>JADRCH010000004.1:18015940-18034703 GCA_019843965.1 Rhynchomys soricoides | reverse complement strand
GAGGCTCAGTACAGCAGAATCTAGAGAACAGGGAAGGTTTCTCGAAGTGTGGAATTAGAATGGGGGCCTCAGATAATGAGTAGAAAGTCTATAGCAAGTCTAATACCACCAAATACACACAAAAAATGAAGAAAAGCTCCAGAATCAGGGGGATGTGAGGAATATTCCAGTAAGAGGCAAGCAATTACAGTGTAAGATCCATGAAGCCAGGGATTCCCATTATACATTTCCAGAATTCTTCTGGAAATGGCAGAAACTTACTGACTCTTAAATAAGTGAAAATCAGGCAGTGTTCATTTGCATCGTGCAATGGGTATACAATTATAATGTTATACTCAAGTAAAAATTTAATATTAATATCAAATTCTGCCAAAATTTCAATAACTTGTTAAATGTACATACTGCTCTGGCAATATTACTTGGTGAAATTCATGGAAATCTTAACGTGTTACATATAAAAGCCATGAAAACTGAGATGTAGTAAAAGCTAAAATGAGATAAAATATATAGATTTAACTTTCAATGTATATGTAATGGTGAAAATCTAAGATAGAATTTAACCCATAGTCACTAAGTGACTATCTACACTGTCCACCATAACAGTTAAGAAAGCGAAGAAGATATAGTTACTGCCATTATCAACTCACCCAAGACAGAATTTACTGCTCTTATAAAAAGGCAGCCTCATGCAAGCCTCATGATAACAACAAAAGAAAGCTACAGCACTTACATAAATAGGAAAGAGACAGAAATAAAAGCTTGGGACTATAGGAACATAAACTGCAAACAGAGGCAGTAAGAGAGAAACATAGCAATGAAGAATCCAAAAGCGCCTAGAAAACAATTAACCAACTATTAAGTGCATATCTATCAATAACACATTTAAAGTATACATATTAATCTCTCTTACCAAATGACACAAACTGCCACTTTAGCTTCAACTATGTGCTGCCTATCTGAGACCTATATGAGCTTTAAAAACACAATGTGTCTGAAAGTAAGGGGTTAAAAGGTATCCAACAAAACTACTACTCAAGAGAAGACCATAGTTGCTACCAGAGGAAAAATGTAGCCATCAAACCAGCTAAAACCTTTTCTATGATGGTGACCTGCCTACATGACATGCTGGCACAATAGTGTCACACATGTGAGGATACTGAACCACTGCCTCATTGGATTTAAGGCTCACTCCGTGAGATAGAACCCATGCCTGATGATATTTAGGTGGTCAAGAACATGAGACTAGATATGCCCTTGACCTAAAGAAACACCAAATATTATCGTTCTAACTGAATGTAGCAACCCCAATGACTTTCAAGGACATTCTTCTATACTTGTAGATCAGTGTCTTGCTCAGCCATCATCAGCAAAGACTCCTCCTTCACTAGATAGGAATAAACACAGAGACATACAAACAAACAGTGTACAGAGAATGAGAGACCTTGGCATACTCAATCCTGAAGAAAATGTCTCCATCAAATCTTTCCTCTCAGGGATTAAGGGAGTACATAGAAGAGGAGGAGGAAAGATTACAGGAGCTAGTGGGAGTGGAGGGAGCCAAGGGAACAAGACCTTCTAGGCACAATGGAACCAATGCACATGTACTCACAGAGACTGCATGAACAGGACCTGCGCAGGTCTAAGCTGATAGTCTCAGCATTGAGAAGTTATCTCCAACTGACAACTGCTCACAACGGAAAAATCAGTTTTCTCTAACAGAGTCTCACTAAGAATTTAAACCACACTTAAGTGCAGATCTATGCCCAGCAGTTGATAGCCAATATGAAATGAACTCAATGATATTTCTGGAGTTGTTTTTGGTTTGTTTGGTTGGTTGGTTGGTTTTGCCTCATAGTGCTTTGTCTATTTGTTTTGTTTTGTTTTGTTAACTTTACAGGTCTTTTGCTTGTATATTATGGTTTTGGATGCTGTACTATGTTGAGTAGGGCAATCCAGATACAAAAAGACAAATGCCACATGTTCTTTTGTTCTCTTCAATTTGTGGTTTCTAGCTCTAAATCTTCACTTATGAATAACCACAAAGCCTAGAAAAGTAAACAGGATTGTGGAGATGGGCAGGACAAGCTCTAAAGAGGAAAAGAGCTGAATACAGGTGACATGAAGTGGGAAGGAGAGACACAGGAGTTGGCTTTAAAATTAGAGAGGAAGAGCAGCAGAGGAGGAGGAACAAAACTAAGAATGTTTAAAAGGCCACAGGGAATCATGTTGTTTTATATTTATCTAAAATTACATGTACCGTGCCCACGCTCGTACACACAATTTACATCAATTTAGGACATATGGGATAATAATGCTTTCTCCGAGCACCATAGATGTTGCAACAAAATCTCCAGTATCAAGTGTGAGAACTTTCCTTCTCAATTGTCCAGTGAAGTTCAGATATTACCAAAACAATATAGGCTATTGCTGTTGCCCTTGGCTGCCTCCCAGAACTTGAAGTAAGTCCCTATTGCTGAAGATATCATGGAGTTTGGGCACAGGACTCACAGGGTTTAAGAGGGATCTGGCCCCAAATCCTCCTCTCTGAAGAGTAACTTTCATAGTCCTGGAAGGTGTTATTCAAGATGCCACTCAAGGAAAGCAACCAATAATCCTACGCAGCAGTGATGACTATACAACACAAGAATCATCACCGTGACTTTCCTGGAAACCTACACAACTGCCCATGGCTAGTAAAGTTACGTGTTTTAGAGGAGAACCTACTACTGCCTCGTTCCTAAACCAGAACCATGATTCCTAGCTGCATTCTAAATACCTATCCATATACCTACAGAGCGTGCGGGCTCCCATCTCTCATCAAAGAAGTTTCTTTTTCTAACAGGTGGAGACCATTATAGACCATACCTGCTCAAAATGAAGCAAACAATTGATATTGTTGTGCCCGTTAAGCGTTCATGAACCCCAAAAGACCAGCAAGGAGCCGACTCTGATACAATCACACAAGAGCTTCTTTATTCGAGCTAGCTTGGTCCACTCTGCCATCTCTGACACAGCAGCATAAGAGGATGAAGCCCTGAGCTCTCATCTGGACAAGGTTTTATAAAAATGGCAAGCAAGTGAGGAGTCTCTAGCCTGGCACACATATGATTGGGGTGGGGGGGTTATCATGGAATTGTGGTGCCCTTTAAAACAATTGGCTGGTGCCGGGAGCCAAGCCACAAACTTACCTTCTGCTTTCCTCCTGATTGCTGGTTGTTAGGAAGTGAAGTGCCAGGGGTAGGCTTGTAACCTGGAGGCACAGGTTTGTTGGGGAGAAACCTGAAAACTGGTGCTAGAGAGTTCAACCTCAGATCAAGTTCTCAAAGATGGAGCCTGAACCCAAGGTCTAGTCTTTTGTTACTACTACAACACTACCTTTACACCTGAAGCCTGGGAAACTCCAAGGAAGAATGGGCAGAAAGATAGTACAAGCCAGAGAACCAGAGAAATCTGCTAGGTGATTGTGTCTTGAATATGTGACACAGAAACTACATTCATGATAGCTCAACAGTATGGCTGCCTACACATGATCTGAACAATATCAGTTGAAATGCCAACATGGATAAGGGAAATATTATGGGCCACAATCCTTAAATAAAGAGGAACAGGAAACAAACAACCTGAGAAAGGGAGAATTAGCTTTCCCCTGTGACAAGCCGCCTAAATGTTTATCCATCACTGAGTGGTAAGCCCTAAAAACATATACTCACAAGAAGCACCAGACAGAATCAGCAGATTATATTTACATGTGTGTGTGCGGGCACCTGTGCAAAACAAAAGCAATGAGAAGAAACAGGCCACAGATTTGAAAAGAAGTAGGGGAATTATAGAAGCGGTTAAGAGGGAAAAGAAGGAGGAAATGAGGTAATTAGGTTTTAATAAAATAAATAATCTAGAAAAGAATACTTTAATGACTAGAAGAGAAATAAACCAAAAAGTGATTAAAATATTTTTTAAGTCAGTAAAACAAAGTGTTGGCTTTTTAAATAAATAAACAAAATTGACCAGCCCTAGATAAATTAACCAATAAAAAGACAAAAGACACAAAATTAGAAAATGAAAGAAGACATATTAAAACAGGCTCCTCAGAAATGAAAACATAACTAAAAGACTATTCCGAACAATTACATGGCAAAATAACTTAGAAGAAATGCATGAATTCATAGAAAAATACTGCCTACAAGGATCGAATCAAATAACAAAGAGTTTGAAGTAGTAATTGAAAGCCTTTCAGCAGCTGGGTGTAGAGATTCATATCTATAATCTCAACACTTGGCAGAGTGAGACTGAGGCAGGAGAATTGTTTAAGGCCAGCCTAGACCACATAGTGAATCCCAGCCCAGCCCATGCTAGAGAGTGAGACTCTGCCACAGCACACATGAATACACACACACACACACACACACACACACACACACAGGCATGCACACATATACATGTGCATGCATCTGCACATATACAGCAAATTTTTAAAAAACAAAATATTTAAAACTTACAATGAAAGTAAGCAAGACCATGTGTTTTATAGGTCATGTTTGATCCCAGATAACAGGACATAAAAGAGTATATCTAAGTATGTGTTTAAAGGCTAGCATGACTTCATTCCAGAGCCAGCTATGCTGCAGTAAAAGACAGCTACAGTCTAATCTCAAATGATCATTGGTGCAAACAATGCACCAATGTGCACAAGTTCCATAGCTCATGTGATTGTGCATCATGATTTGTTCCCTGCATGCAGGGCTGCTTTAAATAAACAGTGCAATGAACACAATGAGTTGCAACAGCAAAGTGAAGGCTAAAGCCACGTGATCATCTCAGTCACTTCAGACAAAGCTTTCATAAAAATTCTTCACTGTTTAGGAACAGATGAAATTTTCTTAATGCAATAACAGTCAGTGTGGGAAAACTTAAAACTGCTCAATCTTATAGCAGTAAAACATGGAACAAAACAGGAATATCCACTCTCGCCATTTCTATTAAACAAAACTTTGGAAGTATAGCTGAGAGAGAGAGAGAGAGAGAGAGAGAACAATAGAAAGGAAGAAGTAAAACTGCCCCTGTTGTTAATGAGACAATCTTATGTCTAGAAATGACTTCACCCAAAATTAATAGTATTAATGGATACATTTAGTTATGTCACAGATTGCAAAGTCAAAATTCAAAAGTAGAGTATCTATACACATATCCTGTTACACATACAAAAAGACAAAGTCAAAACACTGTTACACACACACACTAAGACAAAGAAAACAATCTTATGTATAACAGCATCAGAAAGAAAAATACTTCAGAGTGAATACAACCAGGAAATAAGAGACACATACACTTACAACTATAAAACATTGCTGACAGAAATTGCAGGGGAAATAAACAAATGCAAAGATATCTGTGTTTATAGATGAGAAGAACTGGAACCAATACAATTCCAGTGTCCACTCTAGCAACAGTCACCTACAGATGTAGTACATCCTCAATTTCTAACGGTATTTTTCGCAGCAGACCAAATGTATATGAAACCATAAAAACCACATAATAGATGAATTAATGTGAGCAAAATAAAATAAAAAATAAAAGCCACACAGGCATCATAATATTTCATTTCAAGATATATTGTAAAGCTATCTATTTAAAACAGAATGGTTCTGATACAAAACTGATATGCTGATCGAGGTGATACGATACAAAGCTCAGAAGACCCTCATATTTATTACCAATTATTTTTAACAATGGTGTCAAAAACACACATTGGAAAAGAACAGGTTCTTTAATAAATAGTTTTAGGGAAACTAGATACACACGTGCAGAAGAATAAAACTGTTCGTTTGTTTCAAGACAGAAACAAAAATAAAATGAATTAAAAATGAAAACTTGCATTTAAGACCCAAAGCATAAAGGTATTAAAAGAATGTCTGGTTTTAAAGGTCCCAATTATGTATGGACAGTGGTTTCTTACAAACACTCTAATGATATAGTCAACATAAATAGAAATAAACAAATGGGATTGCTCCAGACTAAAAAGTTTCCATTCATCAAAGAAAGCAACACATGGAGGAGACAGTTTGTGGACTGTGAGTGAATCTTTGAGAGCTATTTATCTGACTCAAATTCAAGCGATTCAACAGAAAACAAATGAACAACCTAATTAAAAATAAGCAAAGACTCAAATAGACATGTCTCAAAGAAAGACATGTGGGCTAGGTGTGGTGGTGCATGACTGTGACTCAGGCACAGAAGAGGCTGGGGCAGAAGAATCATTTGAAGTCCCATACATTTTGTATTCTAGGTCACAACTGGGCTGCGTAGCAAGACATGGTTTTATTAAACAAAAAGGAATAAAGAAAACGGAAAGAAGATATAGAAATGACCAACAGAGCGGTAAAAATATGGTCAGAGAATCACTTATCAGAAAAACAGTCAAATGAAACCGATATTAAGGTTGGTTTATAGGGATTCCAAGTGGAATCCCTATAAACAGTTTCTGTAAGTATTGGAAAGGTGGTGGGGAAACTGGGAACAGTAGTGCACGTTGGTCTATAAGTCAGCATACAGGACTTTTAAAAATAGTATTAGGGGTTCCTAAAACAAGAAGAATAAAATTTCCATGAGATCCTGAATTCTCACATTAGGATTAATATATATAGTACAGTATAGTATATATGTATACTCTGTGTGAGAGAGAGTAAGAGAGAAGATAGAGAGAAATTGGAATTAATGCATCAAAAACACATTTGCCCTTTAATTCTCATTTTAATGTTATCTATAATAGACCAAGGTGTGAAAGCAATGTAACTCTCTGTTGAGGAATAAATAAATAATATATATATGAAATATAATGGAATATTATTCAGCCTTGGAAAGAATGAGATCTTGCCATTTGCCATGTAACAAGTAAGCCGTAAAGATGTTAATGTGAAAAATGAAATAATCCATACACAGAAAGAAAAATTTTGGATGTTATCATTTGTTACATGGAATTGCTCTTCATACAAAGTCAAATACAAAAGCAATGGCACTTGCTGTCTTTGCAGAGGACCAGAATTAGATTCTCAGCATTCACAGTTTAGAGGATCCACAACGTACAGTTCCGAGCAGGGTTGCCCTCTTCTTGCTCTGAATTTACCTGCATGCACATGGTGTACATACATATGCAGAGACACACACCACCACCACCACCAACAACAACAAAAAACAATATAACAAGTCAAATACGCAGAGATAGGAACAAAGGTTACAATGTAGAGTCAAGGATACAAAGTATCAGGTCCGAGATAGTTGAGGCCAGTCAAATTGACTAGGTCCATACTCTGCTAAAATCAAGCAGAGAAGCTGCATTTACCAGAGGCTTCTCCTCTAGCTTCCTGCGTGAATTCCCTCAGTGATGGACTGTAATCTGTAATCCAAGATAAGTGATCTCCACTGAGCAGCTTTTGGTCAAACTCATTTGTCACGACAACAGAAAGGAACTGGGAAAATGCCCAAGCCCAGGAATGTAAAACATAGACCATAAAGGCCATAGTTCACAACCCATACTGAAGTAAAGATTTCTGGAAAGCATATTTTAACTGCTGTTCTAAAAAATTACATAAGTTGGGAAAATATTAACTGGCTTCGCTTTTAAGACAAATTTTATGTATGTCACTCAGGATAAGGTAAACCTCCTATACAGTTGTTATTTTTAATTTTCAACAAAACTAGTTACTATTATAAAACAATCTTATAAACCTTCCGTGAACTACACACTCACTTAGCTTCTAAGTCAAGACTCTGCACTCCAGAAAACATTTTGCATCATTTGCAGAGTTGCTCTCCTCCCAGATGCTCCATCTCAGATCCCACCAATCCAGCTGAATTTTTGGTTCAGTTACTGTACTCATGTTATAAGATACTCACATATTAAGATAGATGTATTTGGACATGGCTAATCAGATCCTTCTGAAGTAGTAACATAAAAATGGCCTCTCACACAGCTCAGTTGGTTCTAAATTGATGTCTTGTTTACATGAACACTGAAAGACTTTCAATTACTGAGAAATGCCATCATCCTCATAAGCGGCTGATTTTATGTGTGTCGTGATAGAAATGAATGAGCAGAATCTAAACCGACTTCTGGGATTTTCTTAGTTTTTACTACTCTTCAAAACCAATGTCTAATATTAAAGTTATTCATGAAATAAATAATCTGAAACTTTGCATCTCTCTCACCCCTTTTCTCTGTCATCTCTGGCTCATTCTCTCTCTCTCCCCACACACACACCTTCATTTTGACTTTTATAATTGTCCCTGGAAAGGAATGCGATTTTCTCTGTCCTGTATAGGGTAGCCTGTGAGCACCCTGTTTTCTCTGCTATAACTCTCAAGTTGTTTTAGAAATGCGTGATATTGTCTAATCCTAACTGGTTGTGTAACAGGGCCCATCAGCCCATACCATATTAAGCCTCTCTCCACCTCATATTTTCTGTATGCAAATCAGACAGAAACAAATGTTTGGCCCCAGCTGGGCAAAATGTCCCGTTTAGAATTCTTTTCCTCTTCTTTGTTCTTTGATGTTCAGCAAATGAGCTTTAGAACTCCACTCTTCACACAATTCAATTTTACAGACCCATTATCTGAGATATAATGTGGAGGTTAAATATATCAGGGCAGCCATTATGTGAAAATAATTAACAGTAATGAATAATGCACTAATTCCACTGATGAGGGATGGTTATGTGTGTAATGAAGTGTTGGGGCAGCCCTGACAAATGAAATTAAAATATTTAAACACTGTTTTATGATATTACTTTGCTCATATAATTTCCTTTACCTACAATGAGCCACTTGGATTATCATCATTATCTTGACAGCGCTGAAGGATGAAATACTGCAGGTTTAATGTGACAGCGATTAGTCAGAGGGAGATCCATCACCCACTGGCAGAACAGGCTGAGGCAGAAGAGGCCCGTGCGCTGTCCTGTTTCCAACCTGAGAAGAATGATGCTGTCAACATCACTTCAATATTAAATGGATAGAATTATCTTGTCGTTCAGTTACAGCCTCTGAAGAGCTACCTATTTGTACCTGCAAAGGAAAGGTCAGGTTTCTTAATCACCCACAAAAATATGTTGATGGATCCCTCATATCAATAACAGTGACAGGAGCAGAGGCAGCAAAGAGGCATGACAATTTAAAAGCACGAAGTTTCTCCCTGGAATTTTCACAAATCTCCCCCTGTAACTTCTGTTTAGATTAAAACAGAGTCCAAGGTGCCATCTACGGATGTTCACAGGCTCACTCGCCTCAATCTGTCTGAAATCAGTACATCACACTCCGAATAAGAACGCACACTCTATTTGGTTTGACTTTACGAATATTCTTCACACAATTATTCCTCCCTCCAACATAAAGCAAGTGTGAATCTTAAAGGTCTGATGACGCAGTAATCTATCTATCATTCTGTGGATACAAAATACCCTACAATACATGGTGGGAGAGTGATTGATTGATAACTCGGACAGAAACAAGTATATTACTAATATCCATTGTACACGAACAGGAGTAATTATCATTTCCAGAAATTTTCTAACTACATAAAAATTCATTTTCAAATAGCCTAAAACTCTACTCTTAAGAAATTCTTATTTTGCTTTAGAATAAGAATTTGCAAATGAGGAAGCTGCATTGAGAACATGTATCCAGAAACCTTTGACCAGTGTTTTCTCTGCTGATGACTAGATGGCTCTCCTTGATCTTGCTCCTTCTAAGAAGGTATAACGATGGAGACACAATTTGAGAATAAGGTGAAAGGTCAGCTCCACCCTCCCTCAACTAATTCCAGCATCTTGGGAGTCTTCCTACCAAATGAGGAATCATCATTTAGACTGAAAAACACGGCACGTTTTGTTAGCTGATATCGAAAGCTGACTTAAAACATCTCTTTCATTTCTAAACAAAATCTGGTTCCAGAGTAACAAAAATACCAGCTTTGCTGGCAAAGCTTGTGACCCTCTCCTGCCAGCCTGGGATTCAACAGCACAACCTTCTATCATATAGAAACAAATGCTTTATCCCATGAAATATGAGGCATACTGTCTCCTCGAATGTGTGGACTCTGAACATCACTACGATCACTGTGTAGACACTAAAAGAGCCAGCAATAGTTATTATTATGGAGGCAAAGTGTTTCCAGAACAAAGCACAATATACTAAACCCTCTGATACCAATAGTACTGGAGAATGAGTTCACACAGCATTACTATATTTATAACTGAATCTGTAGTTCAAAACAGCAATAGCCATTCTGTAAGAGGCGATGCTGCTGTTGATACATTTTTATGTCTACCTAATTTAATTTGCAACATCATTTTTGAATTCTAATTCGTTATCAGAAACTCAGCAACCTTCAAGAAAAAGTTAAAAAAAAATTAAACACGATTCAAAATAATCTACATTCGCAAATTTTTAAAGTTTATAATGTGAGCTGTATGTTTCTTCCA
Source organism: Rhynchomys soricoides (assembly GCA_019843965.1). Taxonomy (NCBI): domain Eukaryota; kingdom Metazoa; phylum Chordata; class Mammalia; order Rodentia; family Muridae; genus Rhynchomys; species Rhynchomys soricoides. Next base: position 18,024,231 of record JADRCH010000004.1, on the reverse strand, counting down.
ATAGCAAAGAATCATTGAAAATCATATGACCCTGCTGTGCTTGCATTCATTTTGGGGAAAAAAAAATTACAATTTACTTCAATTATCTGACAATGAAGTGCCTCGGCAATAAATCTAACATTAAAAAATCATTCCCAGCAAATTACTCCAATAAAATCAATGAAGGTCAGGCTCAGCTGTAGCAACAAATAAATGACATGCTATTGACAGGCTAGTGGACTTCATTGCCATTTATAAAGGTTAAGGAGATAAATAATCTAACAGAAAGCAGAAGTTTACTAAACAAAAACTGAAAGCAAGGGAAAGAGGGAAAGTCTGAAGAGGCTTGCCATGTTCCTGGCCTCGTCCCACGACAAAATTACTGGTTATTCTAATTCTTGGCAGCACGCATGTTCTACTGGGTCAATATTTATCTGCTTCAAGCTACTTCATGATCTTTCTACCTTTTATATATTGAAGGCATGAAACAGATTTTCTATTAACAGAAAATGAAGAATTGATAAAACTTGAACCACAATAGCCAGGTTAAAAGCAGTTTGACCCGTTTGAAAATTCCAGTAACTACATCTTTGAGAATAACAAATACTAACGAAGAAAAGTTCTCATGTCTTTAATATGAAAGCAAGCCTCTAATTCTGACATTTTAAAACCAGAAATGAACCTAGATTTCAAACCCTGGTAATTGGTTTAAAACTTTTGTTTTCACCCACGCTCTGTGGAACAGACCAGACCAGATCTATAAGGCTACGCCTAGGTAATGAGTTCCCTCCTGTACATATCAGTAATGTGCATAATCTAAGAGCCAAATTGTCTGATCTCAGAACTGAGTCCAAAATTTGCCTTACCAAGAAAGGTCCAAGACTCTACAAATCACAAAGGGCTCTCAACTATAATATAAATAATAGCATTTGGAAGAGATCCAGTATTACCATAAACTAGGCTTTCTAGAAATTTGAAAAATGGAAGGACTCATAGAGCAATGAGTCTGGCCTCTTTGTTTTACAGATAAGGAAAAAGAACCAGAAAGAGAATCTTTGCCTAGGGAGTCTCAGACATATCTAGGTCAGAGCTTGCCCTAAGTCACCTGATTCCCAGGGCAATGATCTAACCACACACTCTCTTGATCTAAAATATTAATGAGGAAGAAATGGTAATATCTATTTCCTACAGACAAAGTAAGAATCACTTCCTACTTTAAACTATAGGCTCTGGTATCCTCGGCTGTGCTAGCAATTATTTGGTCTCTTGGTTAGAAGAGCAAGGGTCAAGATAGTCAAATGAAAAACTTCCTGTCCTCCACAGAATGTGTGAGTAAGTTCAAAGGTTCTCACATGTACTCACAGCCATACTCAAGCCTTAGGAAGGGTTGTGGGAAGGGGTTTCCTGGAGAGATGGCTCAGCAGTTCAGGGCAATATATACTCAAGATCAGTTCCCTAGCAACAAGCACATTAAATTCCAGCTCCTGGGGATCTGGTGCCCTCTTCTGGCTTCCATAGGTAATTACAAGCCCAGGCCACACGTGTGTACACACACACACACACACACACACACACACACCACTTTAAATTTTTAAAATACATTTTTTTAAAAAAAAAAGAAAGGAAAGGAGAAAGGAAGGAGGGAGGGAGGAGGAAGGAAGGAAGGAAGGAAAGAAGGAAAGAAAGAAGGTAGGTTGAATTAAATTTCATCTTACATTTTTCCTATTTTATATTATTTTATTAAAAACTTAATAGCTAAATAAGACTTGCCACAACAAAATACAATGAGTGAGTTTTGTGTGTGTTGCTAATACCTTTAAAAATTCATTTTATTTTAAGAAAATGTTTTAATTAGGTAGCTTCTTAAAGAAACACCAAATTTTATAAGAAAAGATAAATTGAGATGCAGGAAAATGACAATTTACTTGGGACAACATAAACTAAATATTTTGTATCCTTTTACTGGCTCTTCTCAATGTTGCAAATTTAAAATCATGGACATTTTCTCAATTGCTAATAAACAGAAAAATGATCATAAATCAAGTATTAGTTTCCAAACCACTGCCTTTTGCTTTTCGACCCAATATAATATGCTATTGTACTGTAAGTATAGTTTTAAAATAAAACCACAAAAATACTTTTATGCACAGAAGGCACAGTTTGAAATAGTCATTACTAGTTAACTGTTCAGTGTTACAGTTGGAAACCACTCAGGAAAATTCCCCTCAAGCAGATAATTATTAAGAGAATTGATCCTAGAAATACACCTAAGGAGCATTTCCCCTAGATATCCTAAGTGACAGAGGGAATTTGTTTCTTCGAAGAGAGTTTCACTATAAAATTTTCATACTCAAAAGCAATACATCATCCTTGCATGTGGACGACCTAACTCCTGAACGTAAAGACTTGAGGAGATAAGTAAAATCTCCCTCTCAGTAGCCTTCTTAATTCCGTCTATAGTGAACCTAAAATTTATTTTCTCATTCTTTTCTCCCCACTTTGGATTTTATATAGATGAACAAGTTCAGATTTCTCACTACCAACATATAGGTGTCAAAACATACCAAAAAGTTCTATACAAGGTCCAGAAATCATCAGAAATGGTCAGTTTCCCCCACTTTACCCCTAATGATCTACTTAGAGAAACTGCCGCCACACACATAGGGTGCACACCTTACAATGCAACAGTGTCCCGTGAAACCAGCTTCCATATTGTCTCCACTCATTCATTCCTTCTTGTACATGTCTACAGGAAGAGTTTTCACTACAGAGGAGCAGCACCTCATTCTAGAAACTCACATCTGTCCCCTGTGCTTCAAACTCATGAGATGCTCTTCTCCTTATTTCTCTACAGAATCTGTTTTATATCACACATGATGCCCAAGAAGCACCTACTCCCCATTCAGCAGTCATCCCTCATAAAGGAGAACCTCAACAGTGTACCTCTTTCCAAGTTTTAGAATGCCCCCTCTCCTCGTCTGCCCAAATTTTGCCCATTTTTTCAAAAGTATCTGAATCTCTCTCATTATTCTCTGCCTCCAGGTGATTAACAGCTCTTGTATTTGTCCAATGTCAACATCGTAAGTATCTACTATGTGAATGATACCAACTCAAGTAGTACCATGAAGACAAATGTCTCTGTGAAGCAGGTGAGTCATAGCTTTAACGATCTTTCTGGTATTTCTAGCATGAGTAAGAAACACTATCAGAAAGAACTGCTACGGCCTCAGGTGGCACCTCAGGCTACTCACATCAGGCTGTCCCTCATCATCTTCACATCTCTGGTTCTGCCTCTCTTCATAGTGGTCAAACCATTCGGTTTCTCTTTCACTCCCGTCTCTCCACCACATACTTGCTCACCGTAGTGGCCCCACCCACTCATGCCACATCAACAATGACATCGTCTTTTGAAAGGTGGGACAATTAAATGTTTGTCCAACCCAAAGATTCAAAGGGAAATAAATCCCCGGCCAAAGTTAAACGTAGCACAGAAAAACTTTAATTCAAGAAAAAGTCACCTAGTTTTATGGTTGAATCACCACCACGACTCATACAGTGATAGGTTTTCTCAAAGGAAGAAGGCATAGGGCCACTAGCACCTTTGTTCATTACTGGCTCTATTGATGGGCTGTGTCATTCACCATTTCCCAAGGAGCAAGAACACAACTGCCACCATGTTTTCAGGTCCTCGTCTTTTCATGGCACACCAACTGCTCAGCTTCTGTTTCTGTTTCTCTCCCATATCCACCACCTACTTGCTCACAGTGTCTTGATGCTTCCACTCTGCCCCAAAATTAAGCTTCTTAACCAAATTACTTCATCCTAGGTTTTTTTATTATTGAAGTTCTTCATATGATTATATTATCAGATTAAGAATCCATGATACAAATTCATTCAACCAGTGACTAAGGGAATTGGAATTCACTCTTCCAAGTAAATCAAAGAGTCAGAATTGCTAAGCAAAACTTCTATGATTTATAAAAATTCAAAGGCCAGGAAGGAAGTGAATGTAAAGGAAAATACATGATGCATTCAAAATGTGAAGAACATACACAGAAATGTAGCCTGTGCAGAAATTTTCATCTCTCACAAAAATTCTGATTTAAAACTCATTTGACCCAAACATTGCATCATCAGAAAGAGAGGCATTTGATCCAGTTACAGCTGAAAATGTCTGGAGGTAATATTCCAGAATCACTTCTGTTGGGAAGCTCTGCTGCTAAGGTCAAAGTCTGACATTACCAGGAAGCCCTGAGATTGGCACAAAATGGCACACTCCCTTTGTCAACGAGGCTTCCTTTTCTCTACCTGGGGGATCCCAGACCCCTCACCCTCTACCTGAGGAATGTCACATACCCCTTAAGGAAGTTATAAGCCCAACTCCCTTCCTCCAGATAAGAAACCCATTCCACAAGCACCCAAGATTCCTGGGATGTCCTCTTATGCTAATGAGGCACCTCAGTACCTCAGCCTTCAGCCAATGGCCTTTGCCCACCAAGGACATTCCTACTCCCTCCCCAAAGTTTTATATAAACATCGGTTACCCCAGATAAAGTTGAGCCGCCTCTCTAAAGCTGATCCCAGAGATAAATCCTTCATCCCTGTTGTACTCACAGGCCTTCCGACTCCTCCTTTGTCTTCATGGGCTAGTGGCTAACAACCCTGGGGAGAAGAGAGGATTGCAACTTCAAGAGCTCAAAGAAGCCAAGAAGCCTAGTGTCCAGTACGTCATGGTCCTTGCTATTCTTGTTATGAAAACTGTAGTTTCAGTACATGGTCTGTGTCCATTAGAGTTCAAGAAAATAATTCTTTTCTTCAATTAATTGTTACTTTTCTTTTATACACTTTGTAAAATTCTGGCTCTGCCATTGAGAGCAGGCTCGCACACATAGCTATATGACCTCATCTCTAAATTTAGGTATTCACTGAGTCTTAACTACCTGATCCACATCCTCCCAGCCACAAAAGTGTCATCGCTTCAAGCAGCTCTTGCTCAGCTCAGCAAGGAGCTATCTGGGGCCAAAAGCCTGGGGTTATCAATAGTGCTGTACAAATAAAACTGTTAGCAGGAAGGAGGAGAAGATGCAGCCTCACACAAGGACTCGGGATGATGGCCACTGTAGTTTCATTTTAAAAAAAAAAAAATTATTGGTTATTTTATTTATTTACATTTCAAATGTTATCCACCTTCCCGGTTTCCCTTCCACAAACACCGTGATTCCACTCCCCACCCACTCCCTCACTCCCCCCTCCCCACCCTCGAATTCCCCTACACCGGGCATTGAGCCTTCACAGGACCAAGGGCCTCTCCTCCCATTGATTCCTGACAAGGCCATCCTCTGCTACATATGCAGCTGGAGCCATGGGTCCCTCCATGTATACTCTTTGATTGGTGGTTTAGTCCCTAGAAGCTCTGGGGGTTGGGGGGTCTGGTTGGTTGATATTGTTGTTCTTCCTATGGGGTTGCAAACCCCCTCAGCTTCTTCAGTCCTTCCCCTAACCCCTCCATTGGAGTCCCTGTGCTCAGTCCAATGGTGGCCACTGCATGTTCTAAGACTGTTCTCAAAAATCTACATATTGAGATCAACAAGTTCTTTGTGTCTAAGAAACCCCCCATCCGTATGAAAACTCATAACTGACTTTATGCAGCCATCAATCTACGTTCTTCTCAACAGAAGAAAATGAAGAGATAAGCTATCATTGAGAAAATTTTCTATATCAAAAATAAGAGTGGGAAACATAGAAGGCTTAAAGTGAGCAGCAAGGTCATTTTGGCCTAGGGGATGCTGTGTACCTACAGTTCTCCGAGGGACCGTGTGGCCTTACTAAGAGGGAGGTAGTTGGGGACAAAACCAGCCACAGAGCCAAACTAGCTAGAATTCCTGCTGTGTAATTAATTATATTTCTAATCCATCATCATTTCATACATTTCTACTCATCTTTCACCATAAACCCAACTATCAACTATTAAAACCTCCACTATTTTTAAAATGGTAAATACAGAGATAGTCCCCAGTCAATTTTGTGTTTGCATCTTTCCTAAGGTTATAAATCGTCAGGCATATGTGTTCACTGGAGATACATCCAACAAAGAAAATGTTGGAAACACATATACTTTGTGATTGTTTTTTCTGAAAATTACTTCAAAAAAGTTATAAATGTGTTTTTGACATTTTTGGAAATATATGAAGAACTGAGTGTCAGAGACACCTTGAAAGAAAATAAATTTATATTTGAGAAATGCAAGCCAAACTTCACAGGAAAAATATAATTAGAAAACTATACTACAATAAGAAAGATTGGTAAAACAACCTGAATCCACTGGTCAGCCACTCCGAAAGGATCTAGACACATCTGGAGTTGTACAGTCTAACCAGTGACAGACCAGAAGTGAAACACTTACACGGAGCTGCTTTAATAGTTCAGAAACCCCACCCTCTAGAAGTCCAGTCTGGCCACTACATCAGGTTTTAAATTCAGAATTCAAAACTTGACGCTTTCCAACAGGCTTGGAATTTCCTGGTGATGACGGCAGGGATTCAAAGCATGGACTTGGGACTCGCAGACAATGGAATTTTAATGCATACACTAGCGTTTATTAGCCGTTTGACCTAGAGCGAGTTACTAACATTTTCTGTGATACCTTTATATCTTTTATTGAAGATACATATTTTTTCCCAAATAATATATCCTGATTACAGTTTCCCGCTCCCCCCACTCTTTTCACTTCCTCTCCATTTCCCTCCCATCCAGACCCCCCCTTTCTGTCTCTCATTAGAAAACAGGCTTCTAAGTGATAACAATAAAATAAAATAGAATAAGATAAACCAAAAGCTAACACATTGGAATAGCGCAATATAAACATGTGGAAGGAAAAGCACACAATAAAAGGTACAAGAAATAGATGTAGACACAGAAACCCCCTTGTCTGCCCATCTGAGCTACTCTTTTTATTTGGAAAATTAAAATTAAAATGATATCTCTTAGGCTGAAATGCTATCAGAGTTTATTTTACAGCATTATAAATTATTTGGCACACAGTAACTACTCAGAAAAGAGCAGACATTCACAATTATAACAGAGGACAGCATGCATTTTTAAAAGAAGGAGCATAATTTTCTATAATTGTGATTAGAAATCTGTAGGACTTATCCAGAGAAAATTTTGGGAGAATCCAGACTAAATATATTTTCTGATTTTTCTACATGAAATACATTTTGAATGATGCTTCAAAAACTTCCGTAAAAGCCATATACTCTTCATTTCAATAATGTTCAGCCTGACCGTGTGATTTGTTTTCACCAAGCTGACACATGGCACACTTGAAACATCCAACATTTGGTTGGCTCTCCTCACTTCTTCGGGGTCTTAAAACAACATAAAATGACGTCCCTGAGACGCTTAACGCCCAGTTAGGCTTCCTTGTCTGGGCCCAGCCTAGATGTCGGAATCCCTGTCATGTAGACACATGAGTGAGCTCTCCTGAACACAGCCTGGCTTCCCTGAACCTCAGCGGTGCTTGAATAAATGATCAATGTTTAAAGAACTCGAGGCTGGGGAAAGAATTTTTAGCTGCATTTCTCTGGTAATAATTAACTTTTTTGCCATTGTACTTACAGAGCTGTTGTGGACACATTCACCTATTCATGTGACAGTTTTAAAGACCTATTTCTTCCTCATTTACCAGGACTGTAGTACAAATGAAATTGGTGGTCGGAGAAACAGAAGAAAAATGTTCAATCCGAATGGAACCATGTATTTAGAACCGATGTCCTTAGTTGGGAATGGCTCAGACCCAGCATTTCTTGAGGATTTTGAGCTCCGATAAAAAGACAGGAAAATAAATACAGATGTGTAATATAGTCCCTTTTTCTCCATTCACAAAATGCTGTGACAGTTAAAACCTTTGTATCTCCAGCAACAGTAAATATGTCTTTCCTATTATGGGTTTTGAAAAAAGTGGTTGCTTTGAGTGGAAAAAAAGCAGTTTAGGCAAAGAACCAAAGAAAGGTGAATCAGAAATAAATAAATCATAAACATTTTGCTTTCTTCTTATATTTTGATAAAATATTTTTATTTGACTCTGTTTTCCTTTAAACGGTGTGTTCCCGTGTTGGCAGATTGAAAGGCCGTGACCTAAAGATGCAAGAAAATCCCACATGCTATAATAAAGATACTGAAAAATATTTCCAAATACACAACTAAACTGGAAAAAATGGTAAGTCCTTCGGATGCAGGAATGCAGGTGAATTTAAAGGTAGTGCAGCAGTGGTGGGGAAAGCTCCGCCCCCTGGAGGCGGGGCAGCCAGGTG
>JADRCH010000004.1:17991752-18015930 GCA_019843965.1 Rhynchomys soricoides | reverse complement strand
GGCAGCCAGGTGCAGTGGTGGGGAAAGCTCCGCCCCCTGGAGGCGGGACAGCCAGGTATGATGTAGGATTGTGGGCTACACTTATGACTGATGCCAGACTGGGACGCGGCAATATGATCTTGGGAGAGAAACTTGGAAACCCTGTTCATAAAGATGGGATATAATTAAGGGCCTATTCAATTGGTGCAGATAACTAGGAAGCCTCTGCCCACTGGCTTGAGGAGACAGTAAAGAAGATTGCTGCATGTGGTTTTGTCTAGGAAGGAGAAACTGTCATTCATAAAAATAAAGATGCTGACCTTGTACATTTCATAGGTGTGGTAAACTAAAGGTGTATATTTTCCATGCTAAGAAATTAAAACTCCTAAAATTTGGTGTGAGGGGTGCTGTCCAATCGCCACACAGAAACATATATTATATCCAATATATACAGAAGTTTGTAATTATATAAGAGTTGTATTATAATAATAAATAATAAAGTTAATAATAATAAATAATAAAAATAATAATGGTGGAGGTATGATGAGGAGGAAAATCTCTTACCAAACACAAACTCAATAATAATAAAAATAATAATGGTGGAGGTATGAGGAGGAGGAAAATCTCTTACCAAACACAAACTCAATATTTTTTTAAAAGAAGAAAATCATTAGAGAGAAAAGGCAGGGAAAATTTAAGAAATGGCACCACAAATAAAATTATTTAAAGAAAATGTGTGAGGTAGACTTAAAATAGCCAACTTATAACAAAGAAAAACCATGCCGATATTTGACCAAAACATGAGCTAATAAAAATACCCACATTTCTGGTGCACACTCACAGTGGATTTGCAGCTATTTAAGAATTAAATAAAGTTAGGAAATTTGCAAGTAAGCGGATGGAACGGGGAAGAACTGTACTTGAGTAAGACCCAGAATGCCAACACTCTGTTCTCTCATATGTGGAAACTACCTGGAACTTTTAGGTTTGTGAGGTTTAACTTAGGAAACACATGGACGCCAGAAAGCTAAATCAGAGCTGCTAGGATGGTAAAGAAGCTAAGGAGGATAGTGAGTGCTGTGAAGCGGGAAAGGGAACTAATGGGGAAAAATTAGCTAGAGAGGAGGAGAGCAGGCAGGGCCAAGGGGAGTGTGAGAAATCAACACGGAAAGGAATACTTTATGAGTTTCTTAATTTTATATTATACATATGAATTATATTATATATAAAGACTTTAAATGGAGTTACCCCATACTGATACTTCCTTCAAAGTTATTCATCAGGTATATCTTTGCTTATCTACCAGACCTTTATTTTTAAGATCTTAATGATGATGACATCACATACTTGGGTCACAGAACATTGAAAAGTCAAACTGGTATTGACCTGGAAGCTTCCTTCCTCCCTAGCTTCCCTGTAGCCAGAATACATTCTACAGGCTGACAAGGAGAAAAGTCATTAGCAGTTTACCCAACTGTGACTACCTGGAGCTACAGTGATAACTGACCTAAAAAGAGATGCCATTGGTGCAGGAGTGGCATGGATGTTACTGCCATCGCTAACACTTGTGGTTGAATGCAAGGCCCACTCCACAGAAGGGCACACATGCATGTTATTATAAACTGGCGGCCAGGAACCGGTCGCTTGGAAGGTTGCAGACTCTCAAGATGAACCTACTACTATTACTTCGTTAAAGGGAGATTGCAATCTGCTGCCTTCTAAGTAGTTATCTTTATTTTCATAGATTAATGCAGCTCTCAACCTCCATCAGAGAACCTTCCTTTGAATCGGACGACAGTCAATATATGTACTCTGAAATGGTCAAAATGCAGAAAATACATGATGGCGGAGTGCTCAGCCCTAAATGTAATGTCTGTATTAGATCTCTTCACTCCAAGACTCAGAAAACATCAGAGAGGAGGTGACACAATCATTTGAAGAGACAGAGACAGTGGAGGACTTCTGTGAAACAGTGTCTTCTGGACATGAGAGGGCTCATACATTTTGAGCTTTCTGGAGTTAGGATTACCTACCTAAGACTTCATCAAAAGTCTACTGTGGATGGAGAGGAGCTCTTGAACTACCACCCTCGCGGGGACTACTGGTAGTTCATGGGTGCTGGAACATCTGGGATCATTTCTCTGGGAGTATGGTCATTGATAGGTTTTCCATAATATCATGGATTGTCATGTCGATGTGCCAGAATCTACCTTTGTTTTTCCACATTAAATATTGTTTTCTGTGTAAAGGTCTCTCGGATTTTTGTGTCTTCCATAATTCTTTCACTAGTGTCTTACACTTTTTATTGTATAGTTTTTCATTGCTAGTTAGATTTGTTTCTATCTATTTTACTGGGATAAATTTTATCACTGTTGCTGTTGAGTTTTTGTCCTTCTCTTCCCCAGAAATGGGGACAGAACTTATGACTTTGAGCATGCTAGACATGTGCTGTACCACTGGCTTTCACTCCAGCCTCCTATTGTTTGATCAGGGGCTCTGTGAATTTTTTTTAAATTGTTAAGTGTGTTAGCAATATATAAAATGTTTCTTTTTATTTGTGGATTGTGTTTCCTGTGACTGCTGATTTTTGTCTGTTTCAACACATTTTAGTCAGCCTTTTCTGTATATAAAACCGTCCTGCAGAAAAGGATGATCTGATGCCCTCTTCTCTGATTGAAAATTTTATTATCACTTTACTCTCTTCTCCTGTTAATTACACCTACAGATTTTCCTTTTACTGTTCTGAATAAGAGTGGCAAATGTGGACATCTTCATTCTTTCAGATCTCACAGGAGATATATTCCTTCTACACATAATTTCTTCTGGCTTTTTTTTTCTATAAAGGAATGTATAACTTTAATGAATTTTACTGCACTCACTAATCAAATTGTTTGATCCTCCCCTTTGCTGTTGTAATATATTTTGGCTTTCAGTTTGTATGTGTTAAGTCATCCTTGTATCTCTAGAATAAAGTCTACTTAACAAGGTACATTTTCTTCTTTATGTGTTCATTAGTCAGTTGTCCACTGTTGTGACAAAATACCTGAGAAGGACGACCTAAAGGAGGGAAGGTTTAATTTGTTCCCATAGTTTCAAGTCATTGTTGATCCATTGCTTTTATGTCTGCAAAGTTGGAACATTATGATTAAGGGGCATGGCAATGCAAAGTGTCTCACTCGCTTCATGGTATCCAAGAAGCAAAGAGAGATAGGAAAATGGTGAGGGAACAAGATGAACCCTTGAAGGGCACACCCCAATGACCTACTTCTAACTAAACACACTTCCTAAAATTTCTGCACTACCAATTAAGAACGCTTTTTTAATATGTAAGATTTGGAGGAACATTCACTATGTAAGCATTAATGATATGCCTTTTGTCAGTATCACATTTAATCTTGATGTTTCTTTGTTGAATTTTAGTCTTGATGTTCTGTCCATTTATGAAAGCGGACACCAATATCTCAAACTCTTACTGTTTTTGAATCTATCTTTCCCTTTAGATCTAACAATGCTTTCTTTACACAACACATGTGCGTGCGTGCATGCTTGTGTGTGTGTGTGTTTATGTCACATGAATTTTTCCTGGAATGGTGCAAGGGTGCAAGCAAGTACTTATTCATCCCAGATAAGGCATAGCAATAGACCAAAGTGCAATTCCACTCAAGACTGACTTGGAAAACTGGAGAGTTTATGGGCTTTTGTACAGAACATGGGTAGCCTTGAGCCGTGCATACCAATAGAGAATCTCAGACAGTGTGGATGATGACTTTTCCAAAGCCACACAGATGGAGTCCCCTTTTCACTTAACATTACACACTCTGTATTCTCCCACACCACTGCAAGCAGCTGGAACAGATGTCAGTGGAGAGGGATGGAGTGGCTTAGACCACAGGTGAGTATCTGGTTGGCTTTCTCCACTCTTCCTTTTAAGGCAGTGTCAACAGGTGCTGTTTTGAGAGTAACTTAGAGGTGGCCACAGCTGCTTCTGATGAAGATAGTAATGGCTTCTATGCTCAGAGATCAGCTTTCTACTATGGCGTATAATGGTTATTTCTTTGTATTCAGTTGTTCCCTTTCACTTTATATAGTGACCTACTTTGTCTTGTGCTAACTACTAGGTCTTATTTGACACACAACATTAATATAAATCATGATAAACATTAAGGCCTAATCTATTCTTGTGCTTTTAGTTAAACAGCTAATAAAGGTAAACAACAAAAAATAAAAAACTGGACAGATGTGAAAACCCCAAACATTGATGAGCTCATTGATGAGCTAACAATGTAGCCTCATTTTCTAGATAGAAAGAAAAAGGGACAGAACTACCATCTGACTGAGGTATTTTAAAAGTTATCTTCTAAAAACTATAGATAAAGCATTCAAAAAATAAATCTGGAAGAGATTTGAACAGCACTAACCATATATAGAACAGTAAACATAAAAAAATAATTCACAAGGAAGTGGCCCAGAGGCACACCCTGAGGAAGAGATTATTCGCAATAGATATCTGCTGGAAGAGGCAAAACCAGCTTCCTTTAGTGAAGAGACACTGATGATACCAACCATACTTCCAAGAGAGGATCATGCTCAGGAGTAGTTGGCCAACACAACTACTTTATTTTCTTGGTGTTTGATTTTTGTTGTTCTTTTTTCCTCAGAGAGAGAAAGAACATGAAGTTGAATAGGTTGGGAGGAGATCTGGACGGAAAGAATATAATCAAAGTATATTGTATGAAAATGTTAAAAATAATTTTAAAATGTGAAAAAAAAGAAAAACAACTATGTTATAGGCTTTATTGTAGTTATCAACAAATAAAAAATAATGTTTCCCTGCTGTCCTAGACTCCAGACCATTTTTCTTTCATGAGACTATTTACCATTCTCTGGTGATGTGCCTATAAAGGTGTTAGCCCATTTTTATGCCATTTGTTATTACTTAGCTTTAGGGGCACTTTATAATTTGGGATAACAACTCTATATTAGTAATTTATGTTGAAACTACTTTCTCCTGATATAAGACTTGTATTCTCGGAGTCTCTTTCAAGGTAGAAAACTTGGTGAAATTAGATCAGCTTATCAATAATTTCTTTCATGAATTGCAGGTCCTTCGTGTGATATTGAGACCATTGTGCCATACCTGAGGTTGCCTGTATTTCTCATCACATTATTTTCCCTCAGAAATGTTTTCTCCCTCACACACAAGGCAGTGATCCATTTACACTTTAGGAAGGCTGTATCTAGACAACTTTATTTTTGTATATGATTCTCAAGCATATCTCTTCTGTATTGTATTTTCTTTGCTCCTTCGTCACAGGCTTACTTCTTTGTTGTCTATTCTGTTCCACTCATGTTGGAAAACCCCCCTATTAAGGTCGCAGTTCACATGTCCAGAGAGCTCTCTGAGCTCAGTACAAAATGGAGGACTCCCTTTCTCAGAAGGGCTTCCCTTTCTCTGCCTAACCTTACTTGGAGAGTGTCTCTGAGCACAGAAGCCTGAGCTAATTTGGAGGGTGGTCCTGCACGAATCCTCCTGCTCTTTTCTCCAGCCGGTATGATAATTAGGTGCTGTGTTGTGACACCTGTGCCCCTCAGAGCCCTTGTACACTCTGGAATAATAAAATGAAGCCACCTCCAGAAGTCCTCCTGTCATACTCAAGGCGTTTTGGAACCCTGCCCGCTGCTTCTTTTCCCTCCAACCTCGAGGTCCAGTGGCCAATGACCCCTAAGGAAAAGGGAGATTCACACATTCACACACTCATCTATTCTTTCTCCAATATCACACTGTCGTCAAAACTGAAGCTCTTAAATACGTCTTATAATTGGGCACTAACAGTGCAGTTTTATTGTTCCTCTTTAATATTATGTTGGATATTCTGGGTGTTTTCATCTTCATGTAATTAGGAAAAAAAACAGGTTTCAGGGATTATAAATAATTAAATATGTTTCATGGTGCTATAACAGTGAACAAATACCGTATGTTTATCCAAATATAACATTTAAATTATGTGTGCAAAATTATGGAGCAAACTCCAGAACACTTAAACACTAAGTTCCAACACAAGATGCCAAGCAGGGACTCTCATTCATTGGTAGAAGAAATGAAAAGGATACAGGAAAGGTCGTTTGATAGGTTCATTCAAAAACTGAACATTCTTCTACCATACATTCCATCAATTACATTGTCACAAAGGAACCAAAAACTATAGTCATACAAAGTCTAGGGGCAGATGTTATTCCAGATGTGTCCATAACTGCCAGAAGCTGGAAACAACCAATAAGTCCTCTGCTAGAGACATTCAGACAAAGTTCACGCTTATAGCAGTGTATTGGTGATTTTTATAAGGAAATGCTATAAAAAAAGATTTAAAGAAAATTTAAGAGTGAGCTACTAAGTGAAGGAATTGAGTCTATATAAAGTACATAGAGGTTAATCCCAAATAGATGACACAAATAGATGACATTCTGGAAAAGGTAAAACAGTGGTAACTAAGAGGAGCAGAGGTTACAGGAAAATTTTTAAAATTTTATTTAGTTTTTCATTTGTGTGTGTGTGTGTGTGTGTGTGTGTGTGTGTGTGTAAGAGAGAGGGGTGAGAAAAAGACTTCATATATACATGCATGTGGGGCAGTGATCTGGCAGGCAGTCTGACACACCAGTTGAGCACAGGCAAATTCTGGGAGACCCCAAGAAGTACTTCGCAAGGGACTGGAAACGTTATGCCAAGGCTCCCGGAAGCTTTTTGGCTCCAGCCACGGTCACAAATCACAGCCCGGTAGAGGCGTGGCCACACAGCCCCAAGCCATCCCCATGTTAGTGAGACACCTAGAGGCCTAGCCACGCTCCTTCCCAGTTCCTATATCTGTCCCGCCTCTCTAGGAGAGCTGGGAGGTACAGTTCAGGCCATGCCGCTTTCCACATGATGAAAATAAACGTCTTAGAATTATGGACTGTCTCTTCATCTGGATCCCCATGGGAATCGAGGGATCCGGCCCTCGATTAATGAGTCTTGGCTAACCTCTCGCCGTGGAAATCCCAGCGCTCCCAGTTGGTACCCATTCACCCAAGACTAAGCAGCTAGCCCGGGGCCCAAAGCAGCTGAGACCCGGTCCTTGGCAGGAACCCCAGCTGCTCTCCGGCTAACCAGTCTGAGGCACGCTGTGGTGACTGCAGTGTCCCAGGCTAGAGAACCCACTGAGACGGCTGCTGTGTGTTCCCCAGGAATGGTCCCCTCCCCCACCCATGGGCAGGGCCCGCAGAGGCTTCGCACAGCCCCCAACCTGCCCGTCGGACTGTGTAGGAAGATGCAAGGTCACTTCCCGAGTATCTTGCCCCACCCAGAGCCACAGCGCCCTGGGACAGACATGTGGGGCTTCATTCCACAGCGACAGGCATGTTCCCAACACATGCACATGCTCATTCTTCTGTGCACATGTGGGAATCTGAGAACAACTTGTGGAAGTTGTTTTCTTTCCATCCTGTTGGTTCCAGGCATAAACCTCAGACTGACAGAGTTAGCAACAACGTGCCTTTACTCTCTGAGCCATCACGCTGGTCCAGTTGCCAAGACGTTAGAGCAAGGAAAACATATTGTATGTTACATATGACATGGTTAAATGTCCTTTATCTGCCCTATCTCTAGGAGGTGCAGTCCTATAGTGAAGTTTACTGTAGTTTGATCTTTGGATAGTAAGTTCATCAATTGTCATTCTGATAGAGATACTGATAACAAGAGAGACTGTGCATGTGCAAGGCTGAGAGATAATACAAGCTTATCTCTATAGTATATAACTCAATTTTGCTATGAGCCAAAGAAAAAAGGAAAGAGAATTCATATAGCTTGGATAATGCTGTGTAGCTCCTGGATGGAAGCATTTCCTCCCAGAGGAATGAAGCAGGCTCCTAAGAGTCAAGGAGCTCACAAAACTTAAAACTGACAAGAAAGTTACAAGGCTCATAAGGCCCAGCCTCCAGAATACAGAAGCTGTAGATAGTTGCTGGGGAGAGGAGACTCTTCTGCTGAGCTGCCAGCAGGTTCTGCAGGGAATTACAATGGTGCAGCTTCATGAGTGACCACAGGCTTTCCAGTGATGTGCTTACCCAAGTCTGCCATGTGCCCACAAGTAACCATGCATCCACACGCCAGGCCCAAATAAACTCGGTAATTCACGAAGCTGGACTTGAATGGAGCTAATTCATTGCTGTGTAATTGTATCCTCTCTCAGGTGAATAGATATTTGTCTCCACAGGAAAATTCATACATCAGATGGTATTTTTAATAATATCAGTAGTGATGTCAACAGCAAATGAAGGTTTAAACAAACATGTACAGGATAGAGAATATTTTAAATAATTCACTGGTTACAAAATAATAGATATTATGTTGCACTTAGAACTGAATATCATAAATAAGCATCCTAGAATTCCACAGACCACAAAAAGGACACAGTAAGGAGATGCAAAGAGGAAAAGTCCCTTACAGATTTATATTTCAGTGTCTGGAACTTTATTTTTATGACAGAATCATTGTATAACAAATCATCTAATGGGAGGGAAAAGATTCAAAGATCAATAGATGTAGCAAATGTCTAACTTGAGGAGTTTTTCTCTAAGAAAAACAAATCTAAGAAAAAAATCTGATCAAAATCTCTCAGGTATTTTTCACCAAATGTAATCTCAACTTAAGTAAAGCATTATTCAAAGTGAATGTCAGTTCTTACAGGGAAATATTTTATGTATATTTCCTGTATCACTTTTATTAAACAAATATGTATTGAGCAGGTCACTGGGCACAGAGATGAATGAGACACAGCATCTGGTTTCAAGGCACTTAGATGGTGAGAGAGGTGAATGAGAAAAATTACAACCCTTGAATAAAAAGAGAAAAGTGTAGGCATTTCCCAGGTGTGTTAAGCATGAACGCCTAGCGCACTCTTGGATCCTGGAATGAATGTGGAAAATGAGCAGATTTTTCTCCATTTGACCTAACTTTCACAATGTGAGCACAATTAACCAATGATGATACTGCTCTGCAATGTCCAAAGTGACATCCTCAACTTCTCAGTTGGGCTGACCAAGGCACTTCAAAAGTTAATTCTAGTCACAACCTCAAGCAGATAAAACTGAAGTAAGCATCTCTTACAAGGTTCTACCTAAAATTGAGCAGAGAAATTAGAAACAGTCCATTAGGGTAGTTAATGAAATACAACAATAGCACAATGTTATCTTTTTATTCCAATCCAAAGTCAGCATCTCCAAAGGAAAGCATACTGGTACAGGCTGGCATGACAGTGTTTCTCTCTGGAGGAGCACAGTATCTGGGAGGCACAGATTGAGATTGATCGGAAACAAAGAGCATCCAGAAGCATCATGCTGACCAGTGCAAGGCAAAGATCATTAGATCACATTTCTTTATTTAACCATTCTCAGTCAAAAAAAAAAAAAAAACTGATGAAAATTGCTCAAGCAAGTTTTCACCTGTCTCATTTCCTTCAGATGTACCCCTAAAGGAGACTTTGACCTGCCCTTTACACCAACATCAGAATGGGAAATTAAATATAGGAGAGGTCTAGATACCACTTTGACAGACCTCAGCCACTTTGTGCAGAGGGAATTCTCCTGGGACATTTTCAATTCTGAAAAAAACAAGTATATGACACATGGAACACAGTATCAGCCAGCCCATCACCATTCTTGAGGACCCGTCTGCTCAACTGGACCTTCTGTGCTGTGTTAACAGCTACCAGGCTGTAAAGTGCTTCCAGACAGAGTTGCTGGATTTCTGCCAGCTGTTCTTTTCTCCCTCCAGGTTTTTGGTTTTCTTAAAAATACTGGTGTTTGTTCAACTCTGGTGCCCAGTAATCATGTTTAAGTTTTATCTACTTTGTGTTAGAATGACTTTCCAGACCAGCCATGCTGCTTTGAGGCACTTGTTACAAACTCTTCAAGATAGGTTGCCACATTTTGAATGCTCTGTGTGTGTGTGTGTGTGTGTGTGTGTGTGTGTGTGTGTGCGTGTGCACGCTCTTTCATGTATTCATGTACATGTTTTGGAATTTGAGTATTGCAAATAATAAGTCCCTTGGAGTATGTTTTGCTTGTTTTCCAGAACACAGGGCTATTGGAGTTTGGCTAATTTCCATGGCAAGAGCTCTGTGGAGTCAAGGGCAGAAGCTTCCCCTGGGAAGCCTGTGGAGGTCTCTCCAGGGATTCCCAGATAAAGAAGGAAAAAAAGCACATAGCATAGAAACACACCATCACTCTGGAAAAAAACAGACTCAGGAATTTGCCACTTATTTCCTTGGACAAACTAGTTCCGATTCAGCTTCCGTTGTTCTCAGATGTGGTCATCCATATCACTTTAAACAAAAGTCAACCCTCCCATTGGTTAGAGAAAACGGTGAAAGCATCCATTTCCCTGGCAATATGATGCTAGATTCCATTTCTGTAGTTAGTGTTAAGGAATAGAAAAAACTCAAAGCAAAGGAACTATTTAAATGTTTCTATAATGTAAACAGCATCAAAGAGTCCCCAGACCGTTGCAAGATCATATCAAATGATGAACTTTATTCTCTGGCCTAAAATGTTATTTTGTCTTGAAATAAAAAAAAAAAAATCAGAACTATGCCACAAATGATGCCATAGGGTCTGAGCTACTGTACGTATTTCTAGGGACAGAAAACAGATTTAACTGCCCTTTTAAAAGCAAAGTAGGGAGTTTAAACTTTGGCCTTATGGATTCTTACTCCAGAACCATGAGTGAGTTATTTCAAAATAGTAAGTTTAGCAGTCAAACCACTTAGACTTAGAATGACTGTAAAGAAATTTAATTGAAAATAACAAACAAGATGATGGGTATAGAGTCATAGGTTATGGACTATGTCAAAGCTGAGTGCTCTCCACTGCCCCTCAGGAGGGTTGCATTTCTGTGCTTAGGTTGACAGAGAAGCAAACAGGAAGAACTATAAATAAACAATAAATAAAAGAGCAAGGGAGTGGGGAGTACAGTGCTGTAGAGGATCTGTCGGAAGAGGGCTGCTGGTGCTGTTCTGATGCTGTCAGACACAGGCACAATGAACTCATGATTTGTTGAGGCCCAGTTGCAAAGAACGCATAGCACTTTTCATTTGACCTTTAAAGTTCAAGAAACAAGAGGTTTTGAAACCGAGACCCAGGGGTTTGCCTGCCACAAGGCTGGGACAGACGTGTGACTTCTCAGGGCCCAAATTTCTCATGAGAAATGCCCAAGATGGGCCACAAGTTAAGTAACAAAAGGCAGAGGCCAGACTGAGACAGCGCAGCTCAGAAGCTCAGAAAGCTGCCATGCAAAGCGCAGGCGAGGTTGCTTTCCACAGAAACCGGGGCTAAATGTCTTTCTTCTACCGCGCCGTTCTACTCAGTACAGATTCCCTTTGCAATAGAATCATGACGTCTTTCTGAAGAAGTAAATACACATCCTCATTTATGAACCACTTCTCACTCGTGTTTTTTCTTCTTCTCAGTTTCACCACTGAGAAGTCTGCAACACCTCGAACGTCCGACTTGCATGCCACCTTGATTAAGGCACAAAATGTTAAAAAGCAAATTACTGTGAAACAATTTGCACTTAATGTTTCAGTCATATCTGTAAAAAATATGACTTAAATATAGTTTTATTAATAATACATATTTTAATTAAACGGCTGGAGGTGCATCTAGCAGGAAAAAAAATTGAATCTTCCCTAGATTTCACATAGTGGTATGATTCATGGGCAGTAAATATGCAAAGCTGTATGCCCATAAGGCAATCAAACTCCAAAGCCGATATGCATGCTTTTGTCTAAAAGAGTGAAATCCAGTGAGGGTTAGGAATAATAGTAATCATAACAGACTGCCAGAGTAATCAAACGAATCCGCTTCCGCCAATAGCATCTTCTCCCTGCTATACAGAAGCATCCTTCCAGCTGCAATTATATCTACCTTAACATTCATTATCACTTCTGTGGTTCTCGTTACACAAAAAATCCTGCCTCTGCACGTCTACCTATTGAAGAGCTTCATAAATATCGACAACACAGCAGTAACGATCAGATGCCAGCGACCATCTTCGTGGACTCAGAAATGCTTTATTGCAAACTGCTTGTGCTAGGGGTTGCTGGATCCCATAAGCACTTCACTGCCGTTAGTTCCTGGGGCTCGGCGTTTGCCTAGTGTTATCAGTTAACCAGAGTTACTGCAGCAAGCACCAAAGGTTCAGACCTCAACAGTGAAATGTATTTTCTCACGGGTTTGGAAGGCAGGGCTCTGAGATCACAGGATCAAGGAGCTGCTTTCTCCTGAAGCTGGTAGAGTGCCACCGTCTCCGGCTATCATCGTGCGATCTTCCTTTCATGTGTATCTATTCCCGAATTTCCTCTAGACATGAGGCAATCAGTCCTATCGGTTAGAACCTCCGAGGCAATCAGTCCTATCGGTTAGAACCTTCTAGGCAATCAGTCCAACCGGTTAGAACCTCCCTCTAATGTCTGCCTTGGCTTAATTATTCAAGGACACTATCTCTAAATAGAGGTACATCCTGAGATACGAAGGGATATGATTTCAATAAGGGGCCTTTAGCACGGTAAAAATAATCACATGACACCTGACAATTAATCGGACCTTCACAGATTGATACTATCTGACACATGCCATGGTATTTTACCAAGAAGAACCTGCCAAATGTATAAAACAAAACAGTGCGCTCGGCACTCCGGATTTCAGTTATTTATCACCAGTTTTAATTTCTCTGGAAAATTGTCTTTGTTGTATCTATAATTATCTTCTTAAAACATTTAATTAAACGCCGACTGTAAGTTACCAGTAATGAGAAAACATCGGGGCTTATCAGATAAATGCTAAAACAGTGGATGACTCAGGAGCCAGAGGCATCCTGTGTCGTGGAAGCCATGCTGAGTGAGGATGTCTCCAAGGGACAAGCCGGCTTGCAGTGCCTTATGAGGTGGCCAGAAGTAAAGTACTTTTGGAGCTCTATGGTCTGACACATACACATTTATAATCATTTTTATTTTATTCCTGATAACCTACTCATTTTATTGTTACAATGTATCTGGAGTACTTTGAGTCTTAAAATACATGTAATTTTAATTTAAAATGCCATCCTAGCATTTATCTGCTTATTATTTTCGTAGTGTTTGGTTCATTCATTCCATTGGTTTACTCCACCAACTTGCGCCTTCATATTTGATGTGTTACACTTGTAGAGAATGGTTGATAGAGTCTTGCTTTTTTTTCCACTCTGTCAATCCCTCCTTTTTTGGTTTTTTTGGCCATTAACATTTAATGTAATTAGTGATGTTGATGTGGGTCTACCCCTCTTTGTCACTTTCTTCACCTGGTTACTTGAATATATTCAGTGTTCCCTTTTAATTTATCTGTGTTTTACATCTCTATTTTTTTGTATTATATTTACACACTCTTTAGGTTTATAATACACATATACAGCCTTTAACAACCTCCATAAAGATATGATTCCTATAAAATGAGAGCATCTTGAAATCAAATAATCTCTTCACCATCATCCTTTAAAAAAAGTTTATATTAAAGTAGCCACATGCTGCCCTTACTGATGCTGAAAACCTCACACAACATTATAATTTTGCTTTGGTCTTTCATATCCATTTCTAAAAATTTAGAGAAAGAAAATAAATAAACCATTTATACTTATCTCTGTGTACCATTTCTATTGGCCTTTCATTTCTAAAGATGTAGACTTATTTCCCTTCAGCCTAAAAAAAAGTGTGTCATTTAGCTTCAGTCCTCTTAATTTTTTGCACTTGTGTGCATATACACACTTGCAAGCACACACACATGAGAGAGAGAAAGAGAGACAGAGACAGAGAGAGACAGAGACAGAGAGAAACAGAGAGACAAAGAGACAGAGATACAGAGATTGAAATTATAAAAGATTCATCTCAGTATTTGAGGTTTTGGATTAACATCTCTCCCCTTCCAGTTTTAAAAGGACATTCAGTCATCTCTTATCTTCCATAGATTTAGGTAAGAAATTTGAAATAATTTATGTCATTATCTACCTGTGTGCAAGATATTAGTTTCTCTGTGTGGTTTTTAAGATTTTCCATTTGTTTATGATTTTCCAGTTCCATGATTTTCTTTGAGTCCACTTTCCTTACTTATAGCTTAACTTTATTTCTGTATACTTTGCTTTTCATCAAATTGGGCTTCATTGTTGTTTTCTTAAATATTTTTGTTTCAACATTCCTTTTGAATTTTGTTCTCTTTTGTTGGATCATCCAAGTAGAACTTGAATGTAAAAGTAACTTTTATTTGCCAGATGGAGTTGTCATCTTTTACTGGTGAATAAGTTCACTCTTTTTTTTTTATTATTACTAAATTATTTTATTTATTTACATTCCAACAGTTGCCTCCCTTCTCAGGTCCCCCCTCCCTGAGTTCTTCACCCCATTCCCTCCCACCCACACCTGGCTCTAAGCTCACTCTTTCTAGTTTTTTGTCAACTCTGGCTGGCTGATTCAACCCAGCTGTTTTGTTTCAACCTCCTCTCCAACCTGACTGATTCAAATTGGCTTCTCTTGGCTTTGGACTGAATTGCTGTGCTTGGCTTCATACTAACTTTGGCAATAGGTTCTACTGTTCTGGCTCATTCTCATTCTCTGGTTCATTTTGTCTTCACCCATGACTAGCTTGCTCTTTCTGCTACCTGCCTCTATAAAACTGTCCTTGTAAATCTACTATACACACACCACACACCTTTTTTTTCCTTCTCACTGCTCTTAAATAGCCTCTTTCCTCTCTGTTCTCATTCAAGCTGGGCATATCCTGTCGTTGATTCATTCTGTCAAATCTTTCTCTGATTCATCACTTTGTCTGCCCTTCTATTAGAAGTCACTTTCAAACATGGCTGCTTCCTTCTACACTAACCTTGCCTTCATTTTTAGGGATTAAAGATGTGTGCTAATTGTGTTTCTGTATTCCAGCCGGATCATACTATCATCCAGGACATATCTGCATTCCAGCTGGATCTAGAAGGTCTTTGGATGTGATCCCTTGCCAGGTCAACTGTGGATTAAAATTTCTTTATACTTGAATTTCTGTTTGTGCCAACCTATTTTGTCCTCTGTTCCTTGGATTTAATAATTTTTATCAACTTGTTTCCAAGTTCAGTGATTGTCTTTGCTGCCTCCTTATTGGTACTGAGCCCCTCAGTGAAAGCTTTATTACAGATGTTAAATTCTCAGTTCTAAAATATCCATTTGTATCTTATTGATACTTTTTTCCATTAAAAAAGGTAGTATCAACTTTCTTTTCATTTTATTAATTTATTCTTTGACAATTTCAAGCATGCATACAAATCTTTCACACTTTCTCTATTGAAATGTCTATTTTTCACTACTTCATGGTCAGAGACTTAAGAGCTTCTTTAAAGTCTTTTCTTAATAGTTCAGTGTCTAAATCATCTTGAAGGTGGATTTGATTGTTCCTTCTTATAAGGATTTGTCACATTTTTCTATTGTTTGTGTGTGTGCTATAGGTGCATAATTATGGATCACATGTTGTACCTGACAAATGTTAAGTTCCATAAATTCTAAGTACTAATATAATTCTCTGAAAAAATGTTTATGTCTCTATTTTAGCAATCAACTCATTTAAGTACAGATTGCAAGTTCTGTACTCTCTTCTGTTAAATTGTGATTCAAATTTCAGCTTTGGCCTTGTGCCTGAGCCACACCTAGCTATACTAGATGAGATAGCCAGACACCTATGTGTCATACACTTAAGTTATGTCATACACATAAGTTATGTCATACATATAAACTATGTCATACACATAAACTATATCATACATATAAGTTATGTCATACACACAAGTTATGTCATACACATAAACTATATCATACATATAAGTTATGTCATACACATAAAAGTAAAGAATCTCTTCCTCTGGGATCTCTTTTCCAAAATTACCTTCAAATTTTCTGTAAGAAATAAAGTTTGTATTGTTGTAAATCTTATCCAATTCTATCAAATAGTTACACTTCTAAGGTTCACTCTCAAGACAAAGCTCTGAGATCTAGCAGGAAAACAAAGATGGATGCTCCATCCGTTCCTCTTGAGATAGACCATCATAACTTCCTTAATTTGGTTCATATCAATAATAAGTCTTCAAAATGGTTTTGTTTTTCATCATCAGGTATTTTTATATCCTTTTTACTTTTTAGTTGCATTCACTGGATAAAATAATTTTGAGTGAGATTATATCATTACAGTGAAACAAAATTTTTTTAACTTATCTTGAATTCTACTTTAAGACCCAACAAGAAGCAAATTATGTGGAATCTTCCAGTAAAGTTAATTTTGATTCACTTGTCATTTAAGAACCCTAGAACCTTATCTGAAAACAGAAATGGTTGTGGGATATCATTGTCTAGTGGCTGCCATTCACTCCTGCCAGAGTGTGTTCATTCTCTAGCTTGTAAGTCAGAATCAGAAGTAGCTGACATTAGAGTTCATCCTCATGACACCAGACATATACACTTGAGTAATTTGTGTTAGTATAGAATGAAATGTATTTCTAAAAAATAAATTACAATTTCAAAGAAATCTACACCACCAAGTAAAAATCCAAGTAAATAAAGAACATAGCACGAAGCACACCAGGAAGTAATTCTTCATTTGTATCTTTAAGCCACCAATAACTTTCAAACAGCTTCAAAAATAGGGCATTCATTTTCATAAACCCATTTTTACTCCAAGAAACTAATTATAATTAATTTATACAAGGTCACAATATGAGTATCAGCAACACCTGAAGATGTATACATTCCTTTTATCAGTCAACAAATATTTATTGAGTGCCTACATGTCAGACACTGTTCTATAGATCAAAATTTTCTCAAAAGAGAAGTGCAAACTAATAGGTTGTAAAACTTGTTACAGTCTTTTGAATGAGCAGTAATTCTCTTCCTCTTTCCCACAATTACATTATTTCTATAATTTGCTTTTTGATTTATTACGATGTTTTTCTGATTTGATTAACACACTATATGTGAGGCTATGGTACAATTATAAATACTCTCAAAGATTAGAAAGTCATTGATTTGATGTAATCATGATATCTCAGTATACACATGAAATTTCATTTAATGGTGCCATTGTGTGATAGCTACTAGTAATTAGAAATGTAGTGGTTATGCTTCGGAGACAGATGCAATGGACCTAAGTCATTACTTCTACCCAAACCAAAAGAAGGATCGATGCGTCCTACCCTCCCTGCCGGCAGCCTTGCTCTGCTTTCCCATTGCCTTAAAATAATCTGGGCATGCTGCCCCTCCTCACAGTGCCACTTCTCTAGACCAGCAATAACCCCAACAACTCTCTCTACTCCAGGGACTAGGCATAGTTTTCAAAGTCTGCAAAACTAGTATGGTGGCTACTGAGAAAGGGGAGCAATTCTGGAACAGAAATCAAAACTCCAAAACATGTCAATGTGCAAACTATAAAGAAGGTTATAGTCAAGTTGGATAGTGTGACCTCCATATCCCCCTCAACCTGACAAATTTGTTCCTTTCCCATTCTTTCCAAGTTGCCTGCTTCTTACTAATAACCTCACTCTGTGTACATGTGTGCATGCCCCTGTGTGTATCCATGTGTTTGCCTCTGTGTGTGTGAGTGTGTGTATGTGTGTGTGTGTTGGTGTCAAGCTATTTAAAAGTAGTATGCTCATTCAATAGCATGCAGGCTTCTGCGCATCTTTTTTTCTTGGAATACACTGTGCCAAGGCATTGAACTAAGTAACAGAGAAACAAAGATCCCAGAATTGAAGGAAATTTACCTCAGGGTCATCCACCTCCTTGGTGATACTTTGGGTCATTTTGTGCTTTGTTCTGTTCCCTGAAGCCCATTCTTCCCTCTTGCCTTTAGTTACTGCCAACGATGCTCCTGATCACCTGACTGCTAGTCATGGCAGACCGTTTGTGCCCCCACTCAACATCCTGTCTCCCCTGCCAGCCTTCTCCTGCCTCAGGACTGCTGCTGGATCCTAGGAAGTTCCTTTTTGTCATATTAAAAAGAAAAATCTAAGCCCAAGACTTCATTCCTACTCCCTCAAAGCCTAGAGCAAAACAAAGGGCTTATTCCACAAAATTTAAAAGCACGGAAGTTACAAAAGCACAAAGTTTGAGTTTTCCCATTTCCTAGATCAATGAGAGTAAGACTTTTCCCTGCGGAGATTAATGCTAGTTTAATTCTATTTATATTAACAGTCTGTTTTTCTCAGGGAAGAAAAATAACACTTTTAGAAGAAAAGTCTCTAACTGCCTCCTTTCCCCTCCATACTGTAAGGGGAAAGACTACGTTAAACCTTTCAGAGAGGTGGTACCCCGCTCCATCTGCCCGGACCCTGATGACCACTCCTCACAGCTCCTACCCTTCTAGGTTTGTATGATTGTTTTTACTCATGTCTGTTCGTTGTTCGTGGCAGTGTTACTGCCATCCAACCAGAACCTGCATCTTCTGTCCTTCTCTGCTTCCCCTCTCTCTCTTCTTGTCTTCTTTCCTTACTGTCATATCACCAGTTGTGGTACACTGTGGGAGTTCATTAATGTGTCTAACAGTTTACTACTATTATTACTGTTGTTGTTGCTATTATTATTATTAAATATATAATAGTTTATTAATGTATTCAATGTATCCAGCAGCTTTCTGTTATACTAATTAATTCGCAACCTTGTCTCCATTATGAGACCATGATGGATGCATTAGAAGGGAAGTCAGTCACACGTATTCTGTCCAAACAACATACACATTTTTAAAGCCTGTGGAACATTGGAAAGAAGAGGAGTTCATTATTGCATAATGAACGATTGTACTCAATCAACTCTTATTCCAGTAATCCTGATATGACTATACTTTTATCTTCTGGCAATTTAACTGGTATAATTTAGAGGCGTTTGGGAACATTTTCTCCTTGCAGCTACTGTCAAGCTACTTTGCGTTCCCACAAACCGGTCAGATAAACTATCTCTACTTTCCATTGATTTCTATTAGGGTTCTTACTTGGGAAACTAAAACGTGAACACCTACAGAAAAAGTCATGTTAAAAATATTTGGTTGTCCATTTCTGGAAAAAAAAATTTCTGGAAAAATGTCTGGTTGTCCTCAAGTTCATAGATGAAGAAGCATTATTGGCAGAAAAGGGTGGCTCAGAAGACCTCCATCATCCTAGGCTTCCGCTTGCACACTCAGGTAAACTGGACTTTCTCACATAGGAGCTGAGGGCAAACTTGGGCAACACTTTCCCTTACTCAAAGCCACACTATTGTAATCTGTCTTACACAGCATCTCCCACAAAGGGGGAGTGGTGCTTGCCTTGCTCATCCCTACTCTTTCAGCCCAGCAGACCACCATCACGTAGTCCTTCAGACAGTATATGTTGAACTCAACACATGACCATCACATGACCATCATGCAACACAATTTTGTTTCCTAATATCCCTTGGAAATACACGCAGCAGATCTTACCCTTGCTACAGCCAACAATGTGGCCAACTCTATCATTAAGTCGCTGAATGCTAAGTCTTGGGTAATTCCAAGTCCTGTGCTGATGATTTTAAGTTACCGAACATACTATCTAATTGGCAGTTCTTGCAGAACTCAAAACTAAAATGATAAGGTTGGTCTGTGGGCATAGATCAGTGGCAGACGGCATATTCAGCATGCAAGAGGCCCTGGATTTGATCCGCAGATTAAGCAAAAATAAATTGAGGCAATAAATGCAGAGGAATAATTTCACAGCTGATAAAGTATGAGAGAAAATCAAGGGGATGTTAAGCACAAAACTCAGGCAAAGTCAATCTGTCAGAGAAGGGGAGAGAGAGAGGGAGAGGGAGAGGGAGAGGGAGAGGGAGAGGGAGAGGGAGAGGGAGAGGGAGAGGGAGAGGGAGAGGGAGAGATTACAGGAAAAAGGGGCTTCAACATGCTGGTACTTAGTTGAATTGGTAAGTGAATGAATGCTTGATTGTCTTTTTTATCTTTGATTATGTGTATGCATGCAACATTCATTTTATTATTCTGTTTTTAGAATTTCATAAACAAATACTGTATTTATATCAGTTTAAGACATATGTATCTCTCTCTCTCTCTCTCTCTCTCTCTCTCTCTCTCTCTCCCTCTCTCTCAGGAAAGCATGAAAGCCAAATAAGGAAATGGAATGATTTAACTATTCAGGTTGATGAAGACAGTATCTGAGTGGTTCTCTACTTTACCAGCACAGGTAAAGTGAAGCCATCTCAAAGGAAGTGTTAAAGTGAAAGAACAGTGGTCAGTTTTCATCCAAGACCTAGCTAGATATGTATAAAGTTCATTAATCCTATGCCAGTCATACTAAAAAGTAAGCTATGTAGTTAGCTAGGTTGAGTGTCATATGCCTGTTATACCAGCACAGGGGAGGTGGAGGCAGGCAGATCAAGACATGAAGATCGTCTTCGACTAAATACAGAAGGTAGGGCCAGCCTGGGCTACATGAAACTGTCTCAAAGAAACAAAACAAAGAAACCCAACAATAACCAAGAAACTATGCAAATGTGTCGCCAGAATTCTTTGTGACCATTCCTAGCGGAGAAGAAAGAAGAAAGCTACGCTAGTTGCTCTCAGGGCACCTGTATGCCAAACACTGAGATAACCCTATTTAACCTGGCTCCATCCACTTCATGTTATGTAAGCTTGAGTAAGTTTTTCCTATGAATCTGTTTCCTTGGCTCTGAAATGAGACTAATGCTTAAACTGTGGGCATATATAGGCAATTTAAGTGACACAAAACATTTGGTAGAAGGTACCAACATACTTGCAAGAAACAAAGAACGAATAGTCAGTATCATCGCCTTTGTTAGTTACATCAGTGTCCTAACTGCCAAGCCTATGATGGCTAGACAGGACGAGAACAGTTGGCCTCTGTTAAGTAACTTCCATGGATGGGTGATAACTTAAATACCTACTCACAGCAGCCTTGTGTTCTGCAAAGGTTAAAAACCTCTAATATGTGTATCTATACATGCGGAATTCCGACCAGGACAGACTCTAAAAATCCTATTATATTTATACGCTCATACCCTGAGTACCTGAACTAATAAAATTGCATTAATGGCTATTTACATAAATTCACAATTCTAAATTAGACCTTTAATTTCTGTAATAAAAAAGAAAGCAGCTCATGTAATTCCCCATTTTTATTTTCCTGCATGGAATACGGTCGCTCTAACATAATGTACGACTTTGTGAATATTTGTAGGGCCGCTAATATTTTATCTAATATTATATTTTGTGTTTTTTGATCTCTGACCCCTGTTTATATTCCCAGAACCCTCATGAGCAATGTTCACTATGATAACCTTTAGTGGAAGAAGCGGAGCTAAAATTGAAGTTAAATCAGCCATGGCTCAAATCTCTCAAGGAGGCCTCTCAGGGTCAGTAGTGATTTTTTCCATGTATATTTCTCTACTTTAAGAATGTTTCTTAAATATTTGATTCATCAGGACTGAAATATAAGCCTTCTTTTCGAATAGATCACTGGCAAACACTGTAGAGTGTGACCACGACCCGAGTTCTTCTTGTCTTTTTATTATTATCATTGTTATTATTATTCACATTGTTCATTATATCAATATATATTCCTGCATTCTCGGGGGACCAACAAACTGGAACAAGAAGAGCACAGGAGAAAATGATGAGACAATACTGCTTTTAAAAGATGGCAAACGTAATTTATCGGCAGAAGAAGAAATGGAAAAACATTATTTTTAAAATTAAATTGAATTGGTGCCTTAATATTTACAAAAGGTGATGAGTGTTGGAAACCAAAAAAAAAAAATGGATATACTTTCCTCAAGGGAAGAAAAAGAATTATTAGAGAGAATTAGGATCAGGTGAGGACCAGATTATGCGGAAGCATAACACATTCGGAGCAAACACAGGATGGTTACAATACATAAATTGTAAATGGGCAAGAAAAGATTTTAAGCCAGTGGGAAGACGAGGAAGACCTTAGTGTGGAGACGCTTCGCACCTCAGCGGGGAGCATCCATGAGGCCACAGGGTAAGCTGTGAATCAGAAGAAAGAGACCCTCGACCACCACCTATAATACAGCTTTTTTACTCCAACTCAAACCAAATCACTGAGCAACCGAAATGATGTGCATTCCCCACTCACTGACCAGAGGAGTAGCGCCCTCTTCAGCCAACAGACAGCCAGAGACCCCGGTGTCCAACCCTTCTCCCATCCTCCTACAGGCATGAACCTTCCATTCCGCTTCTGCGTTGCTTTCTGCAGCCCAAATCTGACCCTAGAAGTTTTCAGCTTTAAAAGCTTTGTTACTTTGTCATTGCCTATGGCTCAAGGGTCTCTAGAATTCGGCCATTCCTTCCCTTTAAACCTTCCTTTGCTTTGACGGCTGCAGTAGCTAGGCAGAAGTAAACTCTTCCCTCCTGCCTGGAATGTTCTTTCCACCGTTGACTCCCAGAGAATCCTCTGATCTTTCACTCCCCAACGCTGAACATGAAAATCACAGCTTTCTTTTTTGTCCTTTGCATTACCAACCAGGATGCCTGGCAAAGAGGCCAGTAAATCCCTATCAAGTAAACGACCACACAGAATATCCCAAGATTCAGAAACCTGTTTGTTTGTTTGTTTGTTTGTTTTATTGTCCTGTGCATTCACTTGATTTTGTTTTTCTTCTTCCCAAGCAATGAGATGGATGAAATTTGACATTCTACCACAGGCCTTTCTGAAGTGAGAAGGAGCCAATGAATGCGGAATTAAGGGGGTTGGTGCGGTTCAGGAGAGGAAGCTCAACCTGGAAGACTTGGCTTTGTCTTGTGAAACCACTCCTTTGCTCCTTTCTCTTGTATTTCTGAAGACATTGTCCCTGTCTACCACTGACTGATTCTTCTCGATGAGTTCCCTCATCTGAGGCCTGTTTGTATCCCTTCACCTGGCATTGTTGTCTTACCCTCTGCATGATTTTGGTATTGCAGTAGCCAGGGAGATCAGAGCCATAGGTAACTGGTAACATTAAAAGGTTAAGAATTTGTTCTTAATCAAATAGTAAGACAGTAATGGCACTACAAATAGAAGCACATTTTTTATATTCTCATTTCCTTCCATGGAAATGAGCATACTTTTCATTTGCTAATGAACTACAGGAAGGTCATAGCTGGAGTCATATTGAAATAGACACTCTCTGGGTAATGTACTACAGAGGTGTTTATATGCCGAGTAATTATTCAATCAATCAACTGGCTATTAAGTTAGTGCCTACTCTGCACAGGGTATTTTACTAAATTATGCAGGAGACATAAAGAAACGTAGTGCATCTTCCCTCAGTTCCAGATCCCAATGTATATAAACATATACTCTAAGCAAAAGAAACAATTCTCTCACACAATCTGAAACCTGAAAGATCTTAAAGAGGAACTAACCATTAAAGTAAGAATGCTTTCTACCAGATGTGATGTATCTATATATTCAATGGGTCAGCCTTACCAAAGTGAAATCATAAAAGAAAGATCTACGATCTCAAATCTTCACTCTGCCCCAAGAATGTGGCTTAATTGGTAGAGTGCTTGCCCAGAATGAAGCCCTGAGTTAGAGCCCAGCACCATACAAATAGCCTTGGTGATGCGGGCTTAAAATACCTGGCAGGTGGATACAAAAGAACCAGAAGTTCCAAGCCATTCTAGCCTGGCCTGCATGCGTCTCTATCTTACAGGAAGACAGGAGGGGGAAGAAAGAAAAAAAGAAAGTGCTAGAAAACAAACCTCCAGGGAATTCATTCATTCACTCTCATGTTCATTCATTCATCCAAACTGAAATGCAAAGGTAAAAAGAGAGAGCAGCATGACCTGGGAATTCAGAGCTGCAGGGAAAAGAGAGAGCAGCATGACCTGGGAATCCAGAGCTGCAGGATACAGAAAGAAAGAGGAAGAAAGGCTGAGGGAAGTCCATGGCCTCCCATTGCCAGTCCTCCTGACATTCACAAAACTCTCACATCGATGAAATCATAAGAGAAAGAGAAACAACATCAAATGATAGGACATAGAGCTTACCCAGACCTCAGGCTGCAGCATAGAGCTGACCCAGACCTCAAGTTGCAGCATAGAGCTGACCCAGACCTCAGGTTGCAGCATAGAGCTG
>JADRCH010000004.1:17936055-17991742 GCA_019843965.1 Rhynchomys soricoides | reverse complement strand
GTTGCAGCATAGAGCTGACCCAGACCTCAGGTTGCAGCATAGAGCTGACCCAGACCTCAGGTTGCAGCATAGAGCTGACTCAGATGTCAGGCTGCAGCATAGAGCTGACCCAGACCTCAGGCTGCAGCATAGAGCTGACCCAGACCTCAGGCTGCAGCATAGAGCTGACCCAGACCTCAGGCTGCGGCATAGAGCCGACCCAGATGTCAGATGTCAGGCTGCAGCAGAGAGCTGACTCTTTCTGTGCAGCACAGATGCACAGAAAGAAGGGATTGTTGGTAAGTGTAGTGCTAGAAGACTCGGAGGGAAACGGAAATGGCAAGGTCATTTATGGCCCAGGTTATCCTTTACTGTTGTAGCCTCTTCAGGCTGCAGTGACAAAGAAAGGAGGAAAAAAAAAAAAAAAAAAAAAAAACAAAAAACAAAAAACCCTGTAGCGGGAAGTTTCTTTCCCACAGCCCAAGAGGCTGGAAGTCCAAGTCACTACCCGATTTGAAGTCTGATGAAGTTCCGCTTTTGATTCATGTTTGATGACTGCAGTATCTTTACCTACCTCCAGGAACAACACTGAGTAAAAAAGCATCTAAGATTAAATAAATGTCATTACAAATCCATTGGGTATAGCACAGATTTGTACAACAGGAGACAGAAGGGGAGGGGAGGGCAGGGGAGAAAATACATACTGGGGAAAACCAGAAGTTCATATGCGAAGTTAATAATCATAATTGGCATTTCCATTCAAGGAAAGGAAAGAGTCCTTTTGGTGCTAATGCTAATTTGGAAAAGAAAACAGCTTACAGTCAGATTTGTGTCAAATGTAAAAATAATTGTTTGTGAATTAAAGATGCAGACACAAAAAGCAAATGTAAAAGTAAAAGAAAACTTTGAAATTATTTGTATGATCTTGGGATGGTAGGAAACTACGTAACCAAGTCAGAAGTCCAGTTGTCATGAGGTGAGGTTTTTTGGTGTTTTAGACCTCTGTTAGCAAGTGGTATCTGAGCAAAGCCAGCATATACACTGGAGAGAATATTTACATTCGGTCTGCATTTGTTATTTGCAATGCACAAACTGACTAGACAGCTCAGCCTGCTTTTCAGTAGCTCACATCTGAGTCCCATCCACCTTCGCAGAGTAAAACTCAGAAGACTTACCCTCCCAGAGCCCCTTGCAAAATTATCTAAGTTCTTCCTTGCTGTAACTGTATTTTACAGGTTCAAGATATTCAAGATTGGTAAGTGGAATTGAACTTGTATCTATGAGATTTTTCTATCATATGCTTTCTGATGTCTCTGGGTGATAAATAAGTTTGCTGATTCATCCAAAGTGGAAAACTGTGAGATCTCAGGAAATCCAAGAGTGGAAGATTTGGAGCGAGATGCTTGTTGGCTGTGTTCAGCCAGTTGCCTGAAGCTACAACCCCAAAAACCTGAGGGAGCAAAGCTGCATCCAGGGCTCAGTGGGCCATGCAGCAAAGCCATAGCACAGTGCAGGTGGACAGAGTGGTTCTCTTCTTCAGTGACAATTTGTGTGCTATGTCGGTGTCACCTGACATTTCTTTCTTCGGGTTTCTAATCCATTAATTATTCCAGTGCTAAATTTCTTTCAATAGATACTTAACTATACAACCAGCCAGTTCCTATTGTTACCAACCAGAGAAGTTGCTACAATACTGCAGGAAGAGCCTCTATAAATTGATATTTAAAGAGAAAAAGTCTAAAAGTCAGCTCAAAGAAAAATTAGGCAACGAATACACATAGGCATATCTTTAAAAATAATTAGATTATAAGCATAGAAAAAGATGCAAGTCTTCATAATGAAAGGAAGTTCAAATATAAAGAGTGAATTAGAGAGACTCTTCTTACTCTTGTGTAGGCAAAAAAAAAATAGAAAGATTACAATTCATAACTGATCAAAGTGTTATAAAGAAAAACATCAGTAGAATATTCTGCCATAAATTGAATACTTATTTCAGACACACAATACCCATGACTCAGGGACCATCAGAGGAACGAGGAGGGGACAGAAAGATTGTAGGTGCCAGAGGAAGAAGTATACCAGAGAGAGCCATTGTCTTTTGGACATAACATGACATATACACTCAAGAACACACAACATCTGTGATTGGCCACAAGAGACCTGAAGGAGATCCAACCAGTGACATTCTAGCATAGAGTAGGAAGGGCTGACTCTTATCTGAAGAGCTATTGACAGTTAATGGTTTCTGGGGGAGAGATCATCAATTTAAAGTTGCAGCCCCTGGTGGGTCAACCTGAGCAACACAAATTTCACTCTGGGTTGGCTATTGTAAATGGGGAAAAAAGGCAGGAAGTGAGGAGGCAGTGGGGAGGCAGTTAGGGGAGGAGTGGCCGTGAATATGCTCCGTAGGAAGCTCTCCAGGAATTAATAAAATACTTTTTCAAGAAAATATCATTGACATCGTGCAACGTTATCCGGGGTTGGGGTAGCAGCTTCATACGTTAGTTGGCAATGCCCCGCAGCCTTAGAGCAAGCAATCTGGTAATTATTATAAAGCCAAAAATGCATCTATGCCTGAGCTAGGACCCAGCCACTCCGCTCTTTGGAAACTGAGTCTAGCACAGAGCACATGTGGAAAAGGGTGTGTGTTGCAGAATTGTTTGTATTCTCCAAAAGAGCAATCAATTGTCCACCCATTTTAAAAGAGCAGTTGACTGAATTTGATTTCATTCATTATGCAACATCATTTTGCATATGTAATCAAATTTTTATAATATTTACACCACAACCTATTAACACATTTGGATACACGTTAGAGCGCATAAAACGTGGTGGTGCTCTGTACACTAGGGAAAATCGTAAGTGGGAAGGAAGCCGAGTGTGGAGCTGTTGAAAGTGAGGAAAATGTTAATAGTTAGCATGAGGAGTGGCAGAAAGCGAGGGAGAAGTTCACGGCTGTGGGATGCAAATCATCTTGTGCGGTATTACCTCCCGGTATAAGACTCTGGAGCGAACAAGAAAATGACGGCTTGACGTTAGAGCGCGACGCACTGTCGCTGAGCGTTTTGATGGCGACACATGATGGCGATCCGTGGTCACCGAGCGTTTTGATCATGTGTGCTGTGGAATCCCAGACTATTCCATAGCTTCATAAATAAAATTTTGAGAGAAAAAGCAAGTTACAAAATAATCTGGACACCATGGTTTGCTTTTGTTTGAGGAAAACGCATCATCTCTCTTCTCCATTGTCACCTCAGAAAAATGACCTACTGGCATGTGTAGCAAGGGACTTTCTAAGTTTTGCTTTTTGTTTGTGTTGTTAGGATGTTATCAGGTGCTACTTTAACGTTTTCTTATAGTTGTAAAAAATCATAGGCATAAAAAGTTTTTTAAAAAGTAACTTGAAGCTGGGCAGTGGTGGCTCACGCCTTTAATCCCAGCACTTGTCGGATTTCTGAGTTCAAGGCCAGCCTGGTCTACAGAGTGAGTTCCAGGACAGCCAAGGCTATACAGAGAAACCCTGTCTCGAAAAACCGAAAAAAAAAAGAAAAAAAAAAAAAAAAAGTAACTTGAGTTCTTGTCTAACATTCACACACACACACACTTACACACAGAAAGACACACACACACTATAATATGTGATCTGAGCTAATTAAAACTGAAGTAAAACAACCTGTATTTGCCTCAGACAGTGCTATCAAAAAATCTGGGCTATCTGATAAATAGCTGCCTATGTGATTGTTCTACTTCATGAATTTATTATTAAGTAAACCTTAGCACAGTGGGAGAGTGCAAAAGCATTGTCTATGTCCTTGATAAAGCATACTCACCGTGGTTGTTCTGCATAAATACAGGGTAGAAAGTAGTCTGGGAATATCTCCATGCTTACCATGAATTTCGGGTTAGATGCATTTTCTCCAGAGCAATCCCTATTATTTTCTTTATGAGTGATAACTAATGTCCTTAACCTTGTAGGTCCTCCTATAGGTACCATGACAATAAAACATCAGTTTGAGGATATCAAAACTAGTATAAAACACAAAGTATTTTAAACTATGTTTCTACTAAGTTGGGCATTGTAAAAGGGGGATCGTTCCTATTATTCAGACTCTATGCTATTACCCTCAGGTCTCTGGAACAAGTACAGCACCTGGCAAAATGAAGCAATCTTTGAAGAATGGGTAAAGCATTCAGGTCCTGGGGGCATATAGCAGCAAACAGTGACTTTCCTTCACCCTTTCTCCTGGCGCTTGCTGTAGTCTGAGTAAGTGCATCCCTCAAGCCTCATAGGCTAAAGCCAAATTGCCAAGGCAGTGGTACTGAGATGGGAAACTGAGACAGCACTGATCACAAGGCTTGTCCCTGTGGGTGAGATTGGTCCCCTTATAAAGAAGCAAAGGACTCACCCCTTTAATAGCCTGTGTATCCTTTCTACATATGAGTGTGCCTTAGAAAATGCCACCTATGTGTTCCCTCTCAGCACACAATAGATCTACAGGCTGCTTGACTTTGGACTTCCCAGCCTCGAGAACTCTAAGAAAGCCTTCCGTTTACAAATTAATCTGTCTAAAGTATTTTTTAATAGAAACCTGAATAGAATGGCAAAGGTTTTTCATATTTACAAAATTACTCGTATTTTGAAAAGTGTAATTATTTTATTGCTGAAATTAAGGTCTCTTTTGTTATCGTATGAATGAAAATAATGATTATTTATCAAAAATCCAATTAGGAACTAGAAAGATGGCTCAGCAAATCAAGGCACTTGCTACCAAACATTAGAGTCTGTTTGATCCCTGGGACACATGAGGTAGAAAAAACAAACAGATTCTGGCAAGTCATGCCCTGATCTCTATTTACAGGCTACAGCGCGTGCGCACACACACTCACACATTAAAATAAACAAATCAATTATTTTTAAGTCAAGAAGGAAATAAAATCATCCAAAGCTAACTGAAGCATCTGAGCAATAATTTTTTTTAAAAAAAAGGGCAAGTTTTTATTTATTATATTTTCTACTAAAAGGATGTAATAAGTGTGTAAAATAGATGAAACAAAATGTAGCTCTTAATGGGACTCAAGAAGTTTAATCTAAGAGCCAGAGAATTCACTCCATGGATCAAGGAGCTTGCCTTGAAAGCACGGTGACTAGGATCCATAGTAGGACCGAGCCCTGAAAGACTTCTTTTGGGTTCTACATGCATGCATCCATTTGACACACATAACAGTAATTATAAACATTTTTTTAACTATAAAGAAAGCGTCTCTCTGGGTCTATAGTGTAGTCATTCGTGTGTGTATTTAAGTGAACACACAAGGTGGGCAGACTTCAAGGTCTCTTCACTTGAGTTGGCAATGTGAATACACCTTAAGTAAGAATGAGGCCCTGAGATGGGATTAAGAAGTTGGAGGTCATTGATAACCACTTGCAACTGGAAAATGAGTTTTCTCCAACAGTCTCCCTGGGAACACAAACTATCCTTAACGGTAGTTAAGGGATATCCCATGGCTAAAACACAATGAACTCAACATCATTTTTGGAAGTTCTTTGTCTCATAATGTTTTGTCAGAGTTTTGTTTTGTTTTCCACCTTAAAGATTTTAGTATATATTATATGTATTATGGTTTTGGTTTTATGTTTTTATGGGATTTCTCTACATGCAAATGTGTATCTCTGCATCTACATGTGTTTCTTAGGCTTTATTTGGGGGAATCTTTTTCTTCTTCTGTTTGTTTGTTTGTTCTGTCCTATTCTGATTTGGTTTTATTTTTATTATTTATTAATTTCTGTTGTTATTATTCCTACTATTTTAGATGCCTGTTTATATGATAATGAGAGAGAAGATATTGGAGGCTTTCAAAAGCTAAAGGATTTCCATTACTTCACTATGTAGCTAAAACAATGTTTTTCAAAAATAGATCCAAAAAGTTCTACACTGTATTCATGGTTGAAACATAGTCATTTCCTTACTGAAGAAATTTTATTTTTTTGCACTGAGTTACCAATAAATAAAATACACTAAAATATATGTGCCTTTAAAAGACTATTAGCTTTGGGATTGCTAATAAAGCAATGACAATAATAAGCAATAAAAGGATCTATCATTCTAAAATGCTAAGACTTTACAATGAAGATAGCAAATGACTTGCAAGCCTTAGGACCGGTGTTAACCTGAGTCTAAGCTTCTGGTGAAGCTCATTTCTCATGACTGAAGCTCACCGGGCTGCTGCTTAATGGGAGAGCAGGTAGGTGAGTGGATGG
Source organism: Rhynchomys soricoides (assembly GCA_019843965.1). Classification (NCBI taxonomy): domain Eukaryota; kingdom Metazoa; phylum Chordata; class Mammalia; order Rodentia; family Muridae; genus Rhynchomys; species Rhynchomys soricoides. The sequence goes on along the minus strand of JADRCH010000004.1, from coordinate 17,985,504 downwards.
AGGTGTACCAAGCACATCCTAGCTGCTCTATCATCTGTGAAGAAACACAACATCCCGGCACTAGAGAGAAAGGGAAGTGAAATAAAAGTCTGCCCATTATTTAAAGCATCATCCATATCTCATGGGCTTGTGCACTAGTGGCCCTCAGCACAGCTCATGCTGCACCCCTTGTTCAAACTGGGTTAAAAACAGACATGCGTAATATGAAACTCTAATGTTGCATTGCCTTTAGCTAATCTAGTAGAAGTGAGTTCTGTCACAGCTTGTCGGCCACCATAATTAAACACAAAGCTTAAATAACATAATAAAATGATCGAGATAAGAGGAGCAAAGGGGGTGCTTTCTTTTTTTCTATATTCCAAAATAGGACTCATGACTGTAATGACTTTCCCCCCAGAGCAAAACACATGATGCTTAAAGTCAAAGTGACTTCTATTGCTATATTGCCTTCTGATGCTTTGGTACGGTTTTATGGGTGCCATTTATTTATCTTGGAATGCAGCCATTACTCTAGTATTGCAGAAAATGTCACTTTGTTCCTGCATCAGACACACAAATAAAAACAAAACCTAATTTCTCTTCTTCCAGATTTTGGTAACATAATGTCGCTAAATCAGAGCAGATGGCAGCTGTCCTCTGTCTCAAGTCACCCCTCTTCTGTACAAAGTCAGGTCATGTGACGCTTCCTATTCATTCATAGTCTCCCTAATGAAAGGATGCCTCTTTGTGCTGCAATAGATAGTTTAGATTTTTTAATATTGTTAGTGTTGAGATATAAACACTTTGGTACATATTGGAGAGTAATAAATTGTGTTGAACATTGATAAACTAACGCAATTACCAGCAAGGTCAGAGAGTCAGCTAATTTAGAAATATCAGTCCTAGGATTTTGAGTTGTCCCCTGGAGAACTGCAGCCACTTTATTACAGCAGGAGGGTGAGGAGAAAATGGTACATTAGGATTGATCTTTTGATCTAATTGTGGGACTCTGCCATTCCTCGTTTGACCAAAAATGCTTACCAAGCAAGAGGACGCATAGCACAGCTAATTGAGGACCATCCCTTACATATCAGACACAGTAAAGGAACTCTGGGAAATACTGGACAAACTGCACTTGAGGTTATTGGTAAGAGTTGTTGCCATTTCAGTGCACGTTTGGATTTCCTTTGCAAGATGTCTTCAACATCATAGACAAAAATAAAACTGAGCTTCTTCGGTACATTTAAAGTGAAATTTTCACTCTCCTATTAATTGTCTGAGCTGGTTAAAATCTGAGAAGGTCTAAATGAAGTAATAATTAGAACCCCACTTCTGATAGGGGGCAAAAAGTTGCTTTAGGATTCCCTAACCATAGATAGATTTTTTTTTCAGATCCAGAAGCTGTTCCGTTGTCCTCAAACATTCACTGATGCTGATTTATCAGTGACCCCAAAAACTGTGCACAGCTTATATCTAAACCTGTTCACTTACAGGGTTACTGTTTAAATTAATTCCAGAACTCTAAGGCTAATTATCTGCTCACATTATTACTATTGCTCCGATATAATTTACTTTATCTCTGACCCAATATCCATCAGGTCCTGGCTTCTAGGACGAGGCTAATTTGAAGGATTGCATTAAAGTCAAACTGGGTAGCATTCTGAACCCAGGCCTGAAACAAAGTTCAATTGAAATGAGATTCATGTCTGGCTGCCAGGCACATCACAGGCACCATCAACCTGTATTACTTGGGGAAGGCATTTCAAGCATAGCCTCTTTGAATATGTAATCCCACTTGAGAAGGCTTTCACAGGCAGAAAACAACAGACCCACATTCACACAGCGTCTTGGTAAGGTGTGAGAGACTCTACTCATGGATGGTAACAATGTGCCTTAAAACTGACTTCTAATATCACCGTGTAAATTTGTAAACCACATGTAAGTAATAAGCTTTGGTAGGATAAAGATGGATTACCTGAAAACATTTCCCATGAGTATTTTATCTCAAAAACAAAACCTAAAGCGTATAAGACAATCAGGAGATGAAATAAAAATAGTCATATTGCTTACTGCAGTTCTTATATTAAATGGAGTTCATTCTCTCAAAGGCAAGGGAATTAGCAAAAAAGTAAGCATTCCTAAGGTGCTGAGGGGAGGAAAGACATCAGTGTTGAGTGCTTACAGACAGTACTTCAGTCTTTGCCAAGAGACCACTCATTTCTACCATCTTCAGACTCACAGAAAACCAGCCTCCAAGGATGCCCAGCGCCCCAGCTGCCTTAAGTGCCCTGTATCCTCTCATTTGCTATGAACTTAACTATGTGCAGAAAACATAAAGCTCACAGAAGAATGGTGATATTTTAAAGGCAGGGTCTTGAGACTACATCTAGAATTCTCACAATTTTATGCAATGAGTATGACTGAACTAATGCATGTAGCAAGCAACTGATACAAAATTGATGCAGGAGGCCCAGCTGCCTGCCCTTTGTCTATAGATTTAATTCTCAGGATGAGACTGGGCTAATCCCTGTGATGTAATCAGCTCCAGGGGTTTAGCCACTTACATTGCTTTATTGAAAGGATGATGAACTGGTGACGGGCTGTTAACAGTAAGATGGTATTAGGCAGAATATGAAGTCAAACACTGAGCTTAGTCTGTGGCTGGAGGAGGTTTGGAGTGCTTCCTTCTGTTTCCTTACAGGACAGCTGAGACCATTGAAGATAATTCTGAAGTTCCTTTCAGGGGACAAAGTCCATATTTAGCATAAAGAAATATGATAACTATGATGGAAAAGTCAGAATATATGTTTATATGATATATGTCATTGAAATGCAGATGTTATAAAACATTGCTTTGGTATTTTCACATACCATAAGATTTGTCAAAATTATGTTACCACTTGAAATGCCAAGTTTCTGTAACTTCACGAATTTGAACAAAGTTCACTTTTAATCTTATTTTGAACCTAAAGTCATAAGATATCAAAATTCTCACTGGCAAAGACCTGGAAGTCCCAGTCTTTCGAGGGCAGTGTGGTGTGTTTGGGGGGGTTGTTTTAGCAACCCGTGCCCTCTGGCATTAGGATTCTTTGAGACTGAGCACTTAACATTTGTAAAAACAATCTCTCTCCAAAGAGGTTTATATTACTTTTCCTGATTTCAATGTACAACTCCCTCAAATAAATTGCTTTAAATGCAACACATAGGATATTGTTCTCATCAGAAAGTACATTAAATTGTTTGTTTTTTTAAAAAAAAAAACAAACAAACTGTTGTATAATGAAATGATGTGAACACAAACTCCCTGGGTTTGTCCATTCAGACAGGTTCTAGGTTAATCATTCAGAAGGACCAGTCCAGAGGAATCATCCATCTCTTCTGAGGACATGTAAAGCGAAGTTAAAGAATTTCTCCCAGGTATAGTGAGGGCAGAGATGAATAGGGCCATCTCCTCCACGGCCTAGTGAGCACTGTTATGGATAAGATCCAGAGTGATGTCATCTGGCTACTCAAGGCCTGAGTACTCGGCTCTCCAGTTGCTGTATTGGGCTGTCTCTAGTCAGCACAAAAGATACATTTGCAAATAAATGATCTCTTTCTTCAACCCAAACCTGATTATCAGATTCTTTGCTGGCATTGAAAAGAAATACCATGCTATTGCTCATACCTTTAAAAGCCACTTCGAAGCCTGGGCTCTTATAATCTTACCACTCATACTGTTAGCAGTTATTTGTAAGTAATTCAAATATCAGCTATTTGGTTCACTTTTGTCTTTAATTTTGAAATTTTGCTGTCTTTAAGGGGACTTTTTTTTCTTCACACATGTTTTTATAGCAGTTCTAGGCTCTCTGAAAATCAAATTAGAGGTAGAGATTCCCACACACAACAAGCCTACACAACCCAGGCACTAAACAACTCTCATCAGAGAAGTACATTTGTTTCCACTGACAGACCTAGACATCAGTAGCACTCCTAGGCACCAGCCTACACTATGGTCCCCTGCTAGCGGGTTCACTCTCTGGGCTTGGAGGGACAGATACTGGCAGGTGTCTGTCACTACTAGTGTCACATCTCCCTGCGCTGAAATCTCAAGTGATCATGGGAATTTTTGTCATCTCCATACTTTTTGGAAAACGTACTAGAAGTGGGATCACGCAAGGCACAGCTTACAGACTGGCTTCTTTTACCTAGGCCTACATATTTAAGATTCTTTCTTCTCTTTTTTGTGACTTTATACTATCCCATTTTCTGATTTTACTGAGGTTTATTTGCCTGCCAACTTTCTTAAGGACTTTTACTTCCTGACAAGTTTGTAATTATAAACAAAACTACTATCAGTGTCTGTGTGCAAGTTTTAACACACGTGCAACTTCTACGTTTGTTTGGGTAAATACCGAGGAGCACAGCTGATGAATTGCTTGGTCTACGTATGTTTAACGCTGTTAGAAAGAAACTGTTAATTATCTTCCAAAAGGGCCTTCCAGTTCATGTTTCTGCAAGCAAGGGATCTGTCTATCTGTGCTGTTGTTCTGTATCCTCACTTGGGGTTTCCCTGTTGGTTTTGGCCACTGAATAGAGTGTAGCACTCAATAGAGTGTAGAGTCTTTTCAGTTTCCCTGGCAGTACATCACCTTGAGTATCTCTCCACTCGTTTGCCAAGTTTGTTTTCCTTAATCCGTGCCTGCCCATTTCTCTTACATTTTAAATTGAGTCAGTTCTTCTTACCCTTCGGCTGAGTTAAACTAGCCATGTTTAGCGTCACTCATTGTTCAGACTTGATGGTTTTGCAGAGATTTTCTTGAAGTATGTAGCTTTTCTCGGTCCCTTAACATTTTGTCTTTCGTGAGTATGAACTTTTATTCATAATAGGATCAGTTATAGCTTTCATTGATTATGTCATTGGTTTGTGTTTAAAAGGAAGACTATGCCTAAAATTATCTAGCTGTTCGGCTTTTTTGTTTATTGTGGTTTTTTTTTACTTTTGCAGAGACCTAATCTCGACACTTTGATGAAACCTACCACAATGTCATCCTTTATTTTATTCAGGATGTTATTTAGTGTACATGTGTCCACTTTCACATAATTAAGAATAAAGTACAATAAATGCATGTTCCTTTAAGATGAATTCAAGTGGCAGTCTCCACCTTTGTGGTGGCTTAAATGAGAATAATCCCACAGGCTCATCTACTTATTTCCATGCTAAGTTCCCAACTGACCTGTTTCGAAGGGGGTGTGGCCTTGTCGAAGGAGGCATGTCACTGAGGGTGGCCTTTAAACTTTCTAAAGTTCATGCCAATGTCTGTCTGTGTGTCAATCTATCCATCTATCTATATTTCTCTCTTTCCCTCCCTCACTTTTTCCCTCTCTCCCTCTCTGTCTGCCTGCCTATGCCTGCCTTTATATCATGAATATAAAGCTCCCAGCCACTCCTCGGTACCATATGTGGATCTATGTCCTCTTTCATGATGATAATGAACTAACCCTCTGCAACTGTAAGCAAGTCCCCAATTAGATGCTTTCATTGTTAAGAGTTGCCATGGTATCTTTACACAGCCGCAGTGACTAAGAGAATATTAAAGAGTAAAATACTGTAGTGGAATTCAAGCTACTCACAAGATGCCATCTTCATTAATGTCCTATCCTGGGTCTATTTTATAAGAAAGCTATATAGTTATTTTTAGAATTTAGCTGTTGTGTTTTCTTTTTGTTTGTTTCGTTGGTTTATTTTGTGTTTTTTTTTTTTTACATTTCCAAATTTATTTTAAAAAATGACAGACCACATAGTGATTCCAGTTCGCATTCCAGCTAAGCCTAGACCCCACTACATTCTCCAAGGAACAGAGTGAGAGCCCTTACTTATTTAACTGGATCCCTGATCTTATCTTTTTTTTTTTTTTTTTTTGATATGTTATTTACATTTCAAATGTTTCCTCCTTTCCAGATCTCCCATTTGGAACCTCCCTATTCCCTTCCCCCTCCCGTGCCTCTATGGGGGTATTCCCCCACCCACCCACCCACCCACTCTTTCCTCCTTGGCATTCTCCTATATTGGGGCATCTAACACCCTCCGGCCCAAAGGTCTCTCCTCCCCCTGATGGCTAACAAGACCCTCCTCTGCCACATATGTGGCCAGCACCATGGGTCCCTCCATGTGTATTCTTTGGTTGGTGATCCAGTCTCCTGGAGCACAGGGGGAGTCAGGCCAGTTGACCCTGTTGCTCCCTCCATGGGGCTGCAAACTCCCTCAGGTCCTTCAATCCCTTCTCCAACTCCTCCATCTAGGACCTCACACTCAGCCCAATGGTTGCTGTGAAGTGAATCATGGGTATTCCAAACTTTTGGGCTAATGACCACTTATTAGTGAGTACATACCATGTTCATTCTTTTGTGACTGAGTTACCTCACTCAGGATAATATTTTCAAGTTTCATCTATTTGCTTGTGAATTTCATGAAGTCATTGTTTTTAATAGCTGAGTAGTACTCCATTGCATAAATGTACCACATTTTCTGCATCTATTCCTCTGTTGAGGGACTTCTGGGTTGTTTCCAGCTTCTGGCTATTATAAATATGGCTGCTGTGAACATAGTGGAGCATGTGTCCTTATTACATGCTGGAGCATCTTCTGGGTATATGCCTAGTAATAGATATTTGTTTCTATGACATAAGGGTTCACTGTCTGGCCTGGAACTTGTTACATCAGCCTGACCTCAAGCTCACAGAGATCTGATTGCCTCTTAAACATATGAGCTTGGATTAAACATGTATGTCACCAGACCCAACTTGGTAGTTACTCACAATGTATATCTTTTCTCAAAGCATCTGGGAATTACTAAAGAACTGACATTGATTCTTCCAAAATTCAAGGTGACTTGTTTAAAGAATATGTTACCTCCATTGGACAACTGTTTTTATTTGATGGCAGATGCTGTTTCTTTATTTTTTCTTATTGTTTCAGTATTGCACACATATATATAATGTGTTTTGATCAAATCTACCCTTTCCCCTCCATTTCTGGTGCCCACCCCCATCCCATCATCATGATCCCTTCCCAACTGGAGCAGGAAAGAGAGCTCAGCCTTAATGGCTCAGGCTCACAGTTCTTTTCTTTGCTTGTTTTAGTTTTAAGGGTAGAGTTTAGTTCTTATTAGACAAATTTAAGATGCTGGGGATTACTTAGAACCGTTGTTCATCTCCCTGGTCAATGAGTAGAATCACTCGGGCCTGGTGTTCTTCATCAGGTACTGAGACATGATGAACGCCAGCCCCACTCATGACCATGAAGTTGTATGTGCGTTTGTCATAGTGATCACTAGTCCATTCTAAATTCAAAGTCTGACTTCATCAAATAGTTCTCCAAGTTAAACAAAGCATTAACCTCTGAGTCTCCATAAATGGACCTTCCCAAAGCCTAATTTACATAGTGGTTGAACACCATAAAGGTAATGTATAAAATGTTCTCATGATTAGTGTTTGGCTATATTAAGGTTTACCCCAAGGACTAACATTTAAGCCCAACTCTGAAAAATAAAATCTAAAGAGAATATATTTTAGATGATAATTTTTCAGTAGCTACTTTTCGCTAATATTTCCCATAGAGTTAGCGTTTGTGGAATTGTGGTACAAAGGTACAGAAATTTGTATTCCTCTGAGCTTGAAATAAGGAGCCTGTGTGAAACCTCACAAGGTCTCACATTCAAGTGGCCAGTTGCCCTGTGATAGAGCAATTACTGATGTATTTGTTGTCCCTGATAACCAAAATGATATTCAATATTTACAAAACACTTTCCATAAAACATAAATACAGATCAAGTGCTGTGGTTTAGTGAAATAAACAATCCAAGGCAACAACAAATTTCATCAGAAAAGTCAATATGTGTACTTTGTATTTGTAATTCTATTGTTATTATGTTACTTCACTGACCTATGCAAGCACTCTTGATATAAATAACTTCTAATGTACTTTTCTGCAGTTATTTTTAATAAGAATTCTTGTAGGTGTAGAGAAAACACAAATCATGTAATGTCTCTTCTATTTTGTCCTGTTATAAAACACCATATGTGGCCGGTATGTGTTTTGTCCCTACTTACATGATATGTGTCTGTCTGTCTTTCAGTCTGTGTTTATGTCTGTCTCTGTATGTCTCTGCCTGTGTATGTGTGTGTGTGTGTGTCTGTCTGTCTGTCTGTCTGTGAATGTGTGTGTCTGGGTTTACATCTCTGTAGATGTGTGTACATGTCTGTGTGTATTTCTGTGTGTGTATGTGTGTAAATCTTGATATTGGATGTTTTCCTCAATTTCTTCTCCACCTCATATTGTGAAATTGGCTGCAATGGCTAGCCAGTGAGTTCCAAAGATCCACCTATCTCTGCCCTCCAGCTCTGAGGTTGCAGATACACACCGACTCACCCAGCTCCTTTGTGTGGCTGCTGGTGGTCCAAACCCAGGACCTCATGCTTGCCCTGCAAGTGCTATACTCTATGAGTTGTCTCCCTATTGCCCTCAGTTGTAAAGTCATAATATTCAGAAATCAAGCTTTGTAAACCTCTTATGAATACCACATGAATAAGAGCTATATTGATTTTATTTTTTCTGCTTTGTTCCATAAATAATGTTATTAAGCACACACTCAGCGCAAGACTTGCTCAGTGTTAAAGTTAGCAGCATATCACTAGAGTGTTCTCTGTGTTGACAACATTATGCAATAAGATAATCAAAGCCAAGTGATAGATAAGAGTATCAGTTAATAGAAACTAAGAAGAAAATTCATTTTAAAGCCAATGGTGGATTTCACTCCCGATGTTCACCTACTCCCGTCATCTTTGTTTGTTTTACTCCTGTCATCTTTGATGACTCAGAAAGTCTTCCTTTTGAGTAAATAACAAGGGAGATGGGATCCTTTGTGCATTATCTGTCACTGAAGTAAAAATACAATGCCATTTGCTAGAGATGATATTTTACAGATTCTCAGGGATGGAGGATAATATGCTCAGTGCTTGAGGTATATAACTAACTTCCTGGCTTTTTGAAACAAAGTGGTTCTTTACAACAAAAGAATATACACTAGCCCTGCTGTCTTAGTCAGGGTTTCCATTCCTGCAAAAAACACCATGACCAAGAAGCAAATTGAGGAAAGGGTTAATTCAGCTTGTACTTCCACATTGCTGTTCATCACCAAAGGAAGTCAGGACTGGAATTCAAGCAGGTCCAGGAAGCAGGAACTGATGCAGAGGCCATGGAGGGATATTACTTACTGGCATGGTTCCACTGGCTTGCTCAGCTTGCTTTCTTATAGAAACAAAGACTACCACCCACAATGGGCCCTCCCACCTTTGATCACTAATTGAGAAAATGCCTTACAGCTGTATCTCATGGAGGCATTTCCTCAAGGGAGGCTACTTTCTCTGTGATAACTCCAGCTTGTGTCAAGTTGACACACAAAACCAGCCAGTGCACCTGCTCTGAACAAAACTCACATGCACTTTGTTAGGTCACTGTCCACTTGGCTTTTCTGGGGGAGTTAATCATAGATCATTGGATGTAGTTATCTTTGAGCTAAATCCCCTTATTTTACAAATATAGTTGTTGAAAGTAGAGAGCTGTGCTTCCATCGTAAACTCACAAATGCCATCTAGACAGACCTGCAGAGTTAATTTCTTCTGGCCTCAGCACCTGCATTTCCTGCAGGTTTGCGGGGACCCTGAAGATCAAAGAGAAAATCTGAAACATATGTTATCTGTTAGGAACTCCAGATATATGGAGCTTTGCATTCAGACCTGAGATGGACACTTCTGTCACCCACAGTCGTGTGACGCTAAACACGTTCTTTGCTATTCAATATCTTTGCATTTCTTCAGACAGTGAGTGAGGATGACAGCTGCTTTGCTGGGTTTATGTGAGGGCTGGAATGCATATGTGTGTGGCCAATGCTTCAAAAGGAAAACATCCCTCTGCCTCTGTGTACCTTCTTCCTACTGTCAGTTGCTTCCATGTTTCTTCATTTTGGAAGTGTCATGATGATTAGCGTCCTGGCCACTGCTCTCTGACTTCTTTTCTCCCATTAGTGCCCTCCATTAATTGTGGGTAGATTTAGGTTTAAGTCATCCATTCTCTTCCATGATTTTATCCTAAAAGGCCACTTCCTGTTATGTGATGCTAGTTAAAGTCTAGCCAAAAAACAAGGGGGGGGTTGGTGAGGAGGCTGTGATGGTTTGTATATTGTCTGCCCAGGGAGTGACACGATTAGAAGGTGTGGCCCTGTTGAAATAGGTATGACCTTGTTAGAGTGGGCGTAGCCTTGTTGGAGTAGGTGTGGCCCTGTTAGAGTAGGTGTGTTACTGTGGGTGTGGGCTGTAAGACCCTCACCCTAGCTGCCAGGAAGCTAGTATTCTGCTAGCAGCCTTGAGATGAAAATATAGAACTCTCAGCTCCTCCTGCACCATGTCTACCTGGATGCTGCCATGTTCCCAACTTGATGATCATGGACTGAACCTCTGAACCTGTAAGCCAGCCCCAGTTAAATGTTGTCCTTTATAAGACTTGCCTTGGTCACAGTGTCTGCTCACAGCAGTAACACTCTGACTAACACGGGTCCTTAAGCTCCAACTTTGTGTCCTACCATTACTTGGGAATCAGAGCAGCATCTTGAGCTTTGCTAGCATAGTTCAGTTTATAGTGTGAACTGGACTGGACACAAAATTTAAAACAGATTCAGGTCATCTGATCTTGAACTGAAAGTGCTAGTACATGCATACACATGCATTCCTCCTCATTTCTGATCCTTACTCTATTCTTTATATTCTAACATGATTGGATATGTATTTAATTTTTGACATGTTATTCACTGTGGGTTTTGGCACTGATTTTTTAAAGATTAATTAAAACATTCTTTCTCTTTATTGCTGAAGCTTTTTCTCTGTCTTTAATTTTTGTTCGTAGGATTCTGCATGCCTCACACTGTTCTTCTAGGCTGGGGATCACTATGTCAGTGTCATTTGTGAAAATCGTTACTAGCCATGATGTCTCTTCCTATTGATTCCAGGCTTTGTTTCTGGCTATATAATATCTCCTTCTTCCCCACTGAGATGGTTTTGAACCCCTCATGATAATGCCTTAAGATACCATTTTATTTTCAATAATTGTTTATTCTGTTTAAGTCATCCAGGATCTCTTCATTCAATTTGATTTTAGAAAGAGTAAGGCAGTGGATGTAAGAGGTTGGGTGCTTCAAATTTTTATTGTCTACTGTGATCTGAAATTACAGGGATAAGATTTTTTTTTTCAATTTGTCAGATTATGTCTTCCTTGTTTTCTTATTATTGTAACGAAATACTGGGGATGGGGAGACTTAGGGGAGAAAAGGTTATGCTTCATTTGGGTACAGTGCATCATGGTAGGGAAGACAGGTCAGGGAAGCATGGTGACAGGAGTCAGACAGTCACATTATATCTACACTTCAGGAAGTAGAAAATGGACAGGAAGCAAGGCCAGGCTATTATGCTTCAAAACTTGTCCCCAGCAACCAGCTTCCTCCAGCAAGATTCTACCTCTTAATGGTTCCACAGGCACCAAGCAGGAGACGAAATGTTCTAGCACGCCTGCCTCTTCACACAATTTATATTCAAACAAAAATAGGTTTTGACAGGTCAACTTTCTTCATAAGACTCCTGTGTGACCCTTTGGTTAAGGCTCAGAGGTCTGTGTGCAAGAAGAGCAGACAGATTGTAAGAGCCATAGAGATGAATGACTTAAAAAAAAACTGTTTTCAGACACAGTAATACAGAGGTACATATGAACTCATAAAAATTGTGACAGCATGCATAAGACATGCATAAGCTCAATCCAGACAATATCTTAGCATGAAGGAGAGGAGATAGGCTGATTGCTGCTGAGAGAGGGAAAGTCAGTTTTCTTTCATAGTGTAGCATCGGGTACATCAACCACACTCTAGGGTGGGCCTCATACCTAGAAGTAGTTGGGCAACACAAACTGGACTCGATATGTTGAGAGCAAGAAAGACACAGAGATAGACTCATACATACAGAGACACAGACACAGACATAGACATACACACACACACACACACACACACACACACACACACACACACTCCAGAGGGAGAAGGAACAAGAGAACAAAAGGAGAGAACATGAAGTTAGATAGATGAGAGGTAGGGTAGATTCTGAAATGGACAGCAAAACTAATATGTTTTGGTTAGGGTAATCATTACTGCAATGAAACACCGTGGCCAATGCAGTCTGAGGAGTGCATTTATTTGGCTCAAACTTCCAAATCTCTCTTCTTCATTGAAGGAAGACAGTAACTCAAATCAGGCAGGAACCTGGAGGCAGGAGCTGATGTGAAGGCCAAGGAGGGGTGTTGATTATTGGCTTGCTCTTTATGACTTACTCAGCCTGCTTTCTCATAGAACCCAGAACCACCAGAACAGAAGTATCATTGCCCACAGTGGGCAGAGCCCTCCCCCATCACTCACTAATTAACAAAATGTCTTACAGGTTTGTCTACAGCCAGATATTATGGAGGCATTTTCTCAATGGAACCTCCCTCCTCTGTAATGGCTCTAGATTGTGTCAAGTTGACATAAAGCTAGTCAACAAAGCACATTGATGGAATATTTTTTATACATTTTCTTCAAAATATATAAGGCCTAAAGTCTTAGTGGTATGAGTCTTTATGCAGAGTGTTAAGTTCGTGGGAAGTGGCTAGCCATGTAGAATTATGCTCATTACAGTCTTTTCAAGAGAATTACAAATAACTCCTGTAGATATTCCTACCCACGGACATGAGGTACAGCTCTGCAGTCCTTTAAAGTGGACTTGACAGAATGACTTCCTTCAAAGTGTGCAGCATGGGTTGCATGGAAAGAATGGCTTTGTATTCAAGACAAGTGCTCCCTCGAGTAGGCAGTCCAGTGACAATGGCAAGACATGTGACCATGTATACCTCTGACATGACACGAGGGGCACTCTGACTTCTGTGGCCTTCCTTTCAAAACCAATAACCCTAGCTTAATCCTGAGAATAACACCAAGCTGACCTAAATTGGAACAATTCTGCAAATACCTGACCCGTGCTTTTAAAACTGTCAAGGTCGTTACGGTTATGGGAAACTATTTGGTTATTGATCACAGCCAAGAGGAATCTAAGGAAATAGGGCAAGCAGGCGAAGTGTGGTGTCCTGGGGAGATCCTAGAGTTAAGAAAAGCTAATAGACAAAAACTAAGGAAAGCTGAATGGAGTATAAGCAGACCAATGTTCGTGTGTGTGAGTGTGTGTTTGTGTGGGGGTGTGTGTGTGTGTTTGTGTTTGTGTGTGCAGGTACATGAGAATGAGAGAGATCAACTTCTATCAAAGTAAAGACTTTGTTCTTTTGTTTGGTTTTTTATTTTGTTCAGGCCCAGGATCTCTGTCTGGCCTGGAGTTCATGTACTTAGCTAGACTGACTGGATTGTGAAACCCATGGATTCCCCCTGTCTCTGTGCCCCTTTCTAGATCTGGGGTTATGTCTACAACCAATGAGGATCCAAACGTAGGTGCCCATGCTTACACTGCAAGCACTTTATCCACTGAGCCACCTCCTACCCTCAATGTTGGCTCATGAATAGCAATGAATATACTACACTAATGCAAGATGTTAATGCAGAGGGAAACCGAGGCAGGGACACTCTTTTGTGCTATCTTAATGGTATTTCCATAAACTTAATCTCTAACATAAAGCTTCTTTTCTAACACAAAGCAAACTCTGTTAGTGTCACAATTTATGTATCAGATTTATCACTAAGAGAACAGAATTTTAGTGATCTGTTATCAAAACTAGAACAGGAAGGGTGGCGATGTGGTTCTGCGGTGGCGTACTTACTAACATGAACAATGTCCAAAATCAAATCCTCAGCATTGCAAGAACAAACGAATAGAGCAAATCCGAGGTCCACACCCATCTCCATATCAAAGCAAAACAAAACGGACACTTTGGTTTCTCTCTGAGAAGCTTATGGTTTTTTACAAAAAAAAAAAAAAAAAAGTGATGTTCAATTTTCAGAATACATATGAGCAATAAAATTCTCCCATCCATAAATAATGTCTTGCCAAATAATGTGTCTTTGTATCAGATAAATGAGTGTGGAATTCTAACATTCATTTGTAATGTGACAATTAGATATGTAATTACACGGCAAGATACATTTTCATGTCTGTAAGCAAACAATTAAATGTGCAATATAATTCCAGGGCATGCCGTTTCAGCACCGCTTAGGAGGAGAGCTTCGTATTTGACTGTCCTTATAATTACCACTGATCCTCAAAATCAAAGCCTGGCCTGTTGAAGATGGGAGTTGAGAAAATAAGAGCCCGGGGCTGACGCAACAACATTTGGCAGAAGGACTTGGGGGATGGGGGGAGAAGAAAGCGCATTCTCCCGGATGTAGGACTTGGGAAGAGTGCTGTGTTCCTTCAGGTGACCCACAGTACTGAAAAGCGTCAGCTAACTTGGGTCAACTTATTCCAAAGAATCGAAAATCGCCGCCCACCCGAGTCCTCCGAAGAGAAGTCAGCATCCTGCTTACATCTGTCTTTTTGGCTTCTCTCTGCTCCGCGCAGCTTTTATCACCACCTGGGGGCAAGCCAAACAGGCAAGGGCGCCTTTCCCACCACTAAGTCATTCATAAATTATGTGTTTTCTGAGTCAAAAAGACGCTTATGATTTCAAATGATTGCTTGGCTTTTTCCCCAATAAAATTCAGTCATTTATTATATATTTCTTCTTCATCTCAAATACGATTTTAAAATATAAACTGATTTTTGTAATCCATGAACATCGTCTTTTTGTTTTATCTCCCTGTCTCTTCTTATATGTCAACCTGTCAGAAAACTTTTGTAGTTACTTTGAACATATTTCAACTTAGGGGGAAAAAGAAGGTTGGAATTCTAAATGCACAGCACTTAGTTCTTAATTACAAGGCAAGGCATTTGCCAAGTATTCACTAACGTCCCTTTAGATTGTGTATCATACACTGTCAGGGCACACCAAACGAGCTTTCCTGCTAAAGTTATTTTAAAAGCAAATTCATTTCAAATGATACAAAAAAACAAACATATTGTTCAGGAAACTTAAATTTTTTTTTCAGTTTAATTGTTACTTAGGTAATGTTTATACTTAGTATGAATAATCCACAAGTACAAATCAACTTGGATCCAAATGATGACTAACACACACACACACACACACACACACACTCCACATTGTCTTTCTCACCCCATCCGTTTGTCCACTGGTATGCACTTGGACTGTTTCCATTTCTGGTCCATTATGTATAATGTGGAAGGGAACATGGTTTAGTGTCTCTCTGACATACCACCTTCAATTCCTTTGGATATATGCTGAGATGTGGAACTGCTAGGCCATATAGTCATTCTGTTTTTAGGATTTTATTTCTTTTTCTGGCTTGTTTTGAGGTGAGGTTGTGGGAAAGCCGAGACAGCTTTCACTCCCCATGTGCCAGAATTTCCAGCATGTGCCTCCATGCTCGGCTTTATTTTTAGTTTTTTGAGGAGCAACTATACTATTTCCAAAATATCCATATTAATTTACATATCTACTGACTGTGTTAGTTCTCTTTTCTATATCCTCACCAATATTTATGTTGTCAATAATTATAACTATTGGAACAGTGTGATATCTCATTATAGCTTGATTTCCATTTTTTCTATGATTAGTAGACACTGTGCCTTTTCCATTTACCTTTTAAAGTCTATCTATATGTATCACCTATCAATTATCTTCTTTGTTTCTTTCTTCCTTTCTTTCTTTCCCTCTGCCTTCTTTCTCCATTCTCTCTCTTGATTTTTTTGAGATACAGTCTCATGTAGCACAGGCTAGCCTACACTTGCTACATAGCCAAGGTCATTTGTTTTATTCTCTTGAGTTGGGGGACTGGCTTCTTGTCAAATGTTCCATTTGCAAGTTTGCTCATCCCAGAACTGTCTCCTCACTCTGTGTGCTTGACCATGCAGAAGCCTTTACACTGTGGTGACCTCACTTGTCTCTCTTTGCTTCTGTGTTTCTGGGGTCCACAGAATAATAATAATAAACAAACAATAATAAAATATGGACTGGACTAATACTGTAAAGCTTTCTTCCTAGGGTTTTTCTTCTTTTAATATCTTTATAATTTAATGTCTTTAGTCTAAATTTTTAATTCATTTTGAAATGATTCTGTATATATTATAAGAAGGTAGGTCATTTCTAAACTTCTACATGGGCTTATTCAATTTTCAGCATCATCTACAAGAGCAATGATATGGAATGATATAGAGTCAATCAATAGTAGAGTGTGTTTTTAAAGCATAATGCATTTACATATACCACTGGTAGAATACTCTCTGGTCTGAGCGCTTGTTGATATTAAAGAGAAGTAAATTCTGTGATTTCAGAGGTAGCATTATAATAAGTGAAATAAGCCAATTACGAAACGAAATACTTTCTAATCCCATATGTGGAATCCAAAGAGGTTGTTTAGATAGAAACAACATGAGATGCTTCCCAGATACTACCAAGGAAGGGGAGGATGGAGAGGGGAAAAAAGGTGTTGATCAAAGAATACAAAATTTCAGATGCACAGAAGAACAAGTTTTAGTGCCCCTATTCCATTGCATAATGTCCACAAGTCACAATATACTGTGTGCTCGTTATATGTTGCAAAGTTGCTGGAAGAAATGACTTTTATCCTCCTAACCACATAAAGGTAAATCAGGAGGCAATATACACATTAACTTAACTGACTCTGTCTAGAACACATGCATAGATCAAAACATCAAACTGTATCACATATGTGTAATTAGTAATTGTCCGTTAAAAATTTAAAAGTGGAAATGGAAGAGGTTGGAGATCTAGCACTCTTGATACGATTTCGAATTCTGTCAATGAAACTCTCATAAAATGCAAATAGTATTGAGAAAACAAACCTGTGCATTCAAAACATTTAGGAACCCTATCATATTTGAGTCCTTAATTAAGAAAACCGTTG
Organism: Rhynchomys soricoides; assembly: GCA_019843965.1. Classification (NCBI taxonomy): domain Eukaryota; kingdom Metazoa; phylum Chordata; class Mammalia; order Rodentia; family Muridae; genus Rhynchomys; species Rhynchomys soricoides. Next base: position 17,968,484 of record JADRCH010000004.1, on the reverse strand, counting down.
GATCCATGGCCAAGTCCACAGTTCATGGAATTGTCTCTTTGTGTCCAAGTCCATGGCACTGTCCTGAAGCACACCATTACTGTTGTACAAGCTTGATGTATCTTGGATTGCTGAGTTCAGGCATTACTGAATACCTTGTTCTATTACAAAAGGGGACATGGTCTGGGCTCTTCTTGACATTTTCCTATCTTAAAACACTGTATTTTGCTAAATTCATAGTTTTTCATAGACACCATTTAAACAGGAAATCCGACTCTAAATCTGGATAGCATATTCTGCTGTTATGCCAGGTAAAGAGATGTGGAGGAAAAGTTTGTTGATTTTTACTTGCTTGCCCTCACTCTTCCTGGCAAGTTCATCTATCCTCTGGCTAAAGATACTGTATTTCTTCACCACTGTTAGAGACAATTTCTGCAAGGTTCCAACAGAGACTGAAGGGCAGCATCTCTCCAGGATCCTCCAGGGCTCTAGCACCATATTGGCACTACTGAGACATCTAGCCTTTCTACTAGGAGATGGCAATTACTGAACTAAGCCAGATCACAGTCTGTAACTCAATCTAATTAAACACCTTTTAATAAATATTAAAAAAAAATAAAGAAACTCATCCCATAATGTACATGGACAAAGTCTACTCCTCAGGTGTCAAGCTTCAATAGCAGTTTCAAAAGCCCACAGTGAGAATTCTTCTATATGGTCTCGCTCATCCAAGATAGAAGCAGCTCTCCTTCAGTTGCACTAAATGTCTTTATGGTGTGCTGTTCAGTATGTACCAATACCTACCAATAGACTACAAAGCAAGCAAGAGGTCAAACAAAATACCATGGATATATTTGTCATCACTGCTACAAAACCACTTGTTTGCTGTCCTTCCATTAATAAGTATGGTCTTGAAAATCTACAGAAAGTATAAACTGTCCGATGGGGAGGGTACCTATGTCTTATTTTTAAACCATGCTTAAACATTCAATAGAAATCTTTACAATCATTAGCTAATAAGCACTATTTTTTTCTCACCTCCATGACTACAAAACCAAACTTGAACAATCAGAAAAGGATGAGATAGTCACAACCCACAGCCTTGGGGACAGGCTCAACATCCCTTTTGCCTACTTACATAACATGCTGCCTATGGGTATAGATCACACTTCAATACTAATATACCTGATTTAAAAAAAAAAACAACTTGCTATTACTATACATATAAAAACATATAATGTACATTAAAAACATATTTACCCCTACAATTTTATTTATCCTTGTAAAATCCCGAATCCACAAATGAGAGAAGACATATGAGATCTATCTGAAAGTGACTTTATTCCTTTGATACAATCATCTCCAGTTGCATACACTTTCCTATAAACCATACAATTTAATTCTTTGTGGCAGAAAAACATCCCATTGTTCATATTTACTACATTTGCTTTGCACTTGTTTGTAGGGAGAAGAGCAATCTCTAAGTGTGTTGTTGACTTAGGTACACCCATGTCAAGGAACCCAGAGCCTTGGACCACAGTGGAATGGAAAAGCCTCCCACTGGGAGACTAAGAGGTATGGCAAAAGCATTCCTTGCTCTGTGTGTGAATGCTGACAGTGTGTGCAGAAAATGTCCATGATGGCTTTCTTCTCCCAGATATTCATGACCTGAATACTGCTCCTCTTCAGAGAATGCGCCTACTGAGATTAGCTAATCTGTCTTCTTGATGCAGCTATATGCCATAAACCCACCTCCTTGTTTATCTGTATGTAGTAACCCAGGTACTTTATTCAGCTGTATGCAACCACCTTGCCTCTCTGTTCAACTCTAGATAATAAATACACTGAGGTTTCTCCATTAGAGCAAGTCCCAGGAGGGAGGCAGAGTCTCAGCACTATTCCTCTTTTGGTGGACACCTAGAATGGTTCCATATCCCAGCTATAGATGTAAGTAGTGCTGCAGTAAACATGGAAGTGCAAACATCTCTACAGTATTGACTTTGGCAAAAGTGAGTCCTTTGGGCAAATGCTCAAAGATGCTATGAGAGAGATGTTTTTTAAGATTATTAACATATGGAGTTAATACCTCATCTTTCTACCCCATTTAACCTTTAGTCTCTCTAAACACACTCACATTGTGGGTTAGGACTCAAGCCTATGAGCTTCAAGAGGATCCAGCAGAAAATTTTCAGCTGCCCTTTCCTTTTAAACACTTGGTCATTTGTAGCATGAGTCAAAAGATGAGTACAAATCAGTGGTTTGTAGCATCAATCAGCCTCATGGTGTTGGGAGACACAGGCTGCAGCTTGAAGGAGACTAAGGTAGGCAGAAATCAAAGAGCCTAATGTCTCAAAGAAAAAGAAGTTCTAACATGCTGTATCAAATGTTTCCTACTCTGGTTCCTGGTTCCTGATACAATAACTTAACATTTTAAATCTCTATCTTCATCATAGATTTATAACATATTTGCTAAAAGCCATCAGCAATATTAATCATGAAATGCCAATAATCTTTGTTCCTGAATCAAAAACATATCTTTTACAATATTACTTTTCTAATTTAACTTTTGTTTTCCCTTGAGAAATAAATGTGCTGTTTATCACTTGCCTAGTTGTAATATAAATATAAGACTAATTTAATCAAATGCTCTAATATATCTATCTATGATATGTGAATATGGTTTAGAAATAGTCAAATAGGTGATATACCATTTCCAATTTTTTTCTTTGAAAATTCCATTCCCAAAACCCACTAAACTCCTTAGATTTTTTTCTGCTAACACCAGGCCAGTTAATCTGGTTATTAAGGCATCTAGGCACTTAATAGGTAGATAGTATATAAGAATGGACAACTAGACATAGTGATGATTCACTTTCTGGGTGGAACGGGGCAGAATGGTACAGGATTTCTTCATGTTACTCAGAGCTACAAGTAATTTAAAACTTAGGACATGTCTATTTCTGGAATTTTTTCATTTAACAATTTTTACTGAAAACAAGGAAAACAAAATTTACTAAGAGAAAAGTGTGGTAATATTCATCAATTACGTCTAGGGACATTATATCTGCTTGAGTTTTCTTGTAATTTGAGTCATACTAACACTCTATGTCACTGAAACTCGGGTGTGTGGAAAATATAGGGAATCTGTTTATGTTTCTCTCAACATTTATAAGCATGTTTACACTGCTTATAAATTGTTATAGGCATGTTTAGACACAAACTCAAACATTACTTTAACAGCTTGCAATTCTTGCTCAACATTATATGTTTATGAGATTTTACGTGTAGCTCTCATTTGTAAATGTATTTGCCAGATGTAATTGCCATCTCCAAAGCTTACTGCTGAATTAATTCATTTTTTCTAGCTCTTTCTGAACTCTGGCTGTCTGGTTCAACTCAGCTGTACTGACTCAAACTCCTCTCCAAGCTGACTGATTCAATCTGGCTTTTCTAAGCTTCTGACAGAATTGCTCTGCTTAGCCTCAAACTAAGTCTGGCAATCTATTCTAATCTTCTGGCTTTTTCTTATTCTCTGGAGTCAACTGTCTCTGCTGACCTGCACTGAACTGCACGAACTCACAACAAACTGAATCGCTCTCCCTGTGCTACTCTTAAATAGCTTCTCTCTCTCTCTGTCAAATCTCGATTTCTGTCAAATCTTTCTGATTTGTTACTCTGTCTTCTCCTCAATTAAATATCATTGTTTGGAATTAAAGGTGTGTACTAAAGGATTCCAGCCAGAAGGACTAAAGGTGTGTGCTAAGCACATGTCTGCATTTCAGCAAGATCACACAGACCTAGGTGCTCTTTGGGTGCTATTAGAGCAGCCATGTCGCTGGATTAAAATACTTCAGCCCTCATTCACTCATTTTAATTTCATAAGGTAAATGTATTACACAATAACTTGCTACTCTGTTTTTGAGGATTTCATATTTGTATGTTACTTGATATATACGCATGAGCATGTGCACCTGTGTGTATGTGTACATGCACATGAGTGCACATGCACACATATATATGTGCAGTTGAACAGGGCATCAAGTGTCCTCCTCTATCACTTTGTCATCTATTACTTTGAGGTAAAGTCTCTTCCCAAAGTTGGAGCTCATGTTTTCTCCACAAGCTGGAAGTCAGCAAGCCAGCCATCCCTATTGACCTGCCTGATCCTGCCCTTCTCAGAGTTGGAGTTACAGGCATGCACCAAATGCCTGGCTTAGTATGTGAATGCTGCAATCTGAACTCTAAGCCTTTATGATTGTGAAGTAAGTACACTTAACCAGTGAGCCATCTCCCTGGCCCTCTCATAATCCAATTTTTCATAATCTATTTAATGGATTATTTTATGTGACTTTTGCATTTTTCTCCATTGCATCAACTCTACTATAAACATTCTTGCATGCATTTATGTGCTCGACACCAAATGTAAGTTTATAAAAATATATTGAAACTCATCTTTTGTAAGCTAACTACAAATTTATAAAGTTCAATTGAGAATTGTGAAGTTTGATGGCTTTCTCAATTTGAGCAGTTAGAGTAGTGAAAAAAACACGAGAGTAGAACCATCTCTAGTTGACATCTACATTTTGGACACTTATGCTCTCCAAACACCAGGACTGGGAGTAGAATCCCCTGAGAGGGGCTGTGGGTGTGAAATAAGACTGTCAGCAGTCACCAAAAGGCATAACCAGGTATGGTCACGAGCAGCCAGAAAAACTTTCATCCCCTCAGGCAAAACCATATCCTGGACTATATGCAGAAAATAATTTTAGTACTAGCCAAACTGTAACAAAATTAATAAAGTTCATTAAGTATTTAGACAGAGATACATGTAGGAAAAGAACAGGACACACCTTTCTAAGACGTGGTTTTTCTCTCTAAGTTAACCTATTATACTACCTTTTAAGGGGTTGTGCCTCTCTAACTTGGGCAGTGAGGTGGCTCTTTCTTCATACAACAAGGGGAAAATGTCTAATTGTAACACTTGATTGGAAGGAGCCATTGTTCTCCTGAGCAGCTGGCAGACTTCACTCTCTGAACTACCTCTTTGAATTTTTTCTTAACAAATACATTTTTCCTCACTGAAGTCTCATTTTCCTCTCTCTTTATTAGTCTAAGCGCATTCTCTTATGCCTTCCTTAGTCATTCTTAATAGTCTATAAAAGCCATTCATTTAATATTTTAATATTAAAATTTTAACATCTTTGATAAAACATTACCCATGAGGTACTATACATTTTAAATTCCTCACTATACCTGAGGGTATATCATAGTTCCCCATTTCTGGTGGGTCTTCTTCCCCCTTTCCCTTGGTATAGTTCACTCACTCAGTGTTTTAATTGTTCATTGCTTATTTCAAAGAACAAATCTTAAGTACTGGTGGTGGTTTTACTTACCACATACATTTTGTTTACTTTGGCACAGCACACACATGGCTTCTTCTTTTTTCTACTACCTTTTACTTTTATTTATTTTCTTCTTTCAAGTTCTCAAGATGAATTCTTTCCCCTTTGATTTTCAAACTTATCTCCTATTTGATGCATCGAAATCCATAAAGTTTCTTAAGTACAGTGTTGGCTATATCCCACAAGCTTAATAATAAGCCACTTTGCTATTTTAACTTCTAAATTATTTACAACTGCAATTTGATTCCCTCTTTAGAATTTTTTAGGATTTTGAAAGAAAATTACAATTTGTTATTGCTAATATCATTTATATTGTGCAAAAAATATTATGTCCATTATAAATTCGATTTTGGGAAAAGTGTTTTACTTTAACTCATTTTAAAATATATGGTAAATTTATGTGACATGCTATGTATCTTGTAACCAATGTGTATTTTGTAATTGTTTCAATATCTAATATATCAGTCACAATGATTATTATTCAGATATTTTATTTTCTTGTTTATTTTTTGGTTTTTGTAATCTATTGATTTATTAAAGAAATCTTTTTGATCCTAACATTTTACAAATATAAGTAGTGTCAAAATTATTTCTTCACCCTTGAGTCATCAGGTACTTCACATTAATTACCCAAAATCTGTATGAAAATTATGTATATTCAATTATTTGTTGCCTGTTCTGGGGAAATGCAGCTATGGTTTATGAGAACTGGTCATAAAATACCACAAAACTGAAGAAAAGGGGAAGCAGATACTAGACTTGACACAGTGTTATTTACTGAGGTTATCCTAGATGCTGAGGGTTTATGAAGTGAATGAAGATTTCACACATAAAGTAGAAGGGTGGCATTTCCTTCCTTCGTATTTATTAGCTTTGTTGTTGGACACTTTTGCACATATGTGTAGTGCATTAGGATTATTCTCTTCCCACAGCCTCTTATCTCCCTCAGACCCCTATTAACTCCTCCTCACTGCACCTATCTAAGATTCATGTCTTTCCTTTTGTTCTGTGACAGATTTTGTTTATCCAGGGCCACCTGTGCAACCATGATCACAACTGTCCATTGAAGCCTAGTGGTGTCATCAGGGACACACAACTGAAGACAATAGTTACCCTTCTCCCCTAATCTATCCAAGGCAAGTAGTTCAGCAGTGAAGGGTAGGGCCCCTCAGCTCTTCCCCCATCCTTACCTAACTATTGATAAGCTCATTCTTATTTTTGAACTTTTAATATTACACTTATATATTTTGTTTGTGCTTATACATGTTTGTGTATGCTGAGCAGGTCATTCATATGTGTGGAGACCAGAAGGAAACTAGCAAGAACCCATTGACCATATGAGAACCAGAGATAAAACCCAGGAATCATCAGGCTTGGCAGCAGGTGCCCAGTGGGTGCATTCTTGTCCAGTCTAAAGGCAGGCATATAAAGTTGCTATGAGTTTGTAGTTGTCATGGCTATGTCTCAGCCTAGGAAATGACATATCTAACCCTTCTTTCTACCTTGTGATTGTCATTTTGATACACTTTCTGAAATGTTCCCTGAGCCTTACAGGGAATGGTATAAACATCTGGCTCAAGACTGAGTCCTCAGCCATCACTTATTCTCAGTATCTTGGGCAGCCATGTGTCTGCATTCAACACCATCCACTGAAGAAGGCTTCTCTGACTAGGACAGAGAACAGCACCTGTCTGTGAGCATAAGCAAAAGTATTGGGAAGGCATCTTGATGCTGTATCAGTTTGCTGAACCACAGTATTCACATGGTCATTTTTAAATGAGTCATTTCAAATGTTGCATCACATTTTCATAGAAAAATTAAGGCCTGGATTCCTTTTTAATCCAGGTGCCTTTTATAGAGAGAGGACCTATCAAAAAATTTAAAATATTTGAACAACAAAAGCTGACCTTATAGAAGTGGAAACAGATATTCTGTTGTGAGCATATAACTGTGTATGTAGGACCATAGAGAAAGCTCCTAGTGTCTATATTTTTCAGAAGTTGAGAGCCTGAAATACCCCCAGTCCAAGTGTGGTTGACTGCCCTGTGCTGTCATCTATGTCAGGAAGAGACCGGATTTGGGCTGATGGTATTTACAGAATGTGAAGAAATGCATCTACCTGGTCTTCTTGTTTCTTACCTTTTTGTTTCCAGCCTAAAATGCAGATTTTTCCCACACAAGTGTAAAAGAAGAGGGTCTCTACACATGGAGAGACCCTTGGCTCCAGCTGCATATGTAGCAGAGGATGGCCTTGTTGGACATCAGTGAGAGGAGAGGACTTATGGTCTTATAAAGGCTCAATACCCCAGTGTAGGAGAAGTTCATGAAGGGGAGGCAGGAGTGGGTGGGTGTGTGGGGAAGCACCTTCATAGAATCAGGGGAAGGGGGGATGAAAAAAGAGGTTTCCAGAGGAGAAACTTGGAAAAGGGATAATATTTGAAATGTAAATAAATAAAATATCCATTTTTAAAAAAAGAGAAGCATCTCATTCTCCTTTTTGTCTGTTTATTTTTCAGTGTATGCATTTTGAAAACTAAAGTCAGCTTTTTCCTCCACACAGCCCAGTCTAGAACTGACTGACTCAAAGCCTCCTGGATATGCATTTTGGAAGCACTCCAAGCTTTCCCTGTGTTCCAAGCCACATAAAGCACTTTACAGGTCAAGGGGTGTGTGTGTCTTGGCCATAAGGAACTTGAGACTCTGTATAAGATGGTATTTCTGAAGCAATGCTTACTCTGTCCTGTAAGGAGTATGGAAATGTATAGACTTTGACCCATGGTGTTCTTTTTCCCCTGTCAGTGTAAAAGTCAGCAGAGTAGAAAAGGCCACAGGTGCTTTAGCATTGTTTTCTCAATAATGTTGACCATAGTAAGCCCTTGAAATGATCTCAGTGACCCTCAGAAATTCACAAATTATTCCTGAACAACAATCGAGGACATCTAAATCGTGATCCAGGCAGGCTAGGAAACATCACTGATAAACAGGACACCCAAGTAAAGAGCACTGACCTTGGTCCTGTATTTCTTTCCTCAGTCATTGGCAAAACCTGTGTTAAACTGGAAGAAGATACATTCAGGAGAGCACACTGCTTTTCCCTCTCAAAGAAAGAATGACTTTGAGAGTTTTCTGTGGGGTTTGAGGCCCTTGTATAGAAAAGACAGAATGTTGGGCCATCTCCGATAAATAAATGAACAAACGAACAAACATACATGGAATGCTATAATTTGTGCTAACATATCAAGCCTATGAAAAGTCTTAAAACATAAAACAACAACATTTAAAGAATTTAAGCTCAACATAATGAATCTGGAGGTTGGTAAGAAAAGGAAATGTTTTATTTTGTTTTCTTTTACCTGGCTATTTCATTTTTAGCAAAAAAAAAAAAAAGATGGGTAAGATTAGGCCTTTACTTTCTAAATTTAACTGTGTATTTGGGGTCTATGTTACTTCAGAAAACAATCTCTATTAATATGTATGAAAAGAAATTTATAGCAGCTATCATGAAATACAAAGCAACCAGGAATAAATTCATTTAATAAAAGAAATTGAGTGTGCTGTATATATCCCTAGATGTTACATTTAAAATATTTCACCAACTTAATCTAGTTAGCTAGTTGTAAGGCAATTACACACTGAAGATTTAGGGTCGATACAGATTTAGGGTTCAGCTGTGATCATGGCTGTGTCTCACAAAACACTTCATACAGGAGGGAAGCCCCTTGGCAACCTTCGCATTGCTCTGTTCAATTAAGTGACAATTTATTCTGTTTTTGTTTGTAATGGGGCTCGTCATTTACTGTCATTACTGGTCCACCAGAGAATATTCTCTTTACTTTTCTTCTCAGAATAAATCTAAGCCTTCTAGAGTTTGCTCTTCTCAGCGATGGAAAAGCTCGTGTCTAATGGAAAGGCAGCTCCATCTAGCTGTCCATCTTGTATCCCTCTGTCCACATCCATCAGAGGAATATTATGTATCATCATCAAAGACCAGCTTCTCTAAACTAAATCCTTACCAAATGGACAGATCTGTGACCTCTTGTATAAAAACTTTAAAAGGCATTGATACTTATTCACTTATTTTTGTTGTATTTTTCTCCTTTTTATTTATTTATTTATTTTTGCCTCGAATATGAAGTTTGTTATTCTGAAAAAAGTATAAATCTAGGCCTAACATTTCAGGAAGGTTAAAAGGTAACCTAATTAACTGTTTAAATTATATTATACACGAGATTGTTTATTGTGTGCATATGGGTCTTTATCCAAAGAATGCTAAGTGGTTCTCCTGGGGCTTCTAAAGGGGTGCTCTCTAGTCTCTCTTCTTGAAATCAATCTAAAAATATTTAGCATGTGGAAATGGTATGGTAGCCACATGCATCTTTATTACACTGTGCCAATATTAAAGAGATTTACCAAAAAAAAAAAAAAAAAGAATGCTTGTTGCACATATTTCCTACATTGTGATTATTAAATTATTCTTAAAATTGTAAAATTAATAAATTCTACAATCTGTGCTCTTGAGTGAGTTAGGAATTCCACTGTCAACACGGTTTTATCACTAAAGAGATATGCTAGCATCTTTATAAATTCACTGAAATCACCATTTCCCTTCAAAGAGCTTTACATACATTTCAAACACGTGGTTTTGCCACATTTTTCCATGCATTCCATCAATATTTCATTTTGCTATCACCCAGCTCTGCCTCTCCACAAACAATAAAGTGGCAGGGCAGTCAGACGCTTTAACATAGCTCAAATTGGGCAAGCATATCACACTGTGATCTCCATTTAAATAGTAAAATGTGCTCGGAGAGACAAAGGACTACCTGTAAACATAAATGTGATTTTATAAATTGCTCAGACTTTTAAAAGCAGGGCACATTCATCATATGTAATTTCTTAGGTTGTACCATGGTCTATTTAGCTCACAATCTTGTGTTGGTATAAGCAGCGCAGACCCATGAAGAGGGAAAAGGAGACCATAAATGGAGATCTACAGAAGCTACCTGTCTGTTCAGGCTGGATACAGCCCATAATGCACTCAATCATCTATCTGTACAATACAGTTTTGCAAATCTACCACAAGCACACAGTTCTATACTGAGCTAAATCTTTAGACTCTTAAGAGAAAGCATGTCTTCAGATTCCCCAGCCACAAGAAGTATAAAGACAATGTAAGATGACTGATAACAGGCTTTACTTTCCTATAGTTAATTCTCTTCTGAGTTAAGGCCAATGCCTTTATCCAAAGTCATTGACATCCATCATTACTACAGCATGATTCTGATCATCAGAAAAACTAGAAGAAAGAGACACACTGAAGAAAAAAACAGGGGTCTAGCAATCAGAAGTAAGACATAGCACCCAGTACCATAAAAGCAAATAAGGATCTGGGCACCTTGAGTTCTAGGCAAAATCAGAGAGAGCAGGTATCAGGAGTTAGTCAAGACAAATCTGATGTCTGGTGACTCCCAGGACTACCATCACTAGTGTGTAGTGAATACAATTACTAACTTCTGCTTCTTCACAGGCAAACTGGGAGTGAAAAAAATTCAAAAGCATAAATTCTATAAGCCTAAGATGTTGAAAAACAGCTTTCAAACTTGGATAGGACAAGGGCGTGTGTAAGACCGTGAAAGGCAGCCTGGTTTCTGGTTGAGCTAAAGCTTAAAATCCTGGAGGCCTGGTAGGGGGCCAGCAGAAGATAACCGTACAAGGGACAGTAGGCGCTTTTTATGCTCCTGAGCCCCAGGCTCCTGACACAAGGCTGGCTGTAGCTCTCCATAGGTCTGTGGCCATCAGTCACATAAGGGCAATGCCGGAAGCCCCTCCACAAGTAGAGGTGTAGTCACATAGCCTCAAGACATTAGCATTTTGCCAGGCAGAGGTGGCGCACGCCTTTAATCCCAGCACTTGGGAGGCAGAGGCAGGTGGATTTCTGAGTTCGAGGCCAGCCTGGTCTACAGAGTGAGTTCCAGGACAGCCAGGGCTACACAGAGAAACCCTGTCTCGAAAAACAAAAACAAAAAAGGACATTACCATTTTAATGAGGTCCTATTAAAGAGGCTTAGATAATAAACTCCCCCTTCCTAGGCACTCCTCTCTGCAAAAGGTATTTTAACCTCAGACCCGCCCTGAGAAAGTGGGGTATGGTTTCACTCATCATCTCTCTCCGCTATGACAATAAACACCCTAAAACCATGGACTGTCTCTCTTCATCAGGATCTGCCATGGGGAACGATGGAACAGGCCTTTGTCTAAAGAGCCATATCTAGTCTCCCACAGAAGGCCTTTCAGCACTCCCACTACCAAACTAAGCCAGCCAAAGACTCAGTCCCCAGCAGGATGCATCTGGGCTCCTCCCTGCCTTTCCCCCTTTGCCTCAGGCTAGATCCAGCCCAAGGGTGCCCCACTCCGTTCTCAGCTCTTCTGAGGCATCCAGCAGTGCTTGGAATGCCCAAGAGCCTGAGAACCAGACAGGGCCGGCTCCATGTAGTTCTTGGGACCCCACAGGTCTCACTCCTCCATCCCCAGGGGGTGTCCCAAGGCTTCTCACTGCCCAACACCCACCCAGCTATAATGTGGGGTGAGCTGAATCAAACTTCCCGAGTCCCGCCTCTCCAAGAGGCCTGAATCCTGGGGCGGATGTGTGACTCACCACCACTCTAACCCAACCGACATGCCCCATCTTAGTCCCAAAACCAAACTGTATTTTAGCCAAACACACAAAATGAAGATAGTATGTTCCCTTACCAAGTCCAACTTGTCCAGGACAGACAGGGTGCTCTCAAACTCAGGTTGTCCTTCTATCTTTTCTATTGACATGCCTTTTCAGTTTGTTGTCTAAATATGCTGTTTATAAATTGCATTTTCATAAAACCACCACTTTCTGTTTGTAGAAAACAAACCCTTTCTTGAAATTTTGGCATTGTTTAGAAAGAGATTTTAAAACCATGGGGAAGCTGAGGCAGGAGTGTTGTGAGTCTGAGACCAGTCTCAGCTATACAGACAGTTAAACACTAACCTAGGCATTATAGCAATTCCTTGCCTCAAAGACATAATTAAAGACAGAGTAGACATGTTATAAATAAAAATATTTCAAGCTAAAATATTAGACATTATTAAACTCAAAATTGAAAATGCCCACAACACCATAGATGAAACCTTGTTCCTTCTCCTTATACCGTGCTCACAAGATCCGTAATGTGGAAGTTTTATGTTGATAACTGCAAATGACTCCATGTTTCAATTCCGTTTGGTTTGTCTCTTTTAAAAGCAACCAAAGAGGCAGTACCACTCTCCACAGAGACATTGTCCAGCAAGAACTGTCACTTACACTGTGAATTCAACAGATAGCTTTAAGCCAAGTATGACTTTCAATTTCTGTCTGTAAGTTAAATGTCTTTGTTTTTAGTTAATTTGCTTCAGTCATTTACTAATCCATAAATAAATTCCCGTTAATCATCTCTTTTCTTCTATTTATTTATTTATTATTCCTCCCTTCTATATTTGTGTGTCTCTAAGAAACAATTTATGGGTGATATTGACATGATATTACAGAAGGACTTTAACCCAGTAATACCAAAAGGGATTCTGCTGTTAAAGTGTGATCACCATTGCAGTATGTCTATGCAGTTTGCCAAATACAGGATTCATTTCTTTCTCTCGTATGCAGAATCCAGATTTTTCTTATAACACTGGACAGGTGGCTCAGGATTTAAGAATAGTGGCTGCTCTTCAGAGAACCCATGTTCAATTCTCATACTCATAAGTCAGTTCACGCACCCTCTGTAACTCCAGCTCCAGGGGATCTGCTGTCCTCTTCTTACCTCTCTGGGCACTGCATGTGTATAGTGCATAGACACATATTAAGGCAAACATACTTACCCATAAAATAAAGATTTAAACATCTAATCTGGGCATGGTGGTACATATCTTTAATCCCAGAACTAGGTAATCAGAGACAGGTAGAATTTTTTGAGTTCATGGCCAGCTTGGTCTACATAGTTCCAGGATAGTCAGAACTATATAGAGCAACCTTGTCTCCAAAAACAAAATTTTAAGTCTAATTATTTTTAACAGATACTAAAGCAGTCAGGGAAGCTATTTGAGATGAGAAAGGGGGTCAGTGAGAGCATCGAGGGGCAGAGAGGACCAGAAAAGTGAGTATAATCAATGTCTCTTGTTTACATTATGAAAATGTCATAACCAAAGCTGTTGTTTTATGTAGCTAATACACACTCATAAAAAAAAAAAAAAAGAATGAAAACAAATTCTCATGCAGCATCCATTGTCTGACAAGCACTGGTCTGTGTGGCTGAAAAACATATGCCATTCACACAGAAGCTACCTTTTATAAAGATGGTGCTGAAGCTACCATTACCCTCTATGAAAGGTAACTGACAACAGACAAAGTCTATCTTCAGTTGCTTTGTTGAATCATGAACAGAACAGAAAGCGAATTAGCATTGACAGCACAGGCTTTCATTTAGATTAGAATTACCTCCTCTCTTACTTTTACATATTCATCACATTGTAGCGATTGATGGCTCTTAAATTTCTCCAGAAATCAATCCAGATTATGAAACTTGAATACTTAGTTGTCACCAATTCAATATCACTAGTGGGAATAAGGTGTCATTTTCATTACATTTCTATCTTACATTGATTTTTATCCCATGGTGAGACTCAGACTTGAAGTGGTTCCAATCTCCTAAGGAGATTTCTTCAAAGAGCCTTTACTCCAGTCAGTTTTCAGCCCCTGTGGTTCCCACACTCTACACAAAGGCAAAGCTATACACAGGGAACCAAAAGACGAAGAGTATTTCCTAACACTGGTACAACAGCTAATTGAAAATACTCGGGTAGACTGCAGATGTACTATAGCCCTGAAGCCAGGATTACATTCACACTCACCACACACTGAGGTGAGCCTTTGAGCCTTGTACCCTTCAGAGTCTACCTACTCCAAATGCCAATATGCTGAAGGTACCAGAGCAGATGTCAAGAAGGACTCTAGCTCAACTGGTTCCTAAGTTCTTGTGTATTGTGCTTTATGGAAAGAGATCTATGCATAGGAAGGACAAAAGGAAACCTTGGGGAGATAGTACTGTGGCAGGACATTCACCCACCATGTGCAACCCTGTCTTGGTGCCATAAAGGAAGAAAGTTTTTTTTGTTTTTTTTGTTTTTTTAAAAAAAAGGAAGTTATAGAAGAAAGGAGTGGGGTTGGTGTAAAGGGAGAGAATAGTCTCGCTAGGAACCTTAAAAGTCCCATCTTCTAGTGTCTAAAAATCAGGCTGTAAACACAGCAGCCTACTCTCACGTGGAATAGTCTTTGTCAAGACCTATAGCCTTAAGCTGTGATGTCTGAAAACCAAAGAGAATTTTCAATTTCATAAGCATGAAACAACTTAAAGATACAACATGATTCTCCATTTGAGAAACTGGATGTTTTGACTAGTAATAAAGAACAAAAAAGCATTTAATAAGTACCCTAAACCTGACTGTTAATTACCTATAGTATTCACTCTTGAAGAGGAAGGAAATTCTGCCTGCTGATAGAAGTATTGCAAGTGTGGCTTCTCTGTCATGTATATTTCAAGAGGTAACAGAGAGGAGAGAGGCTATGTCTACTCTCAGTGTTCTGACCTATGAACATGTGAAAGCTTAGAAGCCTAACATTCCCTGAAAAAAAAAAAAAAAAGGCAGCCTGAGATACCTTGCAGGTCCCAGTGGCTCACAGGATCAGGATCAAGCCATAGACTAGAAGAACAGATCATGAGACTGCCAGCCCTTGGCAGAAGTGAGCCCTAGATAGATAACTCTCAAATGGCACTCAGGTAGTCCAGGCAAGGAGCAAGCCCAAGATGACCAGCACCATGAGGCCTGGACAGAGAGCTAGCCTGAGATGACCACCATTCAGGCACCATGCAGGCCCATGCCCAAGATAACCCCTGCCATGCTCCTTAATGCACAAGGTGCGACACAACACTTCTGAGACCACTCCTGAAATAACCCCAGACACTCAGAGGCCCCAGGCACCTCTAAAAGGTACAAGTAAGTAGTGGAGAAATGAAAAAGAAAGAGAAAGAGAACGATGTAGGGAAAAATGAAGAGAGACAGAACTGGAGACAAGGGTAGTAATGAACAGCCTGATGTGAATAACCAATGATGTCACCAGGGACAATGAGTTTTGGCCTGTACTGACATGGGGGTACATGTCTGGGTTTGTGGTCCAGCATCAGGGATCTGTTATTACCAAAGGCCAGACAGACATCCCTAGACTGGGCTGTTTCCCAGGGACATGTTGATGTCTGATATCTATGCAGAACTGGGGTCACCCCTCACCTGAGCATTGTGGGAGAGCTGGCCCTTGGGGGCATGAGAGCCAGAGAGTTGATCCTGCCCCTAGCCAGAGGCCAAACTCAGGGAGAATGGTCCCACACATTGTGGGAATTGAAAGTGAGCCAGCCCCTAGAGCATGAGCATGGGAGAGCTGGCCCTGTAACTTGTCTGCTATGCAGTGGCATGGGTAAGGGAGAGATGACCTCCCCTCATGGCTTGCCACCTAAGGCAGGCAAGAGAGCTTGCCCCAAGGTCATCAGATCAGGAAAGCTGGCCCTGATATACATTTGGGAGAGCAGGTCTTGTACCTCACCTAGGCAACATAGTAGAGCTGTCCCTGGATGTAGGTTGCGGGTGATCAAGCCCCAAGGGCGTGAGTGTGGGAGAGCTGGCCATTCCTCCTGTCTACTTATGTAGTGGCATTAGTGTAGGGGAGATCCCTTCCCCTCTGTTTTGCCCTCCCCACAGGCAGCAGGGGGGAGAGTAGACCCTAACTGGGTCATAAGAGCAGGAGAGCAGGTCCTGCCCCTCACCTGCTGCAGCATTCAAGAGAGCAGGCTCTGCACATCACCTAGGCAGCACAGTAGAACTAGCCCTGGATGTGGGGGTTGAGAGTGAGCTGTACCCAAGGCATGAGTGTAGGAGAACCAGCCTGCCTCTTATCTGCTGGGCTACAGTACAAAGGAGGGAGAAATGGCCTCCTCTCCTCCCTTGACCCTCACCACCTACGGTACACAGGAGAGCTGGACCAGGGGTAATGAAAACAGGAGAACTGGCGATATCCCTCACTGGCTGCAATACTTGGGAAGAGTAGGATCTGTACCTCACCTGGGAAGCAGGGAAGAACTGGCCCTGGTAACAGAAGGTTCTGGTGAGCCAGCCCCAAGGGCATGGGGGCAAGAGACCCGGCAGGCTGTCCAGCTCAGAAACCTCTCAGACCCGATCAGGGTTTTGAATCTCCCCCACACGCATACCAATATCTACCTCATCAATGAACTGCTGGAGCACATGAAGGGGCTGGTCCTACTGATCGAAAACTACAGGATCTCCATGACAGCAAGCAACAACAGGGTATCTGAAAGGAGTCCCAGTGAGGTTCTAGTATTGATAGAGTAGCAGAAGCCAGAGACCTCAGATCAGACCAATAAGTCATTGCAATAAACATTAGCAAGAAAAGATGTGTGGACAGAAAAGGTAAACTACGGGGCACAATGAGACATACTACAGCTTCCATGACAACATATTTTTTTCCTTTGTTGAGTGGGGGAGGTTTCAAGGGCAGAGTGTGGATGAGTAAGATTAGGAAGCATTGTTTGAAATTTACAAAGAACCAATAAAAAGGTTTTATTTAAGCAAAGAAGAAGGAAATTTGGATACATGGTATAACATGCACAAATCTTTAGGAACCACTCTAATTGGAAGTTATAGAAAACAACGACTAAATGGTTTCTTTAGTTATGATTTCTATCCGTAGTTAGACTTGTAGAAGGAGAATATAGAATGGCTATTGCCAAATGTTGGAGATGGGAAAATGGAACACTGTAGAGTGGGCACAGAAGTCTAGTTTTACGAGATGGAAAAGTTTCTGAAAGTAGAAACCCAGTGTGGTGAACACACTTAAGGCTCCTGAACTGAAAGCATGGATAAGAGGAAGGAGTATATATTTATGTTATGTATTTTTAGTAGAAAAGATGTATGAAAGTTTTCATTCAACTGGCCCCACCTTAATGGAAGTGAAACTGAAATATTTTGACCAAAACCCAAGTCAATGAATATATGGAATCAATGGAACAGCTTACATTTTCACAAAACAACAAAGAATTCTCTTTTTAAAAAAAGAAAAGAAAAAGGACATTCAAACCAGAATAACTTTAAAGCTAAAGTTATTCATGTTATAAGTTGAGTGTGATTGAGAATTAAAAAATAATTAAAATAATTAAAAATAAACTTAAAAAGGAAAATAACCTTCTGATATTTGATACTTGCTATTTGTCACCTTACCTACAAGATAATTTTAACAGCCATGTACATTTTTGTCAGATTTTGTGCTTAGATTGTTTTTTCCTTGGCTTTTTAAAAGTACCTGAAGCCTATTGCTTTACACATTTATCATACTAAAGAAAAAAATTGACTTGTTTGATCATAAATACTTAGTGACAAACAGAAAAAAATTCACATTCCTGCTAACAATTACATACTGCTTGGCCCAGTGAGATTACAAATTATGAGATATTAAACCTTAGAAGGAAGAACTGGTAATGGAAAGTCTGAAATAATTTAATTATAGGCAATAGTACCACTCAAATGCTTTAAGAACAGTTATTTGTGCTAGATAGATAGATGGATGGATAGATAGACAGATAGATAGATAAACAGACAGATGATGGATGGATAGGTGGATGGATGGATGGATGGATGAATGGATAGGTAGGTAGATAGATAGATAGATAGAAACTATGGGTCATATCTCAGAATAAAGAGCATGCTTGAAGCTCTGGGTTTAAAACTATTACAGTGTAGACACTGCGAGCATTTTAAAAGAAGCAATGGCATTCTGCATTATTGGACAGAAAATCTACCCACCTGGGAGCAGTTGCAATGCCATTCAGGGACCAGAATGATGTTGTGCTCATTGTCACTCCTAGGACCATGGTATTTGAAAATGGCATCTCACATGTACCTCATTAGCAACACCTTGTGTCTATTTGACATCTGGCTTAAGGAGTGAGATGGGTCATACTGACTTTCAATTTAATAGGATTTAGAATCACTTAATAGACAAGCCACCAAACACATCTGTGAGGGATTGCTACAACAGGACACTGAGATGGGACCTTAACTGTGGAGGGCACCATTCAAGGACTTAGAATCCCAGACTGAATTAAAAGGGTGTGTGAGCTGAGTACTAGCATTCATCTCGCTCAGCTTCCTGACTGTAGATACCATGTGACAAGTGACCTGAACATCTATTAGCCGTGACTTCCTGTCCATGATAGATGATACCCTTGAACTGTGAACCAAAAAAAAAAGAAAGAAAGAAAAAGAAAAATATTTCCTTTCTCATGTTGTTTTGTCCAGGGTACTTTATCTCAACAACAGGAAGAATAACTGATACAGGGAGAATCAACTGAATGTCTCTACTTTGGAAATTTCCCTGCAATTCTATGAAGAAAAAGATAATCTTCCTATAATATATGAAAGAATTGACCATGAATAGATTGTTCTATAATTTCATCTTCATGAATTCCTATTTTTCAGCCTCTTTCGGGAGCAAAACTTTCCCAAGTGCCAACTCTCAGTGCCTCCTGAGCTGAATAGTTTGCTCTGGTCACAGAATCCACATAAGTGCATCCCAAGACCTCTTGCTCCCCTTTATTCGTTCAGCCAAGCACAGGCATCTTCAGAGAGGATCCAGCTTCACCCTGCAGAACTGAGACATCAGTTCTTCCAGCTGTAAGTTGAAAATCATCTTTAAGCATGACTTGTGTCAGAAGAATTAGACAAGTCTTCTTGACCATTCTAAGTCCTGGAACCCTCTCCCTTATCTGTGTTAACCACCTTTCCTGATGCTTCTTTCCCACTTTCACTAACTCCATGACAACTTTAGGTTTAGGTCCCATCTAATATCTAGGATCACGAGTCTCCAGAAACCAACTTCAATTTTCTCCATCAAACATATGTAAATCCACATACTTATTACCATCAATCTTACGGCCGTGATGCACCTTACCATTTTCCAAATCTCAATCCAAACTCCCACTACTTTTTCAATGTCCCTATATGGAACCTGAACTGTCTTCCTCCCAAATCTATCCCATCCATGATTTCCAGTATTGCCCAGTCTTTTCCATCCATTCCATGAAGCCATAAATCCTTTCTTGAATTCCTGGAATAAATAAACCTTCTATTCTCATATTAATAATTCTGGACCCCAAAGTTGTAAAAGCAACACCAGATTTATTCTTTTTCTTTATCACTCAAATGAATTTTACAATCAACTGATGTACAATGAATAGTTATATCCATGTATAGTTAATGTAAAAGTTATATCCAGGAGCAGACTCCAAACTATTTCTTGTTTTTCCTGGGAAACTTTTTTTAGTGAAATGACTTCACATCATTCTGTCTCTTAAAGCATGCTTCCTGAATCTGCAAATACAATCAATAGAAATGTCTATTGACAGGCCAGGCAGTGGTGGCACATGCCTTTAATCCCAGCACTTGGGAGGCAGAGACAGGTGGATTTCTGAGTTCGAGGCCAGCCTGGTCTCCAGAGTGAGTTCCAGGACAGCCAGGGCTACACAGAGAAACCCTGTCTTGAAAAACAAAACAAAACAAAACAAAACAAAACAAAACAAAGCAAAAAAGAAAAAAAAAACAAAGAAATGTCTATTGACATAGGAGACAGTTCAGACCCAGATAGAAGACAACTGGAAAATAAAGGAAGTTTTTGTAAGACAGTTCTGTCGTGAAATTCAAGGAAGAAAAAAAGACTGAAAGAAGAGAGAGGAAGAGGGGTAAGAGGAAAGAGGAGGAGGTCAAGTTACTCTCTCTTAACATGTTATTCACTTGTGCTGTTTACTTATGTGTTTTCCTTTAAATAGAGAAATCTAGTATGTGTCCACTGCATTATAGATACTGGAGTTGTACCTTACCAAACTAGACAGGCGCCTGCCTTCAAGGGGACAATTTGGCTCTTATTCTTACTATTCTTATCAGGAGCAGCTGTGGAACCTTTCTGTGCTCTTCCTGCAGTAATTCTTTGTTTTGAATACCCTGTCCTTCATCACACCATTACCCATCTGTAACCTTTTTGTAACCCCATTATGTTATATCTCAACACAACTGTGGTCTTCCTTTAACTTTCATATGTGCGTACCAAGTCAAAGTCACCCTGACGCTGTTGCTCTGTCCACAGCCTAACATAAAATGGAGGGGTAAGGCTTCAGTCAATTTGTAAGGTCATCGTACACTAGATAGAAATAGTTTGCCTTCAAACCAAACCGATCCCAATGAAAGTTTTTCCAGGAAAGACAGCAATAATAACTCACGCTTGGGGATGCATTCTTAAGATTATTTGAGTTAATTGTCCCAAACAACATAAACTTCCTTTAAGTCGGCTTACTTCTCTCTACTCTTGCCTTTCCCGAAGCTCAGCCAGTGGGAGTCAAAGAAATACACTCAATTTAGTACTCCTTAAGATGGTCTAAGGAAGCTAAGATTGATGAAAATGCATGACATGTATTCTCAAATCAAGTATAAACGTGTGTTCAATTGATTACTCCAAGAAGTTTCCATGGTACAATTATGCCTCTAATGCAAACTATTTTATAAAAAATAAAATGCCTTTTAAGGGGGTGGGACTGGTAACATGGCTAAGAAGGTAAAGTATCTGCTACCAAAACTGATGACTTGATTGTAATCCCAGGAACCACATGTTTAAAAAAGATAACCAGCTCTGACAATTGTCCACTGGCCTACAAAAACATAAACACACACACACAAACACACATATACATACATGCATACACACACACAAATAACCACACATACACCAAAATAAATAAATCTGCATATATATATATATATATATATATATATATATATATATACACCATATATATCACATGCACAAACATACACACACAAATATATACACACACCAAAATAAATAAATCTATATATATAAACATGATTTTATATATGTATATACACATATATACACACCTTACACACACAAACACACACTCAAAAATATACACAGATACCAAAATAAATCTGCATCTATACACACACAATACATATAAATACACACATACACATATTATATATAATATTATATGTGTGTGTATGCATGTATATGTGTGTGTGTGTGTACCATTTTTAAAAGAAAGTAGACTTCCTTGTGTTCCTCCTGTGTCCCAGGGCAATAGCACGTACAGGCTAATGAAGGTAAGGACTGATGCTTATTAAAAGCTTTATCTTCTGGAGACCTTTATGAGTCCAGTGTGCCCTTAACCTTTTCTAAACCATTCCTCCAGTCTCTTTTTGCCAAACCAGAATTGTAGGCTCCACATAAGCTTTCTTAAAGGCAATGGTACTGTCTTGTGTACACTAGCTAGTGTTACAGAAGCTTGCTTAAAGGCAATGGCTCTGTCTTGTGTACACCAGTTAGTGTTTTGCATCACATAACTTGATGATCACAAGGGTTGAAAGACACAAATGGGAGCAGCTGATCTGTCACCAAAAAAACCAACAAAAAAATAAATAAACTGCTTTATTGCCTTAATTTTATTTACATATACCATTCACTTCCTTTTTCTATACAACTAAACCACCTTAAACCCTAAAGCTCATGCGCTAGTCAAGATGTACATATGGGAGCGCTTAAGTACATGATGGCCTCAGCTATGATCTGTTATGCCTTGATATAGTGAGTGTAACAATGCTATGTAAAATTAAGATAGAAATAAATAGTCTAATATATGTATGCAAAAAACCAAACATCTAGTCCATTAAATGAAGGAAAGGAAAATACATTAAACATATAACTCTCTTAGGATATTGAGAAATTCAAACATAGTAGTTCTTGATAATCACAGAGGACATATCCAAAACCTCATATAGATGTTTGAAACTGCAGGTAGTACCAGATCCTATACATACTGGGGCTCTTCCCTCTGCATACCCACTATAATGTCTAATTTCCAAGTTAGGCACAAGGAGAAACTAACAAGAACAAGAATAAACCAGAACAATTACAATTAAAGCTGTGTACATACAGCTTTCCTTCTCCACCCTTAGCTCACTGTGTTGAGTTCACCCTATTCTTGTGAAGAAGAATGATGAAACATGATCATGTGACTATCATGGGCATGTGACATTGTCACAGGGCATTAGGTGACCAAGAAAGAGCTACTTTAAAAAGAGCTACTTAGATATCAATAGTGCGCATCTGATAACTGGGCTACCAACTGGCTAACAGGCGGGTAGTATACAGAGTGTGGATCCTCTGGACAAAGGGAAATTTTCTATGATGATAGTCAGATTATGGACAACTGAAAACTTAAGAACTGTCAAGTTTGGGGGATCATTTACTTAATATGTTTAGAATAAAGTTGACCATACATAGCTACAATGTTTGAAAGTGAAACTACAAACATAAAAGCATAAATGAATCCATTCATGAGAGTGAGCTTGTTCTCCCTTATTCAGAGGGAGGGTATTTCAACTAAAGCACAAAGATAATAATAAGCTCTTTGTTATTTCATAGTTTCATTAAAGCAAACTTAATTTAAAATTTACACCTTATAGAACTTTATGAATGTTTCTCTTGTGCCATTTCCTCACTAAGTATAGGATCCATCAGAGAAAATTAAAATGGAATGTGGGTGGAATCAGAAGTCAAAGCAGCCTAGACGTCTTTTCTAAAACTGCATTGTAACTGGTATCATTTTCTTCTCCTTCCTATGTGCGTCCACCTAGTGCTTTAAGCACGCAAGCACAAAACACACAACAAAAAGCTCAAAGAGTTTATGTTGCTCACAGGGCTCCAAAGAGCAAACGAGCATAAGAAATTGCTCCTGTGTGTTGTCTAACCTGGCTGAGCTAAAGGCAAAGAAATGGAAAGTTTAGATCCCAGTTTACTCTACTGGATTGGAGGATAAGTCCATTGGTAGAGGCAGTACTCCAGACTGTGGATCAGATCTCCACGGTCATCATTGCTTTATGGGAGGATCACAGGTAGCAGTGGCCCACCCAGATCAAAGGAGAACTATACACAATAAGCTTTCCCTGCCCTGTAATGGCTGGGAAGTTGAACTTCCTCTCTCAGACTTCCTACCCTTTTGTTTTTCCTCACAGACAAGGCCTGCTTCCTGTGAGATGACCCCAGCAAAGGTTCAAGACCTTGGTATTTTGTGCCTGAGGCCTTTCACTGAGAAAATTGAGTGTGAGACCTTGATCTTCAATACTATCTGGCTATTGTGGCATCTCTCTGGGGGCTCTTCACCCCTAAATTCTTCATTTCTTCACAGAATTCAGCTGAGCAGCACTTTCCCTTGCCTGTTTATCTCCATGTCTGTCTCCCTGCTGGTATTTATTGCTTATCACTGTGAGTCTTTATTGAATGTAATCTGTTTGGGGATATAGTTGGCATGAAAGATGCCCCACCAAACGAAGTTGTAAAGTATTATACATAAATACTTAATTCCTGGATTTATTTATTATCCTCATTACTTATTTACTGCTGTACGTACCCAGGACACCTTTGGAAGAAATAAATCTGGTCAGTTGCTCTCCCAAATTTGATCAGAATATCTTATAAGATATAAATTATGGCATTATATAATTACTAATATTCTTCACATGACTGGCACAGATTACAGTTTACAGAAACTTTTTCACAGTTCTTCTTCCCGGGTACCCAATGTTAAGAAATTCTCAGCTCTGAGGTGCAGCAAAGAACTGAGACTCAGCATTCTGAGTGGCATAACAGAGGTCACCTGAGCAAGAAGCCTCACACATTGGCACAAACCCAGGTCCCCTGCTGCAGGCTCACTCTGTGATACTTCTTCAAGGATGAAGAGTTTACTGTGCATTACGTTTTGTTTTCAGCTAAGTTAACCCAACTTTTTATTTAATGCAAGCCCATTAGAGTCTAAGTTTGACGTCTTCAACAGAACAAACACTGATGTTTTTCTGTATAGCCGTAGGCAAGCTGGGAAAGCCACTAGAGTGAGCGCTCATTGATAAGCAAGTGCAGTAGTTTCTATTCACCACAAAATGTTAGCGATGGGTGGGCTACAATTGTGGCATTCAGTGATAATCAGGTGATAGTATCAATAAACGGAGACAAAGAGCCTCGCAGAACAGAGATCCAGCTACACAAATGATTTGATGGTCTTTATTACTGACATGGTTAGGACAGATTTAAATAATGAATGTGCATGGTTAGAAGCCTGGTAGGCCTTACAGTTAGCATCAGCTGCATTTGTTCTATCTCATGCCTTTGTATCCAATAGGAGTAGAAGGAGAGAAAGAATAAGATATACAGATAAGGAATTTGTGCAGCCAAGTCAGTACATCGGGATTGTAAAGCTTCCTTCCATGCATCCCACTGGAATGACGAACCCACAGCATCTACTTCTGTGTTTATTTTGTATATATACTATATATATGTGTGTGTGTGTATATGTGTGTGTGTGTATATATGTATATATATATATGTGTGTGTGTGTATATATATATTTTGTATATATACTATATACTATATGTATGTATAATGTATATATATATTATATACATACATACACATCCTTCCCTGTAGAGAGGTCTTCAATTGAACAAATTACTCTTCCACCAAAAACTTTAAAGTATTCCATACTTTATCATCTTTCTCAGGAAAAATTTCAGAGGGAAAGAAAATCCCTCTTACTCAGAGACTTCTGCACTAAATCTTCCCTCAACCTTTATGCAGACCCAGGAGGGAGTCTACCAAGCAAATTGAAAAGGAGGCTATCAGATCAGCTGTCCTTCTCATCACCGGATAGCATGCAAACAACCTTCACTCATGGAGCACTTTCCAGTCTAATTGAAATTTCGGCTCTGCAAATCCAAATAGCGTAAAACCATCCCACATTATTCTCTATTAGAAGAGCATTTCAGTGCAAAACCCAATGGCTGGACGCATGCAATTCCTCAAAAGGAATAAATTAGCTATCAAATCTCATTCCAGAAGTCAATGAAGCACACTAAGTCCTTAATAAATGCACTGCCTGGGAAATTTTACTTGTCTCATAATAAACACAGATTAAATCATAGCTTTGAACTGAAAAATAATTACTCTTGAACTAAGTACTAGGACCAGATGCATCCATTTTCTTTTTTTAAAAAAAGGAAGCTAAATAGAAAATATAATTTCTCAATTATATTTGGAAACTATCAGAAAAAAATGAAATGAAAATTAAGGAATGTGACACATCATGTGTGTAGGCAGGTGGATGGGGTAAATGTCTGACATGTTTTCTATTCATGGTTTTTATTTAGTTCAGTAATTTAAAAGGAAGTTACAAAACACGTGAGTTTCAAATTGGCTGCCAAAATAATTAACTTTTTCGGTCAAGTCTATAAAAATTAAGGTATTCCAGTGAGTCTATGTTGTGTTACTCTATAACCCATTGATGTAGTTAACAATAGTTTTGTTTACCAAATTTATTTATATCTCAAAAAATGATTAAAATGATGTACTGTTACTTTTGTGCCAGTACTGTGAACAAAATCTCAACAACTTAAAGGAAGAATGATTTATGAGTGATCATGATACAGAGAGTTCTGGAGGGCATCAGTGTATACCACTACCTTTCTCTTTCTGACCCTCTTATTCTACCTTCTCTGGAAATGGACACACACACACACACACACACACACACACACACACAGCTAACTCATTTAGATGAATCCAAATCCATTAAGGTTGATAATAAAGATTAACCATCACAAATAATAACGAGGATTTGCAGTGGTTTTCAACAAAGGCTACTGAGACAAGCTTAATAAATTGTAAAAGGAAAAAATTCAAAATTATATGTAGCAAGAAAATTATACTAACTATAAAGAATATGATGCTATTACAGATAATCAACAAATTTGGGTTGAGTCTCTGTTAAACAATGATGCGGGACACTTCACTTAAATTATCTCAAAGAGGAGCAATCTCCTTACAAGGAGATTACTTACATTCCTAGACAGTAAATCTTGAAATAATGTTCACAGTCAGAATGTTTGTATAACAGAGTACCAAATAGACTAAGGGACAAATTTTCCAAAACGGGTGATTTCAATATTGGCTTTTATTTGCGTCAATAATAAATGTAGTAAGCTATGCTTACTGCATAATGCAAGATGTATCACACATAAATAAGGTAATGTAGCACATGCATTAGCGTTCTGATGGTCCAACTTGATCACTGATTAGGAAAAGTATATCCTAGAGACTACCTTCTTTAAATATCACATCTGAAAAGAGTATGGAAGGACTCACTATAGCTGAGCCTACACCTGAGGCTGAAGCCCACACATTTTATTTGGAGGAGAAAAGGGAGAAGGTGCTCCTGAGTGCCAGATCTTGTGGACCTACCAGCCCCAGAGATCATTCTTAAAGTCTTGGATAATCTACGAAGAGCCTAACTCAACAACAAATG
Source organism: Rhynchomys soricoides (assembly GCA_019843965.1). NCBI lineage: Eukaryota > Metazoa > Chordata > Mammalia > Rodentia > Muridae > Rhynchomys > Rhynchomys soricoides. The sequence goes on along the minus strand of JADRCH010000004.1, from coordinate 17,941,558 downwards.
AATCTAACCACTGAGATTTTTCATCTCATAGAAATTTAAGCAGTTCAAATAGTGTTGCTGCATTGATGCCTTTGAAGGGGCAGGAAAGAAATAGTGTAAGTGTGCATTTGCATGTTACAACACATCATATAAGGGAATCACATAAGTGAAAATGGGGTCATCAATGAATGGGGAGTTTGTTCTTTCTCTCATACCCATTCCTTTTATATGACAATATTGTGTGCTATCCACTAGGAGAGACCACCCAAACATGAGTTTAAGCCAATAAAAAATCTTTATTAGGCAGCTAGCAACTACACTGAGAGTTTAGGATCAGAACGTAGTGCTGATCTTTCTCTGATCTTTTAAACAAAAAAACATGTTCTGGATTGACATACTACCATTAGCAAGAACAGTTAGCTGGAAGTGGAACAAAGAATTAAAAAGGCAAAGTTAGTACATTGAGAGACTTTCCTAGAACTATGGACTTTGATGGATGCAGGATGGAGGCAGGATGCAGGAAGTTTGACCAGGCTCACCCAACAGCACTAAGGGTAGGTATCGGGCTGTGAGAAGCCACATGGGACACCGCCAGGGGGTGGAGGAGCGTGGTCTGGGTCCGAATGGAAGCGGGCTTCCCAGGCGCCACTGAATGCTGTGGAAGAGCTGAGAATGAAGTGAGGGCCCATGGGCTGGAGCTGGCCTGGGCCAAAGGGGTAAAAGCAGGAAGGAGCATGGCTGGATCCCGCCAGGGAGTGGGTCCTTGGCTTGTCGCAGGCTAGCTCACTTGGTTTGGTTTGGTGGTGGCCATGCCTGGGAGCACTGAGAGGCCTTCTGTGGGAGACTAGACACAGCTCTTCAGACGAAGGCCTGTTCTATTGTTCCCCATGGCAAATCCCAATGAAGAGAGACAGTCATGGTTTCTTAATGGTATATTAGGGACCAATCCTATATACCCGAATGGTTTTTTTTTCCCTGAATAATAAGTTACCACATGGGAAATGATTCCGAATCCTGGGAGAATTAGGATATAAACTTCTGGGTGACAAAAAAATCAGAATAAATGTTGATAAAGAATAGTTAATTGTCATGGCCAACAGTGGCACGAGTGAATCCGTACCGCAATCTCAGGAAGGGGTGAGGTTGACATACCTTTGGCTGGGAAGGGGCATGGCTAAGCCTCTAGGTGCCTCATTAGAATGTGGATGTCTTGAGGCTATGTGACCACACCTCTACCTGTGGAGGGGCTTGGGTGTTGCCCTTATGTGACTGATAGCCCCAGACCTATGGAGGAGAGCTGCAGCCTCATGTCAGGAGCATGGTTCCCAGGAGCATGACAACATGCCTACCATCCCTTGTAGAGTTGTTCCCTGTTGGGGAGCCCCTACTGTGTTCGCTGGAGGTTTTAAACCTTAGCTCAACCAGAAACCAGGCTGCCTTTCATGGTCCCACAAAAGACTGAGTTGGTATGAACTTGGTCAGCCTTGCTACTTCAGAATAATCAATTTCATCTCCACATTTTACTCTGTCCTGCTCAGTTTTATTAATTGAAAATGAAGGGAAGGGTGATCAAGAGGCACTGGGTAAGACCTTGCCTCTCTCAATCTGTTCCACCTCTTGTGTTCACCTATAAAGAGTTTCCCCTGAGCCTCATACCAAGCAGTGATATAACTTTTCCAGCCACCTTGCATGCCAGCTTATATATAATGGCCCTTACAGGAGGACTCACATTTAGTCACATGCATACAAAGACCTTTTCTTCTCTGCAAATTTAAATAGGAGTTCAAGCTATGACCACATGATGCTGAGTGCTCAGAAAATGTGGTCCCAAAAATTACTGGAAGACTTCCTATTCTTCTGCATATTACAAAATTGACTCATAATGCCCAGCTTTCTAGTACTTGTAAATCAAGATCCTTCCCTATAAATGCTTAAGCATTCTTGGATTTGTTATTTTGATGGGGGCAACTTAATGGGTGTTATGAATGTAGACATTAATTCTTCAAGAAGTGCTCAATCTCTCAATATGTATCCACCAGCCAAGGTGTGCCCTCTCATAAGCCAGTCTACAGACAATGCAGTTTCACTGTTTCCCATAAGAAATGAGGTCACATGCAGAACTTTTTCAAATTGATCAATTTAGAAAAGTGTCATTCCTCACATTACCATCCTTTTCTTACTGTCATCTTCTTGTAAGTTAATATAGGACCCTTTCAAAAGAAAACTCAACTTACTTCCCTGATACTGCTTCATTTCCAGGAAGTCACATCTCCAGAACAGCCCATTTACCAAAATCTATTGGCATTTTATGATCTATACATTTTCTCCTTGCTTATTGTTTGTCATTGAAAAGCATCATGGCATATGCCAATATTTAGAGAATCAAGAAAAAAAAAATTAAATATATAAAAAAGTAATTTTAAAAATATACCTTTTCCACCAGGCATGGTGATACATGCTTTTAACCCTAGCACTTAGAAGGCAGAGGCAGGTGTATCTATAAGTACAAAGCCATCCTGGTCTACAAAGTAAAATTTAGGACAACCAAGCTACACAGAAAAATACTTTCTTAAAATCCCATATATGTATGTGTCTTAGTCAGGGTTTCTATTCCTGCACAAACATCATGACCAAGAAGCAAGTTGAGGAGGAAAGGGTTTATTTAGCTCACACTTCCTCATTGCTGTTCATCATGAAAGGAAGTCAGGACTGGAACTCAGGCAGGTCAGGAAGCAGAAGCTGATGCAGAGGCCATGGAGGGATGCTGCTTACTGGCTTGGTTGCTTCTCCTGGCTTGCTCAGCTGGCTTTCTTATATAGATCCCAAGACTACCAGCCCACAGATGGTATACCACTCACAAGGGGCCCTCCCCCCTTGATCATTAATTGAGAAAATGCCTTACCGCTGGATCTCATGGAGGCATTTTCTCAACTGAAACTCCTTTCTCTGTGATAACTCCAGCTTGTGTTAAGTTGACACACAAAACTAGCCAGTACAATATGTATGTATGTATATGTGTTTGTGTGTGTGTGTGTATATTTCTATAAAAGATTCCTAGCATATAGTTAGCTCTCAGTAAAAGTCTGCTATATTTCTTTGCATTGTAATTCAGCAAATGAATATCATTATGTTCATTCACAATAAATTATATTAACAGTCCAATAGAAAATGGAGTCTTTAGATAGGTTATGACCGTAGGGGAAAACCTACTAGTATTTTGCTAAATGAACACAGCAATAAAATGGCTCCTAATGACATATTTTTATATCCATAGATCAGTACATCAGTAACCAGTATGGAAGAGGTGGCAGAAAGAATATAAAAGCCAGAGGTGGTCAAAGACTCCAAGGAGACAGCATTTTTCCAGTCACAATGGAGACAATGCACATATGACTATGACAGCATGCACAAGACCTGCACAGGCTCAGGCTCAGACAAAAATCCCAGCATAGAGAAGAGGAAGTGCTCACAAAGTTCTACCACTAAGCAAGAAGCTATTTGAAATTGATTCCTGCTTAGAGAGGTTAAATTAGTTTTCTTCAGTGAAATGGCCACATTTCAGTGGATATCAACCACATTTCAGAGCAGGCTCCATGTGTGTTGTTGCTGTTTTCTTATAGTTTGGTGTTTCTTGTCATTTTTTGTCATTTTGTTGGGTTGTTTTCCTCTTGAAGAAAGAAAAGACAAGGAGAGAAACTGCACATGAAATTGGACGGGGAGGGAGGTGAGAGACTCTGGGAAGACTTGGGAAAGGGGAAAGAGTATGATCAAAAATATTATATGAACAGTTTAAAATAAGATTTTTAATGTGAAAAAGTATAGTCAATGCAACCTAGACTTATCAAACCTCCTGCCCCAGCCTCCCATGGTAGGATTATAAGCATGCACCTCCATGCCCACTATCATAAAGATTTTTCACTTTTAGTATGAAACTACTCCTTTTTAGATGTAACAGTGCTAGCCCACTCACTGAAAACAATGAAAAGTGTATGAATCAGATTGTTCTAGAATGCTTTCTGTTGCTGGGATAAACACTAACCAAAACCAACTTGTGGAAGAACGGGTTTATTTAGGATAACAGGTTATATATCCCATTGTCTAGAGAGGACAGAGTAGACGCTCAAGGCAGGAAACTGGTTGTAGGACTGTAAGCAGAGACCATTGAGAGACACCACTGAATGGCATCCTCAGCTAACTTCCTCATGAATCCCAGCTCTATCAGCCCAGAGATGGCACCACCTACAGTGGGCTGGCTCCCCAGTACTATATCAACCATTAATCAAAGAAATGCCTCACAGACATGCCTAAGATGACAATTCCTGAGTCAAGGTTCCCTCTTCCCAAGTGAGTCTACTTTGTGTCAAGTTTACAAAAACTAACCAGCATAACTGATCCCTTGTCAGCTTGATAAGCAAACACATCATTATTAAACAATAACTTTTCCTTTCTTGTTTATCTCCAAGATCTGATGTTAATATAACTATATATAACACAGTATAATGTGCTGGAGAGATGGCTCAGTGGTTAAGAGCACTGACTACTTTTCCAGAGGTCCTGATTTTATTCCCAGTAATCACGTGGTGGCTCACAACCATCTGTAATGGGATATGATGACCTCTTCTGGTGTGTCTGAAGAGACCTACAGTGTACTCACATGCATTTAAAAAAATTGGACTCCAGGAAGTCTAACCAGGCTCACAGATGAGACACCCCACCCATATCCACACCCCAATACCTGGCCTAACTGAGACCCTCACACGGCTTAATGGAGGAAGGACCTACCACCACCCTGCTGGAAACACATCTTCCTTCTGGCCCACAACCCTGCCTGGGGCAGAGCCATCACTCCATAGCCCTTCCCACATCCAGAAACAGCTTGACTCCCAGGAAGTCTGTCACAACCAGGCTCACAGCTACGCCCCCCAACCCCAATACCTGGCCTAACTGAGACCCCTACAGGGCCCGGCAGATGCAGGACCTATCCACCCTGCCAAAGACACATCATCCTTGTGGTCTACAACTGAGCCTAGGGGCAGATCCAGTGCTCCAGCACCCCACACACACCTATACCCAAAGACAGATTGACTCCCAAGAGGTCTGTCATAACCAGGCTCACAGATTAGGAGCTCCAGACATCCTCCCACACCCAGAACTGCCTGTCTTGAGGAGGTTCATCATAACCAGGCTCATAGGAGGGACAGGCTCCAGTCAGAGACGGCAAAGCCAGTTAACACTAGAGATAACCAGATGGCAAGAAACAAGTGAAGAAAATAAACAACATAAATCAATACCACTTGGCACCATCAGAACCCAGTTCTCCCACCACAGCAAGCCCTGGATACCCTAACACACCTGAAAAGAAAGATTTTGACTTAAAATCTCATCTTATGAAGATGATAGAGGGTCTTAAGGATAAAATAAATAACTCCCTTAAAGACATACAGGAGAACACAGGAAAACAGGAGAAGCCCTTAAAGAGGAAACACAAATCCCTTAAAGACATACAGGAGAACACAGGAAAACA
>JADRCH010000004.1:17919239-17930252 GCA_019843965.1 Rhynchomys soricoides | reverse complement strand
CTTGTTCTACATGGTTTGGATGGTCACTGGCTTGCTCTACATGGTTTTCTCAGCTTTCTTTCTTACACAGCCCAGGCCTATCAGCCTAGGGATGACACTGCCCACAGTGGAATGGTACCTTCTTCATCACTTAGCAATTTAGAAGATGCCATTACCGTCATGCCCACAGGCTAATTGATGGAAGCAATCCCTGAATCTAGGTTACCTCTTCCCAGGTGACTCTACTACTCTCTGTCAAGGTGACAAAAAAATTAAGCAGTACCTTTATCCTCCACAGATTGTCTACTGCAGCACTGCCTCATGGCTTACAGAATGCCTTGCTTATAGTTATGGAATTCTACCTGATACTCATCCACTTCAAAGAAAGAAAAGAAGACATAGCATGAATATACAGAATACATCATTCTACAATATTCTACAGTACTATGAAGCCACTGTTCAAACTGAGGTAATAAATGAACTCTTAAAATGTACTTGAGATATTGGTATGAAGATAGGCTCACTCTCATGAGGATGAGTTTCTCCATCAGGATTTTGTAATTATGTCCCATAAAGAACTATCTTTTATTTGGTGTAGTCCCAAGAAATAGATTATCTTTAGGTAGTAATCAAATAGTAGAAGTGTAGGAAAATCCTCACTCACCTTCCAGTAACTCACTCAAATGTGTTCTTGCTATCATATATATTTAAGGTTCTGATGATAAGGATCACTCCTACACAAATGATACAGTGGCAGTAATGAATGTCTTATAGTCACGACATTCACATCCACTATAGAAGAGAAGGCTAGTGCTTGACACTTGTCTCAGTATCCCACCTAGTAAGTAGTTTCTTTGCTTCTGGAATTATGGTCTCAAGACGCTTATGGCTGGAGTTAGTGAAATGTGTGAGGCAGACTGATCTAATACAAGAGCGGACGGATATTGATTTCATGCCCTGTTCAGGTCCTCTTCATCAAGCCACTATCTCTAACTTCTGTGAAAATTATCCTCTGCTAACAAGAATGGACTCACCGAAAAAGCTTTGCAGCACTATTGGCCCACCCCCATCTCCACAGGACTGGCATTGAAGTACAATGCTGTACTTCAAGCATTGCCTCAGAGTGGGATAACTCCAGAGGCTGCTTCCATAGAGGATAGCAACACAGCATTTTCAGTTCATAAGATCAATGATCAGCTCCTTCCTCTTCCTTGTCTCATTTTACCATCAACCTCCTACATTTTTTAAAGTACTTCCTCAGTAAATCCCAGGTTATGACTAAAGCTACCCAATCAAAGGCTCTCTTCCTATGGAACTGGAACTAAGTTGATACCAACTTAATTGAATAAGAAATAATAGGGGTTAATTTAAGGCATGTGTGGTGGCTCAGTTATGTAGTTGCAGCATTTGAGAGGCTCAGGGAGGTCTATCATTATGTGTTTGATGCTACCCTGGGCTACATATTGAGTTCCAGGTCAGTCTAGGCTGCAGAAAGATACCCTGTGTCAAAAAAGCCTAATTTAAAGTGCAGATTGTTTTGCCCTACCTCCAGAGAAGTAAATTTTACAAATGTGTCATAAAGCCGAGACTTGGGCATTTTAAACCAGTGCTAACTATATCTTCAAATAAGGATCCTACTGACCATTCTGGGTTTTTTGTTTTGTTTTGGGTTTGGGTTTGGGTTTGGTTTTTGTTTGTTTGTTTGTTTGTTTTTTCTTTTTTCTTTTATTGGATATTTTATTTATTTACATTTCAAATGTTATCCCCTTTCCCAGTTTCATCTCTGGAAACCCTCTATTCCATCCCCCTTTCCCCTGCTTCTATGAAGGTGTTCCCCCACCCACCCACCCACTTCTGCCTCCCCACCCTTGAATTCCCCTACACTGGGGCATCGAGCCTTCACAGGACCAAGGGCCTCTCTGGCCATTGATGCCCTACAAGACCATTCTCTGGAACATATGCAGCTGGAGCCCTGGGTCACTCCACGTATACTTCTTGGTTGGTGGTTTAGTCCCTGGGAGCTCTGAGGGGTCTGGTTGGTTGATATTGTTGTTCTTCCTTTGGGTTTGCAAACCCCTTCAGCTCCTTCAGTCCTTCCCCTGTCTCCTCCATTGGGGTCCCCACGCTCAGTTGGATGGTCACTGTGAGCATCTGCCTCTGTATCTGTCAGGCTCTGAAAGAGCCTCTCAGGAGACAGCTCTGTCAGGTTCCTGTCAGCAAGCGCTTCTTGGCATCCACAACAGTGTCTGGATTTGGTGGCTGTATAAGGGATGGATCCCCAGGTGGGGCGGTCTCTGGATGGCCTTTAGCTCCACACTTTGTATTTCCTTTAGACAGGAGAAATTCTGGATTAAGAATTTGGAGATGAGTGGGTGACCCCATCCCCCAAACAGGGGCATTGTCTAGCCTCTGGATATGGTCTCTACAGGTTCTCCCTCCCTTTTGTTGGGTATTTCAGCTAATCTCATCCCGTTGGGTCCTGGGAGTCTCTTGCTTCCCTGGCATCTGGGACTTGTTGGTGGCTACCCCCAGCTCCCCATCCCTCCTTGCTACACACCTCTGTTCAAATTCCTGACCCTCTGTATATGATCCCTGTCTCCTCCCATACCTGATTCTGCCCCCGTTAGTTCACTGGACTGAACCATCAATGCATACTGTCAACAGTGGGAAGCTAGGAACATCACTGATGTGGCAATACTCTAAGTCAATGCATCTAAGAAGAAGTTTGTCTATAGTTACTGCCAGGACTTTCCAATTCTCCCAGCTTCAACTTCATGCTATGACTTCCACTCTCCTCATGTTTACAATTTCAAAATGTTAATAAAACATGATAAGTGCAAAAGTCAAAATAAAGTAGAAGAGGTGACATGTAAGTAATGGACGGCACACTCTTAATTTAAATCATATATATTTATTTGCCCACTCAGTATCCTAAACAAATGAATTTGTAATATATTCCAGTCTAGTTTTATTAGGATTTGTGCTGTATGGGTAAATGTGAAAACAAAGAAAATATATTGCTACATCAACTTATATTATTCATGCATATAAACTTCTGTGTACCTGCCCACACGATTGAGAAGATGCATTAGGAAGTCGATTACAATAACAAGAAAAGGTTATTTGAGTCAAATCAAAACAATAAATGGGCTAGAGAAAAATTGTAAAATATTTGTTTTACATTTTCCTCCTGTGACACATAAAACATTATCATCTTCTCTAAGAGATTATGAACATTTCTGCTCTGTCATATGGCATAAAGTAGTGATTTGTTTAGAATCATTTCTGTCTTGAAAGTTACACAAGCTTCCTTGTACTTTAGAGAAACTATATTTTTGATTACTACAATTGCTGAACATTACAGTAGTTATTTATAATTATTCTCAGATAGATGTAAGTGTAAAAGATACTTTAACTAAACTCTAATTTTCTAACCTATTAGATCCACCACACTTGGCATTCTTTCTTAAAATACACCCATATATATAGACAATGTACAGAGCACTTGTATATGTTTGGCTACTCTCTTATGCCTACCCGTCTTCTTCTTTTGAAGGATGGCACATCCTTTCAAGAGTTAGCCATGTGTATTCACAATCATGCCTCTCATCTCTCTTTTTAACATTATTTGACTCTGTTAAATGCTGAAGAGTCATGTGAAAGATGGTTCTAAAATAAATAGATGTTTCTTTGAAAACTGAGGTGTTTTGAAGAAAATTGTTAATTTAAACCATCTATTAAAACCCCTGAGAAATCAAGAGATCAAATAGCTTTTTTAAAACTCTAGGAATAAATCTCATCAAGGAGGAGAAATGACATTTACAATGAAAACTTTAAAACACTGAAGACAAAAATTGAAAAAGATACCAAGAAACAGACGATTTTCCATGGTTATGGATTAGCAGAATTAATACTGTGAAAACAATGGCTATATGGCTAAAAACAACCTACAGATTCATCATTCCAATTACATTCTTCACAGAACTAGAAAAACCCAATCCTAAAATCAATATGGAATGCAAAGGACAGCAAATATTCAAAGTACTCCCAAGTAGAATGAGCAATGCCAAAGGTATACTGATGGCTGATCTCAAATTACATCACAGAGCCATAGTCACAAAGCAGCACGGTAATGGCACAGAACTAGATGTGTTCTATTATATACATAATGGAATAGAATAAAGTAACCAGGAAAAAAACTCACATAACTACAGCCATCTTATTTCTGACAAAACTGTAAAAACCATAATATAAAATGACTGCCTCTTCAACAAAATGAAAAAACTGGATAGCCACAGGTTAAAAATATGAAACTAGATTCCTAAAAGTTATTTCCAATAAGGATCAAAGACCTTATTGTAAGATTTGATATGCTGAAATTTCTAGGTGAAACTCCTTCAAGACTCAAGGACTTTTTCAATTCCAATAATCAACAAAGGAGATTATGTAAAATTAGAAAGTTTCTCCATAGGAAAGGAATTAATCACCACAGTAAAGAGAGAGTGTGTAGAATGTGAAAATATCTCTGCCAACTGTACTTCAGAGTATGTAAGCACTATACTAAACAGAGATTGTAGTTCAGTGGTAGAGTGCTTTTCTGCCCTATATAAGGTCCTGGGTTCAATCACCAGCACTATCAGGAAAAAAACTGGTGGCCTAAGGATATGGCCTAATTGAAAACTGTCCTAGGATTCATGAAGACTTAGTTTTGATCCCCAGAACCACATAAAACTAAGCACATAGATACACCTCTGTACTCTCAATGCCTGGGAGGTAAAAGCAGGAGGATCAACTGAATATCACCCTTAGCTACCTAACTACCTGGAGACTAGCCTGGGCTATACATGATACAGTGTTTAAGAAAAACAAAAACAAATGACAAAATTAAAGATCAAAGAAAACAATCTAATCAATAAGTATATAACAAACTATATAGACCAGTGGTTGTCAACCTGTGGGTCACAACCCCTTTGGTAATTGAACAACCCTTTCATAATGGTCACATATCAGATCTCCTGCATATCAGATATTGACATTATGATTCATAACAGTAGCAAAACTAAAGTTATGAAGTAGAAACAAAAACAATTTTATGGATGGGGTTCACCACAGCACGAGGAAATGTAAATTAAAGGGTTGGGGCATTGGGAAGGTTGAGAACCACTGATAGAGACAGTTCTCAAAAGAAGAAATACAAATGGCCAATAGGTACTGGAAAAGTGCTTGACATCCTAAACCACCAGAGAGATGCAAATTAAAACTGCTTTGAGATTCTATTTCATTGCAGTTAGAGCAGTTTTCATCAAAAAACAAAACAGAAACAAACGCCATACGTTTGTGGAGTTTGGGGAAAGGGGAATCCTTATTCATCCGTGGTGGGAATGTAGACAGACACTTCTACTAGGGAACTCAGTTTAGGGATTCCTCAAAAAATGAAAATAGAAATTCCATATGATCCAGTATACTCCATTCTGGGGTAGAAAAGATTCTCAATCAACATGCCACAGAGATTCTTGCACACCCAAGCCAATTGCTGCCTATTCACAATAGTTAAGCAGTGGGACCAGTCTATACTTCCATCAACAAATCTAGAGATAGATAGGATGTGACTAATATACAAAATACTGGACTGATCCTGTTGTATTCAGAACCCAGGTGTGTCACAGGGAAACAGCTGAAAACAGAAAGAAGTCCATGAAACAGGTAGAAAAGATCCTAAGTGGACAAGAAATATGAAGCACATGTGACATGAAAGCAGAAGGGAGGAGCATTTGATGGGAGGAAAGGAACCAACAAAAGAGAGGAGAGCGCAGTGGAGAGCGCAGTGGGGAAGGAGGCTGAGTAACAATGAAGTGTGATGCCTATATCCACGAGAATGCGACAGTGAAATCCACTTCTTGTGTTCAAACAGAAAACACTGTTCAAAAAACTGTTCCAAGTGTGTCTACAAAATACTCTCATACCTAAGACTCCGAGAACGTTGCGGAAGTGGGGGCAGACAGACTGTAAGAACCAGAGGAGCAGGGGACTGGCTGTGAGAGTTCCTTCTCCTAGTAATGTCAGAGGCTACATCCATTAAGTCTCATCAGTATGATTGCCTGAACAGGAGCTGGGCAAGTTCATGACAAGGTGGACGGGAGACAGCCTAGGAGGTTCTATAACCTATCTAAAGAGCTACAGGAACTAAGGAGTGATGAGTGGGAGAAATAGCCTTCCCTAGTGAAGAGCGCACAGGTTAGTTATCCACTATCGAATGGTCAGCCCTGAAAACATACATACAAGTGATAATATATACATATATGTGTGTATATATATATGCATATATCAACAATTAATAAAGAGGACATGCATTTGAAAAAAAGCAAGGAGAAGAATATGGGATTTGTAGGAAGGAAAGGGCAGGGAGAAATGATGCAATTATATTATAATCTCAAAAAGAAAAAATTAAAAATCCACAAAAATTACCCTCAAATCATTCATATGTATGTATATACACATATGTATATATATGTATATATACATATGTAATACAATGAGAAAAACAATAAAGCTTTAAGATAATTCTGTACTCTCTCAAATGCAGCCCAGGGTTCTAAAATTTTGCTCTTTTTAAAAAAATCCCTAATTGAAAATCATCAAGGATCCAATATTGGTATAATATATACAACAAATGCATACCACACAACCTCTCCAGTGAGACCCATGCATAGTCTCATCTTACTTACTAATTAATTATATATTTATATAGTTTTATAGTTTTATTAAAGCCTTAAAATTTTTAATGATTTTCATATTGTAGTTGTTAAAAGCAATACATACAAATAAACAGCTTTGCCATGCATGGAAATATTCCTTTAATAAAAAGATGCCATTCACATTCTTCCTCAAGTATAGTCTTGAAGGCGAAGACTTAGGCTGAATATGTCTTTTAAGTGTCCCATCCACCCACTCTGAGGGGTTTTTTTTTTCATATTTTATTTACATTTCAAATGTTCCCCCCTTTCCAGATCTCCCCTTTGGAACCTCCCTATTCCCTCCCCTCTCCCCCTGCCACTATGGGGGTATTCCCCCACCCACCCACCCCTCTGAGTTTTAACCTCCGGGAAGTTACCAGGGAACTACTCTACATTGACAGGATGTACCCAGACATGAAAACTCTGGGTCATGGTGTGTGGTCCTCTTTCATTTTATAACATATTGCCCAGTGGTTGCCCAAAGTAGAAGGTAGAAATTGTGCACTCATGGCCAGGCTATGATCCCCTTCTTAAATCCTTGTCAGCATTTATCATTGTCAAAGTGCAGCCTTTGCCACTCCGGTGGAGATAAAACTTTATTATCTTAAATTGCAACTTGCTTAATAGAGCAGGCGATTGTCATAAAACTCCAGCCATTTGAATCTGTTCTTCCATCCATTGCTTTCTCCTTCCCCAAGTGAGCTTTCCTCGTGCTTGTAGACGTGTGTTGGGTCTTCTAAAAAAACACTGAAGGTTCCACAGCTGACTGAAGTGAAACCAGAACGCCTTCGTCTGTCATCCACTCCTGAATTTTTCTCCAGAGATTCAATCACCTCATGTCCTTTCTGCTGTTTTCCATAAAGTTTATCTCCCCTATTTTGAAATAATGTGATTATATGTTGTTATTATTATTGATTTCCTATAGCGAGGGTGAGGGTTTAACATTCTTACACCATTATCTCGACCTCCCAATAAAATTATAACTCATTTTCTTCTTAAAATATTATAATTTAGAATGCTAGATTATATAAAAATCGACCAATGCTTAGACCATTACTACCATTATTGCTTTTCCTTTTTAAACATTACTTTTCCTGAAATAAATAATTGCCTCATTTCCCCCTATGGTTTACTTCACTGATTCTTCCTATACTCACAGCTCAATTTTCGCATAACAGTATCTAAATTATTCTCCTTTTCTTTATGTGAAACCCTCTGTCCTTCTGCTCCAACATGGGTTGTTTCTTCTCCCGGCAGAGTGCAATGTTTTGTCCTTGGGATTCTGAGACTCCCTTCACCCCGGGAATTCAGTCAGTTTCTCCCTGTGTGACAAGGTCTCTGTTCCCTGGTCCCTCCGCCCACTTTATAAGCCACCCCTGACACTGTGATTGGCCTTTTAATTAGAACTTATCACACACCAGCCTGTAGTTTGATACACAATTCCTTTCTCTCTACTTTGAGTTTTTTCTTCTTTTCAACTGTTTTCCAGTGTTGTTGCAGAGTTTGATGGCATTCTGATTCAAGCCCTCCATATTTAGGTCATTTTATTCTTCTCTCTAGTATCTTTGAGAGTCTTTTGGTTATCTCCAGTATTCTGAAATGTCATAATGTTGAGAGATAGGGGTTGTCTTGTTGTTTGGGGAACTGGTTTGGGTTTGGGTTTTGCTTTTTGTTGGGGTCTATGTATCCCCTACAAGCCATAAATATCCCAAAATAAAACAGAAATATGTTTTAATTAGAGCAGGAAAGACTCAAGGTTAAATAGCTACTGGATGCAGTGTACGGTCTGGACCCACTTTCTAGTCTGTCAATAACTACTTTCTCATTGAATGTTCATAAGCCTGAGGGGCAGAAAGATCACAAAGAAAATATGAACATGAGGAGCTGAGTAGAGAGATCCATCAGTGAAACATTTGTTGTGCAAGACTGAACACCTGAACTCAGTTTCCAGCAGTCACACAAAAAGATCGGTGTGGGGGATGTGCTTGCAGTCTAAGCCTAGTAGGGATGAGGCAGGTGTATCTCTGGGCCTACTGGCCATGCACATAGTCTATGAACCTCAGGTCTTAATGAAAGTCCTTGATATAAATAAATAAATAAATAAATAAATAAATAAGTAAGTAAATAACACCTAGATAGATAAATAGATAGATAGATAGATGATGGAAAAAAAGTTTCTGAGTCATACCCAAGGTTCAACTTTATCTTCCACATACATAAATGCATGCATGACTACAAACCTGCAGACCCACGTATACCCAAATGAGCACATACCTATACACATGTAGATACAAACACATTTACAAAGAACAAGCATGAAAACAAAAAGAGAGGAGGGGAGCTCTATCTCACCTAGAAACAAAAGATCTAGCTCTTTGATAAGGGAAATAATTCTACTCATGAAGGCTTCATCTTCATGGCCTAAAGACCTCCCAAAGACATCCGCTCCTAACGCTGGATTCAGCCTAAGAATGCCAGGTGTACACAAACATTCAACCCATGGAGTGTGTGAGTATGTTCATTTTCACAGAATCATAATTTTGTTCAATAGATTAACACCTCCTCGCCTGAGGCTTCCTTACACAGACCACATGCTCCTCTGAGTCCTGTCATCCCCCTTGTTCCCCTCTGTTTTCTTTGTTAGAGGCTTTCTTTGACTGTGTGCTGAGCCTTGACTATGCATAATAATTAAGAGTAGATTATTAGCCGGCTGTTTAGAAGCTTTGTGAAACAGAACAGGACTTACTAACTCTAAGGTGAGATTGCAGAGTTGTTTTTTTATTCAGAAGAACCATGAGCGTCCATATCTCCATTTTCTTGGTTACTCTTGTGTTGAGGAAGAGATGTTTCAGAGACAGAAAGGACCACTGTGATCCTTACCATTGGTTTTTAGCTTCACAGGATCTAGAATCACTGAAGAAACAAGCTTTCTGCCCATGCCTACGAGAGATTACCTAGGTTTGGTTAATTATTGGGATGGGTTTAAGTAAAGACACACCCTAAATGTGAGTGTGTGGTGGTTTGAATAAAAATGGCCCCCAGGGGCTCTTACATTTGAATGCTTAGTCATCAGGAAGAGGCACTATTTGAGAAGGATTAGGATTTGTAGTAGTAGTAGATGTGACTTTGTTGGAGTTTGTGTGTCAGTGTAGGTGGGCATTGAGGTTTCAAAAGCCCAAGCTAGGCCAAGAGTCTCTCCTTGCTGCCTGCAGATCCAGATCCAGAACTCTTAGCTCCAGCACGTCTGTCTGTATGGTGCCATGTTCCCCTCCACTTTGACAATGAACAAAATAAACCCCAGGAGCTGTGAGCAAGACCCAATCAAATCCTCTCTTTTATAGGAGTTGCCATAACCACACTGTCTCTTTACAGTATTGGAACACTGACCAAGGCAATACGGACAGTAAGATTCCATAGATGCATAGAGAGAAGAAAGCTAGCGAGAGCCAGCATTAATGGCTTCTAAGTGTGGACAAAATGTGATACTGACTGCCTTGTGCGTCAGCCAGCATTGCCTTCCTTGTCATGATGGATTGTACCTCCCAACTGTCAGCCAAAATAGAGCCCCTTTGGTTGCTTCTTGATGAGTATTTGCTCCCAGCAGCAAGAAAAGAATCTACTACATGCATATTACAAAGATTTTTCACATGTGAAGCATCTCTCTCAAGTTAACCACTAGAATTTAATGTAATGTTCCTGCTTCCAGCAGGGAAACTGAGCCACTCTGGATAGACCTCGTCTCTCCTTTCAGGGCCCACAGGCTGACTACTGCAGGATGAAAGTGGGAGGTAGGAACACATATTCCTGCAATGAATGTTGAACTTTCTCCTTCTCTCAGCCCTCTTCCTTCTGCCCTTGGAGCCCCAGATGCCATCCTCCTGAGACCCCTAGGATCTTTGAAAAGGATCAACTCCTCTCACTGGAGAGCCTCTCTTTAGTTTCTTAGGTGCTTCTTTCCTCTGTTCTTTCCTACTGTCCATCCCTCATTCGTTGGAGTTCCATCTTCCATACACACTGTTATCTTCTGCCAATGGCCTTTTCTTCACTTTATCCTTGTGGCTAGAGGAAGAGTAATGCTAAACACTGTGACCTAAACAGCACAATTAAGTAGGAATTCTATTGCAAGTATCGTTTCCTGGTCTACAATTCTGTCTTTGGATTTGAACTTCTTTCTCTATCTACATGATCACCATCACATCCATCTTTAAAATGTTCTTATAAGATTCCAAAAGAAACGACACGCGGTATAGAATTTCCCAAACTATCATTAATTCTAGTTGCAAATGTGGATGTTAATCTA
>JADRCH010000004.1:17893012-17919229 GCA_019843965.1 Rhynchomys soricoides | reverse complement strand
GATGCTGTGGGATGCTGCGGGATGCTGTAGGATGCTGTGGGATGCTGTGGGATGCTGCTGCGGGATGCTGTGGGATGCTGTGACCTGGTATGGTATGCTATTAGGCATAAGAACAATGATGGAGCCATGTTTATGATTTTGGAAGGCAGAAGTATGAGTGTATATTCTCTAGGAATCCAAGGAATGGATACTTGGAGCTCAATCCGATGTTTATAAAGTGCTTCTTGGAAGAAATAATGCTGCTGAATATTTAAATGCCTCAAAGAGTATTGCTTACCTTGTTCCTTTTCAAATGACTGAAAAATATCTAATTAATTTTCAGTAAAAATTATCCCTTTTCTCTAAGTGAAATTATCTGTCCACTTAGCCAGATCACAAAGGTATTGTCTCAAAGAATATAAAGCGGGAGGATATGTAAGACAAAGTAAGAGGTGATTAATTTTTATAGCACAAAGAAAGAGGTAATTAATATAAATAAGAAGGGTTGGTTGTGCAGGTTGACATTAATTGGTGGTGTGGCATTTGCTCTTCTCCAGCAGATACCAAGGTAATCTTCTTTCCTTCAGAGGAGCTGCGGCTACTTTCCAGACATTTTCACAAAGAGGAGTCTCTTAACTCTCACCATAATCCTTCAAGTATCTGCACTTGATCCTATTTTGCTGGCCAAAGCTGAGAGGGGTCAAAAGGCAAGGCCATTTGTCAAGCTGAATAAGAATTTGAATCCAGATCTCCAGATGCCAAGGAAAATATCTTACTGGATATCTCTGGAGACCAGCTACCAGAATCTCTTCCAACAGTGTCACGGGGAAAACATACTAAGTCCCACACCAGGTGACAGAACAAAGTAAGGACATTGTCAGCCAAAGAGGTTGTTGGCAGATGTCTCATAGCATATGCCAGCACATTCTGTCGCCCTCAGGGCACCAGGGCATCGGGTGACCAAAAGGACATGTTGTGAAAAGACCTATATTCATTACAAATGGTTCTTCTTGCATTTTGTTTCCCTCATTCTGAGCATCTGGTACCTTTCAGTGAAGTGTCAGAATTATACTTAAGACATAGTACATCATTAAAATAAAGCTCAGGGCTAATAATTATGTCTTGTTCAGGTGTTTTATGACTAAAGATTCTGACTTTCCCTCAAGGTTTCCAACTCAGTCTTCAAAATTGCTTCTCTCAGGGCATTTGTTACATTGTGGATGTGTCCCCAACAATTAAATAGCAATTTAGTTTTCTATCTCTAGATATTTCTATTTGAAGCAGTATCCTGGAGCTCAAGCTACCTCTGCTTTTAAGATGGTATTTATGGAGTCCTCAGTCAGCTCTGTAAGTGTGACTGCACACAGATGTTCATCAGAGTGGAAAGCCAGCTCCAGCCTCTACTCCACTCACCTTCCACCAATTTAACTCCTAATCAGCAACCAAGTTAACCCTTCCTCTACCCTGCCTTCACTTCACCAAATATTATTCAACAGCGATGAAGACCTACTGAACCCCAAACTTCACTCTCCCATAGGGAAAAGAGCACGGAACCTGGATTATATAATCAGGAGCTCTTATTCCCAGTATTCAAATTTATATGATAAATTCTCCCCTCAGAGATTCATTTGTTAGGTTTGGGCCCAGAGCGGTATTTATGGAGATTTTTGGGGGTGACTGAAAGCATGTGACTGAAGGAGATCAGAGGGCCTTAGCCTCTTTTCTTTGCTGCTCCCTAAATCATGAGGCAGAAGGTTTGCTCTGCCACACTCCCACCTGTACACTCCCACCTCTGTGGTCCTGTGCACTCACACCATGATACGCAGCCTGCACCAGAGGCTCAAAGTAACAATGGCATTCTATCTGGGCCTGGACCAAGAACCAGGAGTGAAATAAATCTTCTCTTTTCATGAGTGAGTTGCCTCCAGGAACTCATTATAATGATGGACAGCTAGCATGCTTAGTTGTTTTAGGTTTTACATTATTATTGTGAAAAAAACCAAATAAGATTGCAAGATTGGGCATCTTTAATTATTTGGTAAGTTATGAAGAAGTAATACTTGAGGACTGGTAATAGCATTTTCATATACAGCGCCTCACTGAATGCTCTTCGGGAACTGGTGACCCTGGTATTTTGTGTAATGGACCAGGGCCATTACTTTGTGCAAAATAAGAAAAGGATGCTTCTTGCTGCTTTGCATTTCAAGTGAAAAGCTATCCTCAACCATTTCCTTCAGAAGGTTGGTGTCTAACATGGCTCTGTCACACAAATAGCACACATTGGGGCAGCTTCTCTGGGCACAGATAGCAAAAGTCATACATGCATGTCAAAAGCTTCAGACACAGACCCAAGCCTTTCTCCACACATTTATGGACAGCAGTCTGTCCATAATATTACTGTTATTCAATCATCAATATAATGATGTAGTAATACTATAAATAGTAAGTAACGTTTTATGAATTATTAATTTATGTGTTAAACTGTTTAGCTTTTCTACCATATGGGAGAGTAAGAAAAGTATTTTGAATAAAACTTTCAATCACTCCCCTCGTAGAAATTACATTCTGTTCACTCTGGGTAGATACTGAGATGACACGAGCTGAACTGCTGTGGTTTTATGGTCACAGACAGAAAGGAACACACCTGTCTGTGGAAATCCAAATCTCAGGACCCAATGCACATTCTTTGCTTGGGTGGTTTGGACGTTCCGTTTTCTGCCTCTTTTCAGGGCAGGTGATTAGCTATGAACCAAGGGTCCAGGAACGTAAAACTAAGTCCTGTTCAGCCTTCACAGGGCTCAAAACTATTTAGTGGAGAAATCAGTCTCTTCAAAAGAAACATTCCTCTCCAAGTGACTCACTGGGTCTTTGGTGTCTCTGGGTCTACCAAACTTAGGTAAGTTTAGGTAAGTTTCAACTAACTGACTGATAAACTCATGTTGATGAAATCAGCAAGGCTGAGAACTTACTGACTCACTGTGACCTTGGCCACTCTCAAGTTAGTTAATGTAGAAAAATCAGAAAAAGATTATTAGCAAGTACATAAATCCTATTGGCTGATATTGTAAATATTACCAATGTGACGTGTTCTTTACATAGGTTGTTTTCCCTGACTAACACCGTAAGAGATTATCTCAAATGTGGCTCAAGAAAATCTTCTCACCTTGTGTAGCCCATGACCCATTAGTGGAGTGAGTGGACTCTCTGTATATTCTCACGCACTTGTTTTCCTTCGCTGCTAGTTGAGTTTCTACGTCATGCAAACCACAATGCTGGCTTCTGGGAAAGGGAGTAAAACTGAAGAGGCCATCGTTTCTACCCTCAAAACCTTTTAGAACTTCAAGGCAACTTTAGAGTGGGGCAGATAGGAAGCAGTGAGTCAGCAGATCAGTCCTCAATAAAGAGAAACAAATGGTCATGAGCATCGAGGCCACTTGGTTCTATTGCCTTAGGCATGGTGAAGAAATGTGTAGAGAAGGCCTGTTCAGCTCAGTGCAACTGGAGAGCAAAAGAGAGAGACAGGAAGGAGCCAAGGTCCCAGCATCTCCTCCACCCCACCCCAAGTGTATCTGGGTCCGGCTCACACTAGGTCCCACCTCTTAGCATTTCCCGCACCTCCCAATACTACCACATGCTGGTGATCAAACCTTTATTTAACAAACGTGCTGCTCTCAGGGAACATTCAATCACCAAACTAGACAAGTACTTTTCCTCCAAATATAACTAACAAATAAAGTTTCCCTCAGAGTCTCAGACAAAAGAACATACCGTGTAGGGGAAAAGGCTCATTAGGAATCTTCGGGACCGCATTCCAAATGAAGAGCATCCTTCTACCTCAGTTTCCCCAGGTCTCCCCTCAGTTCATCCCTATCTGCCCTTGTACCTTTCCACTATGACCTACACACTCAGGCCAGGCCTGATGAGTCTCCACTTTGTCTCCTCCTGTGTACCAGCACCAGCCAAAGGTAGCCTGAAACCCTGGGAGAGGCAAGAATGGATTTTTTTTTTCCCCTAGAGCTCTCAGAGAGAACACGGTCTTTCTAGTGCCTTGACTTGTGACTTCTGGCTTCCAGAGTTGACAAAGGGTATATTCTGTTCTTTCTGAGGCACTCATTTGTGCAGTTTCATTAGTCCTAAAAAAGTAATGATATAAGCAATGGAAGTGATGGGTAAAATTTTCAGAAAAGCAAGGGAGGTAGAGCAATAAATGTAGAACGAGCAGGCTGGGCTGCGTCAGATATTAAAGGTCATGGACGTTAGCATTTCTCTGGCATCCCCTGAAACAAAGGTTCATTGAGAAGCATCCCTGAAAGGGAAATAAAACAATCCCAGTTGTAAACCCTCATGGTCAGAGCAAGGAACCTTTCAGTCCCTCATGGTTAGTCACTGCCTTCCAAATCATCTGCTGTCTCATCCCACAAAGTCCTCTGTCACCACAGCTCACCCCGAGGTGAGAACCCCCATGCTGTATGGGAGCAGTTCACACCCTCAGGTCCAGGCTTCCTAAGTCTCATGCGCTGGCTTTAAGCTCTGGACACAGAGGCAGGCTGGGGGTGGGGGTGTGGGGTGGGGGTGTGAACAAATAGTAGTCCATGTCCACGAAGGCCTACGGATCATTTGCAGATAAAAACAGGCATTTAGATGGCTTCAACACCTCATAAAGTGTAGGGAGCAGGGCAAGGATCAGATAAAGCTCTCCTACCACAGTACCCTTCTCTCTAAAGGACCTGTTTAGAGGGACACACTCTCTAAAGCCTTTAAACGCTTTTTGTAAGTGGGAGAGGGGAGGTTCGTCAGAGTATGGGAGACAAGGTGGCAAACAGAGGGGTGTGGCTCAGTGGTACAACACTTGCCCCAGCACGTCCAGCCTTGGATTGGACTCCTAGTGCTGCAAAAAGAAATTTTGTGTCTGACAAGCATTTGTGTTGAGGATGCTTCAGAAAGATAAGGGTTGGACCCTATTCTCTAGAACTGAGTCCTTAATTTTGAATATATTCTCATCCCCAGAGTTTCTTTTCCTGAGCAGGCCATACACTGGTTATGACTGCTGGGAGTATCAAGAGACATTGTGATGTAAAACTCCTTTGGAACGGTTCGTGCTACCTACACAATAGATGGTTTTGTAGCCACACATAGTTGTCTCTTATTTTACTAACAATTCTTGTCCACCTTTACCCCAACTTACAGAGTTGAATCACAGTTGGTATACATGTTTAGGACTCAGTTATAACAAAGCATAAGGAGAGGCAGTTCATGACAAAGCATGTGCCCACATTCAGGTGTCAGATCCATTTATTAAATTTTTCAAATCCAGCACACTCTCTAGGGAGTAGTCAGGTCATCAAGCACACACTCAAGAGTTAGCACTTAGGAGGCAGAGACAGGTGGATTTCTGAGTTCAAGGCCAGCCTGGTCTACAGAGAGAGTTCCAGAACAGCTAGGGCTACACAGAGAAACCCTGTCTCGAAAAAAAAAAAAAGAGTTATCATCAACACAAAGGCAGGTGAGTCTCAGTAACTTGAAGGTGTATAAAAACCATCCAAGAAGCCCAAGACTGCCAGAAATCTAAAAACCAACAATAAAATAAGAAAAGTTTGCAACACATATTAGGAATGCCACAAGAATTCAGATGGGGGAAGGAAATTTAGAAAGACGTCAAATTCAGGAAACACGATAAGATTCAATTTGTTTCTGTAAGAAAAAAGTATGACCACATTATGTGTATAGCCCTGTTATATCAACCCTATGCCTTAAACAAAGGCCACATAGTTGACATTTGCTGAGGGAAGGGAAAAGGAGAGAGAACGAGAGAAAAAACAAGAGAGTGACTTGGATTTGCAGGGAGTAGGGAGAAACTTCTGGAAAAACAGAAAGGGCAGAGAGAGCTGGTCACCTTCAAATCTCTAGTCTGGCCTGCATACCTGGAAGGACTCAGGCCTGGAGTGCTCCTTAGGAAGAGAACCAGAGGGGGTGGGCAGGAAAATTACCACTAAAGAGAAGGAGGAGTCAGGGGAGGGTGGTAGAAGCCAAAGGATGGTTAGCATGTTAATCCATGCTCAGAGCGATGTCTCTCAGACATCCCTGGTATTTGCACCAGTATTCGTGCCGACAGAGCTGCCCTCTACTGAGCGCTTGCCTCAGTAAGCAGTAGCATTTATGGGGAAGCAGAATGTGTCTTCTTACCCTTGGCTTCCCCAGTGAGCACTAGTCCCAGAGATGCCATTGCTGCTGAGTGATGAACGGGGTAGCCACCTGCAGTTTCCCAGGGAACCAGAGCGTTATCACAGCAAGTTGGATCAGGAGAAGAGGAAAATGCTGGGCACGTTTGATTATGAGTAAAGCTAGAGAGCACAGACACTCCCAGAGGACTTCTAGGATTACTGGAAAGAAATCGCCATGGGCTATAGGTCTCTCTAAGTGCACCGTGAGAGACTGTGAGGTGAGAGAATACTGCTTGGCTGCTTTGGGTCTGTTCCTGTGACTCCTGGGATTCTGATCTGGAAAATATGAGACACACGAGCAAAGCAAACAAAGTTCTGTCAGGATATCTGACCTGAAGTCTGAACTTGCCCTGACCCTGACATCAGAAAGCCCCAGAGAAGAGATGTCCCCACTGCTTGCTGCAGCTGGCAGCCACCAGCATAAAGAGACAGCCAGCTCCAAAGAGTCAGAAACCAAGAGCCACAATCAAACACTTAGGGGAATACAGATATCTTCCTGGAGGCAAAGCACAAGATACTGTGTAACAGAATACAGCTGCCTACATAAACCCATTTTCATTTCAAAAACCTCCCCTGACAAGGTTCTGCTGTGTGGACCTATATCAAGCTGAAAACAAAACTCTATACTTGAACAACAGCAAAAAGAAAAAGAAAAAAGAAAAAATGGTGTTTGATATCTTATTTTCAAAACATCAACAATACACAGTACAGCAAATGGTCCCCAATGCAGACTGTTAAGAGTTAGTCCAGGAAATAGAATAAAGTTTTATAAAGAGACAAGGAGAAAATTACAACAGGAGTAAACGAGACGCTTCGTGGGAGGGTGTCATAAAGGAGGGAATCTAGTGGGGATAACTAAAGGCTAAAGGCCTTTTGAAGAACCAAATGGACCAAGCAGTAAAGGCACACACCTTTAATCCCAGCACTCAGGAAGCATCTCTGTAAGTAAATATCTTAACTAGACACCATTATGCCAAATAAAAACCCCAGTAGCAAAAACGTTTTGCATCTTTTTGAGTCATTGGCCAAAGGGATCCCATAGAACTTCTTGGAACATCACAGCCTATTTCCATTGGTATTGGTTACCCTCCAAACCCAGACAAGACTCTATTGTTGAAAACACCATATACTTTTGTCATCAAACATGGAGAAATGGAGCTGGTGCCCAGCCACCAGCTTCAACCCTACTGACTAGCATTCACAGTGCTGGAAAGTTTGGTATGTACTACAGGGGGTGAGGGGAGTGATCATACATCTTACCCAGATACAAGCCATAAGAGGGACAACAGTCACCTGACCGACCATCAATGCAATACAGGCACAAATGTTAGGGGAGTAATGAACCTCTTTCTAATGAGGTTGAGGTCTACTCCAAGAGATAAACCCACACCTGACATTGTTAATTAGGCCAAGATTATGAGACTAGATAGGTCATGGGCCCTAGTGGACAACCTATGACTTTCACTCTGCTAAATGAACATGGCAATAAAATAATTCCTGGTAATATATTGCCATATCCATGGATCTGTTCATCACTCAAGCCCCATGAGAGAAACTTCTTGCAGTACATAGGAATTAACACAGAGACCCACAACTAGACTATGTGCAGAGTGAGAAACTTTGGAGCACTCTACCCTAAATGGGTTGTCTATATCAAAGCCCTTCCCTCAAAGCTCAATGATCTATGTGCAAGAGAAGGCAGAAAGAGTGTCAGAGCAGTAGTGGATCACTCCAAGGAAATAGCATTTTCCAGACACAACAGGACTGATGCATATATGAACTCATATAGACTGTGACAGCACACACACACGCACAAGCTCAGGCCAGACAAAATCCTAGTGTAGAGAAGGAGAGGTAGCCACAAAGGTCCCACCCCTAGTCAGAAAGCTATCTGAAATTGATACCTCCTGAAAAAGGGAAAATCAGTTTTCTTCAATGAAATGAGACTGGGAATATCAGCTATACTCCAGGGCATGCCCATGCTCAAGAGTAGTTGGCCAACACTCCATTTGTGTGCTCGTGGAGGGGAAGGGCATGTTTTGTTTAGGTTTTGTTTTCATTTCTGATTTTATGAGAGAGGGACTATGAAGTTGGAAGGGAAGGGAGGTGGAGGATTTAGGGAAAGGAAAATACTAAATTAAAATAAACTGTACGGAAGTCTAAAAATTAAACGTTAACTTAAAAAATAGAAAAGAATGAATTCAGAGGCTGTCGAGAGGGCTCAGCAGTTAAGCGTATTGGGTGTCCTCCAGAGGACTCAGGTTCCGTTCCCAGCACCCACATGGTAACTCGAGTTTAGTTCCAAGGGATCATCTGGCTTTCAAAGGTACTGCACGTGTAGAGTGCATAGGTACGTGGGCAAAACATCCATATAAAAAAATAAAAAATAAATTTTTTGAGAGGGAAAAGGAGAGAGTACACCCAATGCTAGGAGATACAGACTTAAGAATAACCTGCTTGATTCAGAGACAATGGAAAAGAAAACACTAGGACTCCTGAAGATCACAGGACGAGACATTGTATTTTCTTGGCCTTGAATTATCTTTCCAAGGGTGAAAAGAAAACGTTAATTTGCTGAACTTTGTAAATATTTACTTTTTTGTAACCCACCTTCCCTTTGATCCAAAATTTTATGCATTAAATATTATTGTTTTTATAGGTTTTTAACTCTTATGAGACATAGCTTACTTCTTTTAAAATAGTAATTCCCTTCAAGTTACTCATTCTAGTGACTGTTTGTGAGGTTCTAGGTGACAATATTGCATCTCAGTGTTTTAAAAACCTGGCTCATTTTTTAAACACTAGTAAAACTTAAAGTTATAGGGCTCTTCTAACTGGAGGGGAAAAGCAGCCTGCTTAGCAAGAGAAATTTTGTATTTGCAGAATAATTATTGCTCAAAACTGTGATCTGGGGGGTCAGACTCTCCTGGCATGACCCCACCACCACAGACACTCTTCAGTCACTGGCTGAAGCCTTTGGCCAAAGAAAGATGCTATTTTCTGGAGGTTTTGACTCCTCTGGCCATCATCCCAGAAGTATTGATCAGCTCTGTGTCACTGCCTTACCTCCCATCAGGATGGCGCCAGGGTGATCTGAAACCCAAAGTCTATCATACCACCACCACAGAAGTCCCAAAAGTCCTTCCTTGTCATCCCAGATGAGAAGGTTCAGCATCCTTAGAAGGGCTGAACCTAAGTTCTGGGTGCTGCCCCGTTTCCACTTCTCCTGCAGGAAAATATGAGCCATGCTGATAAATAGCTCCTGTGAGATCAGCACTAATGGATGGCATCCATTTGCAAACACTGAGAAGCATAATGACTGCCATCCCCCTCCCCCTCCGCAGGCCCTGCATTCCCTCAACAAAAGTGGGAACTTACTGTTTCGAGGTTCACTTGAAAAGATGCAAATAGCTTGTTATTCTTTGCTTATTAATTATTTGAAAACTTTAGTTGAGGTTGCAGGCAGATAAATAATGGCGAGATTGAAAAGGCCATGGTGGCTCATTTGAGAATGAGCTGCTTTCTCATGCTCACTTCCTCCAGCTGACAGTTTTAACACAGTGTTTGGTTTTTAGTCCCAAATAATGTAGTATCTCTGGGTATTTTCTTTGAGGTGGTATTTCCTAGATCGTGACTGTTGTGACTTTCATGTTTTACAAGTTTTACTTTTAAAGGGCTCGTCTTCCTGAGAAACTATGGCTAATGCTTCTTACCTTCTGGTAAATCATGAAAATGGCTTCAGGGGAAACAGTCCATCTGTGGTCACTTGGTCAGCAGGCTCCTTTGATCTTGTTTCTTCCGTTGCTCTGGGTGCTCTCTCTGCAGAATGAGCTTTGTGGCTCTCATAATTTCTCCCAGGATATCAAAAGACCCAACACCAAAGCAGCTGCAGACTTCGCTCAGTGAAAGTATTACTCAGCCAAGAGCTGCCCGTAAGTGATACTAAGGTCATTGGCCCAATGGCCTCGTCAGCAGTGTTGCTTGTCTAGCAAGTGACCACTGTTCTCTCGGCAATTGAAGAACTCTGCCACTGGGTGTCTGTTGTTATGATAGAGACTAGGAACTTCCACAGTGCTCAGCTCTGGACTAGAGGTCCTAAGAGGGATGTCCTCATCGCCCGTGGCTATTGAACTAGAGATCTTCTTATGGGAAAACAATCTGATGTTCCTTTAGTCTCAGCAGGTGGAAAAGGTGTGGGTCCCCAGTTCATCTACACACAGATACACAACATTTTTACCTTTGGTCAAAGTATTTTTTTTTTTTTTAGACAAAAAATAGAGCTATCTGAATGTTTCATCAAAAGTATATTTTAGTATTTTAATTAAAATATTATATACTCAGAATTATCATAGCAGTCCTTTCCAGTCTCAAAGTTTTCCAAGATGACACATTAAAGTGTGTTGTTACCCTACATGGTGGCATGTGTATTAAGGAGCGCAGAGGCCTGTCGGCTCCTTGCCGGTCCAGGATAGAGGAGAGAACCCGGTCCAGCCGGGTCTGTCCGGGGCTGAGCGGGATGGCGAGTGTCGATGGCCCAAAAGAAACATGCCAGACCAGGAGTTTTCTCGAAGCAGGAACTCACTTTATTAAACAGGCACTTGCTTATATAGAGAAGGCAAAGAGGTGGGCACTTAGGTACGGGGAGAGATGAGTAGGAGGCAGGGAAGGGTGACGGAGGGACAGGGCCAATAAGTTCATTTTACATCAGCAGTAGCTAGCAGGCAAGGGCTGATGCAGGTCGTGCTGAGTCATCCCTGTGTGGAAGTGAGAGAGACAGGTCTCGAAACTCTAGCCAGCCTTAGGCTTCCCCAGAAGGCCGCAGAAACTCGAGCCAGGCTTGGGTTTGTCCTCAAGGCCCAAACCAGGGCCAAAATGGGGCACAACAGAGTCCAAGTCTATACTGAGAAATAGCTATCTTTCTCCCTATGATATCTAATTACTACCTAAAGGCAGCCTATACCCACCCAACACTCAACCATAGAAAGTGACATCCAGGCAGATGGTAGTGGTCACTATTGGTCCTGAAGGGAGAGAGATAAAGCCGCCTCCCCAAAACATCCCCATTTTTCCTGAAGATACTCCAAAGGCCGAGGAGCTAGTGAATCTGGCTGCAAGTTGCCTGAGGCTTACAAGGAGACTGAATCATACATGAAAAGTTTCCAAGACCTCCTGACCAATCGAAACAGACCAGTTCAACTACATGACAAGAACCATTGGCAGGACAAGGGACACTGCCCCAGGACCAAACGGACAAGGGATAGGCTGAGGATGCTACACAAGCCTCCAGGGTCCTTCCTAGGGCCAGAAACTACTTCCAGCACAGGACAGGTGACCACACTCTTTGGGGAGAGAAGGGAGAAACCTCACCAAAAGGGGCTGCTTTAATTGCATGTAATGCTCAAACTATAGTACACTATTAATTTTTTGGTTGTTTTTTTTTTTTTTTCAAAAACTTTAAATTGGATAACTTGTTTTTCTTGGCTTATCTCAGTGCAATGTATATAAGTTAAAGGTTAGCCTATTTAAATGAACTTTAAAAACATTAATAACACTTCTGATGCTTCCTCCATTAAATGAGATTTGTCAGCTTGTGCATCTGAATGGCACCACGTGTACATCAGAGAACCCCTCCAAGCTGTCACTCAGTGAAGCTCGAATGTGTAAGCATTCCAGAGGGAGGGGTGGGCAGTAGCAGGAAGGGACCCCCATGAGATTAAACATGAGAGGAAATTGTTAAGAGGTGAGAGAAATTGTGTCTCCATTTCCCCGTTTCGGGCCTATTGAATATTAACAAAAGCTGTCTTTGTAATTATTATCTGTTATAAACACGGGACTGGGCACTGAGAAAACAGTATGAAAATTTTTCCCAGCACTGAACATAAGAGCCTCCAGGTACAGAGTCTGCAGGTCTAGCCATCTACAGGGATTACTCTATATATTGTGTTAGTTTTTGCTGGAACACAAAAGATACCTTGTACCCAAGAGTCTTCCAGGAGTTTAGAAACTTCAAATCTTGTATATCTCTGTCTCAAGTGTAAAATTACCATGCCCTATGCCCAATCTCTCCCTTGCGCTCTCTCTGATGACAATGTGGGAAACGTGTGCTAATCTGTTTAGGGACTCAGGGAAAGATGTTGGGAGAACAGAATGTATTCCCCGGGAAGCCATTCGAGGTTGCTAACAGAAAAATGTACAGACTTACTCCTAATTCACTCTGAAGTGGTGCGTTTCAGATCCCTTGTAAAATACAGAAACACACTGGAACGTCTGTCCCAGCAAGAGCTGTCCTTTGAGAGCTTAGAGCAAAACCTCTCCAACAACTACCTACTATAAATCACAGGTCAGAAAACACAGCTCCTCTTTCCAGTGTTTTGGGGGGTTGTTTGTTTGGTTGGTTTGATTTGGTTTGTTTGTTTTTCAAAAGGAAAGGAACCATTGTGCTTTGTGCACAAAACTAAAATGGTATGAAAATTTAGAAGAAAAAAGTAAGACAGAAACAAATGACTTTTCTGCAACTGCGATTCCTCTCCGTCATATCTCATCCAGTTCATCTCCATCTCCATCATCTTCATCATTCTCTGAGCTGAAAGACCACAGACCATGTCTGGTTCCTCCTCTCCAAGCTCCGCTGCCTGAACAGTCTTTCTGTTTCTCTAGCCCCCATTTCACCCAGCTCTCTGTCGGTGCTCTCTATGGTACCTGCTTCTTTCCCCATGACCAGGAGTGCCGCCTCCTGCTATGGCAGCGTCATAACACCAACTGCTACTCATTTGCTTCCTTCTTGGTTGACCGAAGAGTTTTCCACTTCAAATGTTCTTTTCTCCACCTCGCCAGAACGAAGCCTATGAGAACGCTTCAAAATCTTCCGCACAAGGCAAACTCAGTTCAACAACTCTCCTTCAGAACCTATTTCTGATGTCCGTGGTTGAAACTGTCTCCCTTCCTCACAGATTATGATTTCCTATTTCTCTCGGCCAACACCAACCATTTTCTCCCCCATATTATGTATAATTCGATTCCACAGCTTTTTCCTTCGCTTGTGACTTCTTCAGATACTACAGCTGTCACATCATCAGAGTGAAGGAAAGAGAATAGAACTTTGGTTTTGGAGCAGTCCTATTGGCAAATAGTTATCGTGTTCTAACAGACTTCTAAATAACTGATTGTTTTGGGGATGCCAAATATTTCAGTTATTTTCAATGGTTTCTTTTAAACAGTTTTCCTAATTATTTCCTGAAGCCTTCTGCTTCTACAAATGCTGTCCACCCTGCTATCTGGATAGAAGGCCTGGGGGCAGGGGGTCATCTAGAGGGACACTACTGGTACCAGAGATGAGTCAATTGTATATGCATAATGAACACTCAGAAATGTTTATTACAGGAATGCAGCGCCTTATCACTAATAAAATTATTTGATATAATGACATCTCTGAGAACTCCAGCTCATTGCTTTGATACTGAGTTTGCAGAATGCAGTATGCTCCTATTACATATTTCATTTTCTTTTTCTTCTCTCCTGTCAACACATTTTTCTCCTTTAACTTGGCTTCTCTAAGTATGAAATCACTCTGTGTGTGTGTGTGTGTGTGTGTGTGTGTGTGTGTGTGTGTGTGTTAAGGGGGTAGGGGAGGTGTCAATAGCTCAAACTACCTTTGATCTCATTTTAAAGCAGAGGATGACCTGGAACTTGTGACCTTCCTACCTCTATCTCCCAAGTGCTAATATTACGTATATGAACCACCATGTTCACATTCTTTTTGTTCCCGTATATTAAATTTGTTCTTCCATGATTTCATACCTATAAATAGTGCATTCTGGTTACTATCTTCTTTACTCTCTGTTATTCCTATTTCTACACACACACACACACACACACACACACACACTCACACTTTTCTCATATCCAGGTCTTCTGTATTATTATGTGACCCATTGAGTTTAGCCAGGATCGTACGTGTGATAATGTACAAGGGGCTGAACCCCAGCATGGTTATTGAGGAACACATTTTTGTAGACATTTACCAAAATAGCACATATAATGTTTTGAGTGGAGAGTTGGAGAATAAAATAAGAAGCACAGAATATGGGCAGATGAGAAACTAGAATGCTAGTGTTAAAATAATTAGGAATTAAGGCTTCTGGGTCTAGGACATTCATTCTCAACCTGTGGGCCACGATACCTTTAGGGGGTCAAATGACCCTTTCACAGGAGTTGCCTAAGACCATCAGAATATACAGACATTTACATTATGATTTATTAACAGTAGCAAAATTACAAATTAGCAAATTAGCAAAGAAAATAACTTTATGGTTGGGGGTCAGCACAACCTGAGGAACTGTGTTAAAGGGTCGTAGCATTACGAAAGTTTAGAACCACTGCCCTAGAGCCTCGTGAAGCAGCGCTGACTTGGTGCTTCCTAGAAGAGAGTGGTTGAAATTAAAGTTTACCACTTTCTGCTCTAGACCGATAGAGAAATGCTACCATCAGTCTTAATCAGAGCCATTTCCTTTCCTGATGAGTGGAAACAAACACAAAGATACTTGTCTACTCAAGATGCTGAGAATATGGATGGTCACGTGCTCGCTCCTCAACAGGATGTTCATCCCATCTCTTAAAAGGCCCAGGAAGGAACACCAGAAGGATGATGAATGTAAGGGCCAAAAAAACCCACCAACCAGCCAAACAAACAAACAAACAAACAAAAAACCAAAACCCAACCAACCAAAAAAATACCACCACCATATCAACAACAAACTGATGAGGAAGGCTGTGGTCAATCATTGTCTCATAACCACAGTGGCAGCCTACAGTGGTTTCGTCAATAGTAAAGTCATAGATTGGGACAGACCATCCCTGCTGCACTTGGCTGGATTCTTGAGCAGGGCAGACAGTCTCCTATTTGAATACACACTGGTGAAGCCATCATGCACTGAGGGGCAGTTTCAAACCCATGATCACACATTCTGCACCTTTCTGATTCCTCATAAACAGGTAGATTCAAGACTGCAAGACATTACAGTAGCACTGTAACAGGGAGGTTGATCCTTGTGACATTTTCTTCTCTTCCTAAACCACTTGATTCAGTTGTGGTCCAAACCCAGAATATTCTTTACAAGAATCTATGAACATAAGATTAAAATATCTTAATCATCTCCTCTGTCCAAGTTAATGTTGTAGAAAGTTTCAATCCTGACCCAGGGTTTCTTCCTTGCCTTTGACCATTTAGTTCCCAGATAAAAGACACAACCAACCTTTATATTTAGAATAAGCCTTAAACAAAACAAGAGCTGGGCAAATATCTACCCTCTATGCTATTAGAATCTACTTTTCTATCAATAACCCCAAGTTATTACTATGTTCCCTCTGGCTCACTCTTAACTCCAATTGGCCAGCCCTCATGGCCATGTTTTCATGACTCACCTAACTCATGGTGGTTTCTCTCCTCCTCTTCCCCCTCCTTCTCCTTCTCCTTCTCCTCCTCCTCCTCCTCCTCCTCCTCCTCCTCCTCCTCCTCTTCTTCCCTCTGTTTCTCCTCTGATCCCCAAACCCAGGAATCCTAAACCCCAACTATGTCTCTTCTGCCCAACTATTAGCTATTAGCATTTTTATTTACAAATCAGAAATAACTTACAGGCTGAGTCACTTAGTGTGTACATGCAGACTCTCTTGACATTGGGACAACCAGTCTTGAGGAATCAAATATAGCATCAGCCCAACCCACTAAAAATTAGAGTTTCTATTGCTGTGATGAAACACCATGACCAAAAAATCAAGTTGGGGAGGAAAGTGATTTTTCAGTGTAAATTTCCATATTAGTGTTTATTACCAGAGGAATTCAGGACAGGAACTCAAACAGGGAAGGATCCTGGAGTCAGGAATAGATGCAGAGGCCATGGAAAGGTGTTTCTTACTGGCTTGCTTCCGCTGCTTGCTCAGCCTTATAGAACCCAGGACCACCAGCCCAGGGATGGCGCCACCTACCATGGGCTGGGCCCTCCCCCATTGATCACTAATTGAGAAAATGCCTTACAGCTAGATTTCAAGGAGGCATTTCCTCAACTGAGGCTCCTCCCTATCTGATGAGTCTAGCTTGTGTCAAGCTTACACACAAAACTGGCTAGCACATCGTCTTTCCAAATGGAATTCCAAGACTCTCTTACTATGCAAATATAAATGTAGCTTTGTCAACAGCTGATTCCATAATACTCTCAGATTTCCACTTTATCAACTTCCTCACCGTCATCATCATCACCGTCATCATCATTAATACAGATGATATTCTCAGGGCATTCCAGGTACTTGTTAAATGCTTGTGGATACCTGAGAAGCACCTTTTTAGACGAATAGCGTTTTCAAACAAGTAATTAAACTATAGGAGGCCCATTCAAAATGCTTTCCAAAGACGAGGTTAATGTTTTCTTTCTTTTTGAAGACTTCATCCAGAAGCCAAGCAGACCTACCTCACAAAGTTGTTCTGTAGCAGATTTCCTTGGTAAGTATCAGGGGAGGCCATCTGTCACCACAGTGCTGTTGGCTTCCATGGCTCAGTGCCACTGAATTCTATTAAAGGAATTCCAGCGTTCAAAACAAATGAGCGGCTTCCTTTCAACATGAGAGAGAGGTGGCTTCGTGGAAAGTATCGGCTGATGAAATACATAGAAAGTGTTAAGTACAGAAGCACAAGTGGGAAAGTTTATAGAGGAGAAATGCCTAGGTTCTGCCTTTCACCTCCAAATAAAGAACGATAGATACTCCTTGCAAACCGAGAGACGTAAATGGGAAGTGGCTGAGCTTCCCAGCTGAAACATCAACTGTACATTGTAATTTCACTTTTGCAACACCACACGCTTGACTTTGTGGCACCACCAGTAAAAATTCATTTTCAAGCAGGCACACCTGAACAACCTGTGCTTTGCCTTAATTCACTTTCTCTGCTGAAAGCCAAGAGGAGAGGTAGCCTCTCCTAAGGAGGATAGACGGCAGAGCACTTCATCGGAGGAGGCCTCGTGCTAAATTAATCATGTTCCAACTAGAATTTGCAATTCTTTGAGAGATGTTCAAGATGATATAAAAAATTTAGAGGGAGCCGGGAAAGGAGAGAGGTTGTGGAGCAGAAAGCATGAGAGGGCACTTTAAATGTAAAAGATGCATTATGGTTTCTAGCACATGAGCCAGGTAGCCTGTCTTACCCAGAATGTGATAAATAAGGACCATTCTCATAGATTGGCTGTGTGATGGAAACTCCCCTCCGTGGTCATTTCAATGATTCAGATTGCTCTAGTTTTGTTTCTGTGATTAAAACATTCTGACCAAAAACAAGTTTAGAGGAGAAAGGGTTTATTAGATTTACAATTCCAGGTCACAGTCTGTCGTGAAGGGAAGTCAAGGCAGGAAGTCAAAGCAGAAATCTGGAAGCAAGCCTGCTTGCTATTCTACATAGCATTACCTCTGACCAAGGAAATGATTTCACAGTTACAGAAGTGTAGCAGGCATTGTGGAATATGCTGCGTACTGTTAGCTAGGTATGCTTATTCACAGCTAGTTTTTATTTTTTTTAACATATCTCATGATCACCCACCTAGGGAATGGTGCCACTCACAGTGGGCTGAGCCATTCCACATGGAAAACAAAGATTATCTCCCACAGGCATGCCCACATGCCAATCTGACCAAGGCAATTCCTCAACAGAAAGTCTCAATTTTAGGTTCCATCAAGTTGACAGTTGAAGTTAATGGTAGAGTTTAGAGAAAAGAAGGCAGAAAAGGTGTAATTATAACCTCAAAAATGGAAACTGTTATTTTAAAAAGGCTAACCAGGACATGTGAATATAAAAACCATTGTCTTGAAATAGCATTGATTTATCAAAGCTATATGCAATGGTAGAGTCAGTCTGTTGATACATTCTCCTTAATAGAACACAGCCTTTGACTGGAGAGATGGCTCATCAGTTAAGAGCACCGGCTGCTCTTCCAGAGGTCCTAAGTTCAATTCCCAGCAACCACATGGTGGCTCCCAACCATCTGTAAGGATGTCTGCTCCCTCTTCTGGGGTGTGAGTGTACAAGCAGCAAAGCACTCATACATTAAATAAGTAAATAGTGAACACTATTTAAGAGAGAGAAAACAGCCATGACTCTGTAAAGGAGTCTTAGAAGTATTGTCTTGTGGTTTACAACTCCTTCTGTGTCTCTGCTTTTCTTTTCAGGGATACGTTTCTGAAAATATCAAACTACTTTTTTCCTGAATAGAAAGTAGAATAGACAAATAAATAACCTATCTAAAATAATAAATATTTGTCACTGTAATATGATTTAGTGCAACATTCCATGATAGCTGTAAATTTAAATAAAAAAAAAAATCCTTTCTTCCCTGACATGCTTGGGTAATGTTCTCCTGGGGCACCTCTAGCACATCTTGTTCTATACCTGCCCATGCTCCTTTTGGAGAGACATGCTTCCTCGACTCCTAGGGAAATGTAGGTTGCTTGGGTCAGCCTCTTCTCACTGCAACTCACTTCAGAGCCACAGAAGATCTGCCCTTCATGCTCTCCATCTCAAGAAGAGAATGGAATTTTACTGCCTTTGAGCTTCGGATGAGTTCTTCTGCTACACTACATTCCTCAGTCAACTCAAACTTCATACAGGTTGATGGCCGTCTTTCTAGGACATTGTCCCTTCCAGACCATGCCCAGATCTAACCTGGTTTCTGGCTTTCAGTCTCAACAGAAACTTTATTGTTCACAAAGAACATACAGTATTTGTGCTGGGTGCTTGTCCCAGTACTTCTATGATTATGACTGCAGCACACTTTGCCTGTTCTGTAACATTCACCACCACTTACTCAAACTGACTCCCACAGCAGACTTCAAAAGCACTGGGACTGCTGATCTAATACATTATTATATTATATTATACTATACATATACATATACATATACATATACATATACATATACATATACATATACATAGCCAATGCATAGCAGATTTATCTCACACGGAAGAATAAAGATGAGAACAGTATTTCGTTCTTCAAATACTATTACAGTATAGCTGCTCGAACATCTCTTATGGTAGCTGAGCCCTAATTAGCATTCAGCAAAATGCTTGTGGATAAAGACAGGGATAAGAACCCTAAGGATGACAGCTGAATTCAGCAGTACCCTGAGTCAGCTGGGAAAAGTCTTCCTACCGGGGTTCCTGCCTGATCTCTCAGTGGGCTTCTTGCTCACAACTTGGCTCAGATGAAAGCTAGAAAAAAATAGAGGAAAAAACAAAAGTAATAATGTGCTACAGAAACTAAACTGCCGCATTCAAAAACAATATTCTTCCCTGCTTTTTTCAACTCCTACTGTGGAACGCTACCCCTCCCCAGAGGAAAAGATCACTGGAAACACAAGCACAAGAAAGGAAATCACCACATTTTTTTTATATATAAAAAGTGTGCTATTTAAATTAGCACTCATGAATATGTAGCTAATATTGACAAATGGGAACCTTAAAAAGAGGAGAGCTAAGGCTTTTTAAGGCAAATCCATTGAAATTAAGGTCATCTGTAAGAAATTTGTTTAAATTTTTTCTGAGCCACATCCAAAACTCCAGAGGGCATGTTAAATAATAAAAGTGTAAACTAGTGGGATTTGGTGCCGGTTGGTATATTGGCACAGTACATAGATCCCTGTGTAGAAACAACAACAAAAAAACCTAAAATTTCTCTTCTTCCTTTATCTGGAAGCCTCCAAAATTAAAGCGGTTTTCTTTGCAGAAGAATTATACATGCTAATCAAATTATACTCTAATATTTTCATTCAATGACTTGGAAAGTCATGAAAATGCTTGTTTGGGGAGTTGCCGTGCAGAAAGAGAAAGAGAGAACCATATCGGGAGGATTTTTTAAAGGGAGAGATAAAACAAAGAGTTCCAAGAATTGTCACAATCCGATCTGCATAAATAAAAGATAATGGCTTCAGTGAGCTGGCCAACCTTTCTGTGGAGTGATCGGTCTGTGGAGAGTCATGTCTGAGAGGCTGCAGGTCATTATGGCAGGATAAAGCCTATTTCTCATTTATATTAAAGAACCTTGCCTGTTAAGGGCTTGATTTGAATCTCAGACATAAATGTGCATGGGGCTGCACACCTTGTTAAGTCAATTGCTACATATGCATGCTCTTCCTAATACACATATAGATTTTATCATCCATAACTCAACCATTACTCCAACTGTTCTTTCTTGATTTAGAAAGGATAACATTTAGGTAGATCAGAAGTGCTCAAACAGACAGTATCACAGACAGTATTGGAGCACACATTTTTCTCTTGACACAGAAATTTTTTTCCTAATTTTGCACCAAAGAAACAAATTTCCTTACCCTTAAATGGGATTTGCTACATCAATAGAAGAAGGTTAAGTTGTTTCCAGTTCTGTTTTACATGTTTGATTTATCTGATTATCTGGTTTCAGGCAAGATGGATTGTTCCAAGTTAGCATTTGGAGACTTTGCAATGAAAATATTGATTTTTTTAAAAACAAGAAGAAGAAGAAAATACAAAAAACAAAGCTGTACAAAAACAAACCAGGAAGCCAAGGAAAACATAACCCAGCGGTTCTCAACCTTCCTGATCCTGCAACCCTTCAATATAGCTCCTCATGCTGTGCTGACCCTCAACTACAAAATGATTTCACTGATACTCCATAACTACAATTTTGCTACTCTTATGAATTATAATGTAAATATCTGATATGCAGAATATCTGATATGTGACCCCCCCAAAACTTGACCTACAAGTTGAGCGCCACTGCCATAACCACTTGAATTTTTATAAGTTTATTTTATTTTATGTACATTGGTGTTTTGCCTACATGTATGTCTGTATGAGGGTGTCAGATCCCCTATATCTGGAGTTACAGAGTGTTGTGAACTACCATTTGGGTTCTGGAAATTGAACCCTGGGTCCGCTGGAACAGCACCCAGTGCTCTTATCCCTGAGCCATCTCTACAGCTCAACTCCTTGGATTCTTAAAAGAGTTGTTGGTGTAACTGAATGGCTTCATTGGATAGGAATCTTGAGATGGCTGTAGATTAAACGGAAGCCTACCCTCTAAGTCTTCTGATCAAGAAATTCATGTGTCACTTCCTTCAAACACACAAGCCCTAATGAGATGATTGACATTAATGATCCAAAAAAAAAAAAAACTATTCAAACCCTGATTTCAAGTTAAAAGGGCAACTGATTAATAATAATTTAACATGGCAGTAATAATATAACTTCAGTAATAATATAACATGGCAGAAAATTCCTGGACAGATGATAAAGGCTCTCAACTTGATCTACTCACTAGGCAGATGTAGCCACTTGGCCTCTCTGGTTCATAGTTTCTTATATTTCCTAGTGGGTAAGGTAGTAAGTGTTGATTCCTATCTATGTAAAGGCAGTTCTGTATGAAAACAGACAAAGGCAGGAATAGAAGATAGCAAAGGGTTGTACTTCGATCTTCCAACAAAGCTAGACCAGCAGTAATGGAAGGGCTTGTACCAAAAAAATTTCTTAGCATAGTTTTAAGGCTTATCCTGTGGGGTGCTCTCAAATGGGTGATGTGCAGACCTGAAGTCATGGGTCTCAATGGGAATGTTACAGGTCCTTGAAAGAGGTTTGGGGAATGGGATTTGTATTAACACAATGGCTAAGGCATTACTGGCTTTTACTAGACAAGGGTCAGGGCTCTTGGTGTCTTACAATGAACAAGGAAGATTTATCCTATCTCCCACAGAATTTCTATCCGTAACCACTTCGATGACCATGGATTTATTAATATTTAGTTTTCTTTTACAAATGTACGTGCAGCATTTTTTGTCCCATTTTAGCATGTGTGACCTTCTAGAGTGGCAGTTAAAAACAATCAAAGGTATGTCATGTCTGTATTCAGATTTTTATCAAGAGGGTTTTATCATGTTGGAAAAGGCATATCTGTCAGGATATTTGAGTAGACAATGGTCTGTATCTATAGCTATAGGATTTATAGTGATTCTTTTTAGAGAATATATAAATATCTTTTCAGAGAAAATCGCTGCCTCTTCTCTCCTTGTAATGAAGTTAGTGTTTATAACGTAAAAAATGAATTTTGGACATATCACTGTTAGGAACTCTGATCTAGGGCAAACAGAGAGATGAAGAAAACAAGGGACGTTCTCAACAGACCTAATGAGGCAAACTGGCCTTTCTGGGCACATCTCAGAGTGATGGAAATTTCAAGGGAGAGGGGAAGGCAGACACGTATGGCTTCTGAAAATCCTGAACATATACAGCCATGTCCCCCAATAGATGGAGAGTTAAGGCGAAGATGGGACCTTAGAGCACATTTCTCATGTGTAACCCTAGGATGCTGCTGCTTTGCCTTAAGTCCCATCCAAATAAAAAATAAATAAATAAAACAATAAAATAAAATAAACCAGCACAATAGACATGGCAGTGTGGCACATACAAGCAGCAAGCAAAAATGGTCGACCTAAGATTGTTTATACTGCTCATAGATCACGTGACAGAAGCTATACATCTACAGGTACTCTTAGTAGAGCAACTAGACAGCACCAGAGTACCAAGCCAGGGGGTTAGCTGGAGCTTACCCTGTCCAATGTAACATGCCTGAGTCAGGCCCTATGGGATGGATAGTCAAACCCAGGTAGGATGTGAAAGGATCTCATGCTGTAGCTGAGATGTGCATTCAGCACCTCAGCCTCCGGGCAGGAATCCCTGACAGGGCTGTAAGATCACAGCAGCAAAGTCATGGATACAGAAGCAGCTTGAATCAGGAACATCTCCAAAGTGGCCAGCTTACACACCCACTGTGGTGTCACAGTGTCTCTTTCCACACCCAGAAGACATCCTGAACAGAGAAAGGAAAGTACAGCCAGCAGGAGCCTGAGCCACACCCAGAAGAGGCAGTGAGCCTATCAGACACTGTGCAACTCTAGAGAGGTGTGGATACTTTGCATCACCATGTTTAAATCTTATCAAGGCAAAGGTTTTACTTGCCCTACTCAGCTGCATAGCAACCAACAAAACAAAAAATCTGGAGATTTTTTTTAATAAACCTTTTTTTTTTTTTTTAAGCACTTTTCAGTTCAGCAAGTTTTACATTTACCTTTAGTCTTCTGTGGACATCAGAAGCAGATCATCTTGAGCTAAAGGAACTGGATGGGCTTTACACTCATCCTGAACCTGAGACCATTAAAGTAAAAACAAGAATAAGAATGCCATCTACTGGTGTGGAACGTAGAGACTCTAATAAATCCAGAGTGAGCAAGAGACTGGGGATGTTTCACTATGAAGATTACCAGCTAGAGAACGGAATACTAAGCAACAGTGATGATAAAGGATACAGGCAAACAAAGAGTTCCTTCTTAGCTAGTAAATTTTTCACCATCATAGCAAAGTTTTATAGTATTCCTGAGTGTCGGTTCTGCTGTGACCCAGAAAAGGTTAATAGAGCAGCACAAAGTATTTGCTTTACTAACTCGTCAGGATGTTTAGAAGCAATCTAATATTGAACTTCATATTTTAAAGTATTTGCAAATTGGTTTGCCCAGGCAGACATATGAAAAGTCATGTAATTGTTCTCTGTTTTTTCCCTCTAGACTTCGGAGTGGTGCTGATTCTTTGTGTGTTTTTGCAGAAGACACATTAGGCACTGATGTGCCATGTGCTCTGTGCTGGCTTCTGTGCATGTGATCATTTCTATGGCTTTCCTCACATGGCTGCAGACGCATTTTTTCCACCATTTTAAATTGAAATATTATGGCTAATCACTTGTTTCAATATCCTTTTTAAATCACGACATTTCATTAGATAATGTTGATTAAGATGTCCATACCCCCAAGGTTTACTGGATTGAACATAAATATCTCATTGTTCCAGACAATTACTAAAAAGATAAAACTATCCTTCCCCCACACTATCTGACTTTAGCACATTTGCCAAATACTAACTGATGAAACATGAAGCAGAGTCCTAGGGTTTCTATTCTCTTCTACTCTCTTTTCATCTACATGCCAGCTTTTTACTGTTGATAGCGATAGATTTATACCAAGACTTGAATTAGTTATTACAAATCATCTATTTGATTTTTCCAATAAAAATCTACTTTAGGCACTCACTTCCTAGTCCCATATAAACTTTAAAATCAGCTTATAAATTTCTACAAAAAACTATGGGCTGTGTTAATCAACTGAGATTATGTTGCATTTCTAAGTTAATTAGGAGTGTGATAGCTATTCCCAGTTGTCAACGTGACTACATCTGGAATGAACGACAATGCAGAAATGAAGGGCACACCTGTGATCCAGATCTTGAGGCTGGAAGACACATGCTTTTGATCCAGATCTTGAGGCATTGTAGCTGTGAAAAGCTTAGACCGAGACAAGGTGGTACACACCTTTAATCCCAGGAGACAGAGGCAAGCAAATCTCTGAGTTCAAAGTCAGCCTGGAACATAGCAAGTGCCAAGTACAGAACAGTTTAGATCCAGGCAGGGTGGGATACACATTTAATCTGGGCCACACCTTCTGCTGGAGGCCGACATAAGGACAATGGAAGGAGGAAGGCTTCCTTCTTCTTTACCTGCTTGCACTTACTTCTGGTGGAACCTACTTCTTCAGGATTCCAGCTTATGCAGAAGACTAGCTGAAATACAGAGCCTCGAGGGACCGAGCAACTACTAGATTCTTGGACATCCCATTTACAGATGCCCATTGTTGGGTTAATTGGACTACAGACTGTAAACCATTCCAATAAATTCCCTTAATGTATAGAGCCATTCCATAAGTTCTGTTACTCTAGAGAACCTTAACTAATACAAGGAGCAAACTGACTAATAATGCTGAGTTTTGTATATGAATATGGTATGTCTTTACATTTATCCAGGTTTTTAATTTTTTAATGAAGCAATCATTTGTAGACTAAAACTTAACTCAAAATTAATCCACAGACCTAACTATAAGGATTAAAATTATAATCATTCTGAAAATATAAAAATGACACTCTGTAACCATTGGTTGTTAAATATTTCTTAAATCTTACCAAAAACCCCCACAAACTATGAGACTACATAATAACTGAGACTTCATCAAAATCACAGAAGTAGGGGTAAAAATATTTTAAGAGCCAGAAACCCCAAATACCTGCTGCTATCTGGCTAGTGTCGCCTACACAGGGAAGCTGTTATGATAGCTCAGCAATATTGATGCCTAAATAAGACCTGTATAATGACAATACCAGTTGACATGCCAGCATGGATGGGGAAATCTTCATAAGTCTCTACACAAGTACTCTAGATGAAGAACACAAGCAACTGAGAAAGGGAGAATCAGTTCTCTCCCATGACAATTGCCATGATAGGTAATCCAGTCCCAAGTGATCAACCCTAAATTCAGTTATAAATGAGCAACACTAAAAGATTCAATAGGTTGTACATTTAAATACATTTGTGTGTGTGCATGTGTATGTATGTAGCAAAGTTTTAAAAGAAGACATCATTATTTTGAGAAGTAATAGCAAACAGAAGGGCAAAGTGGGGTTGAAATTATGTAAACATAGTACTTATACATGGAATTCTTAAAGCAAAAAAATTTTAACTAA
Organism: Rhynchomys soricoides; assembly: GCA_019843965.1. Classification (NCBI taxonomy): domain Eukaryota; kingdom Metazoa; phylum Chordata; class Mammalia; order Rodentia; family Muridae; genus Rhynchomys; species Rhynchomys soricoides. The sequence goes on along the minus strand of JADRCH010000004.1, from coordinate 17,893,399 downwards.
ACGAAGACTTATACTCAGAAAGCTTAAATAAAGCCCTACCTTATTATTTTGTGGATTTGAAATGAGTTAGCCTAGATGAAAAACTTAAAATGTGATTCTTTAGAAGACACTATAACAAAAGCGAAAGGCAAACTGCAAACTGAAAGAAAAATTTTTGCAAAACATAAACTATCTACAAATAAGAAGCATATCTGTCTAGAAAGATGACTCGGCAATTAAGAACACTTGCTATTACACAGGCCACACCTGCCAGAAATCTAGGTAGGCTGCCTGCAGACCTTCTCTTCTGTCTCTTTCTGTTGCCCCGCACCTAGTTCTGCAGTCTTTTTGCTAGTTCTGCGACAGAACACTAGCTGTAGCCTCCCTACCTCCCTGCCCACATTTCCT
>JADRCH010000004.1:17688976-17893002 GCA_019843965.1 Rhynchomys soricoides | reverse complement strand
CCTACCTCCCTGCCCACATTTCCTGTGGATCCCACAGACCATCCCCTTCTAATCTTCCTCTCCCAACCTGTTTTTATGACTCAGCCCCCAAAATGTAGCCAATCTTTGTGAACATACCAGCTGAGAGGTCCAATAAAACAGGCAACACACAACTATCATACTGTCCCCAAATCCAAAGAAGAAATAGAAGCCAAGGAACAAAACACTCACCCAACGAAAACAGACCCAGCAATCAGCATCTATAACCATCCCAAAGCCAGATGCCTAGATACTAGTATAAAAACTCAATAACTGCCAACACGATATGTCATCATTATCCTACCACAGCATTTCCCGAATGTTCCAACACAGCTAGAGCAAACAAGTACTACAGAGGAAAGCTTCACCGAGAGATTACAGTAAATAGAAGGGAGAGTCTCAGGCATTAAAGATACAATAGAAGAAACTGACACAGTGGTCAAAGAGAATATTAAATCTAAAAAATTCTTGAAACAAAATATCAAAGAAATCTGGGACACTATGAAAAGACCAAACCTAACAATGATTGTTATAAAGGAAAAAGAAGAATACCAACACAAAGGCACAGAAAATATCTTCAACAAAAATCACAGAAGAAACTTTTCCTAACTTAAAGGAGATGCCTATAAAGATACAAAAAAAAAAAAAAATACTAATAATAATGCAGAACACCAAATAGACTGGATGAGAAAAGAAGTTCCCTCATCACATAATCATTGAAAAACTAAGCATGCAGGACAAAGATTATAAACTTCAAGGGGGAAAGACCATATAAAACTAACATATAAAGGTAGACCTATGAAAATTATACCTGACTTCTCAATAGAGACTCTAAAAGCCAGAAGGACCTGGACAGATGTTCTGTAGACTCTAAGAGACCACAGATGAGTAGACCTCAGACTCCTATACCCAGCAAAACTTTCAATCACCATAGATATTCCATGATAAAGTAAACAATAGCAATATACAAATCCAGCCATACATATGGTGCTAGAAGGAAAACTCCAATGTAAGGAGGTTAACTACACCCATGAAAATACATGGAAATAAATAATCTCAACCAGAAAATCAAAAAGAAAGGAAGCATACCCACACAATCACACATACACTTCCTCCAGCACCTCCACTACCAACAAAATAACAAGAACCAACAATCATTGGTCATTAATATTTCTCACTATCAATGATCTCAATTCCCCAGTAAAAAAAGACACAGTAACAGAATGAATGCTGCTGCATCCAAGAAGTATAGTTCAATATGAAGGATAGATATGACTTTAGGGTAAAGGGTTGGAAAAAGATATACCAAGCAAACAAACCTAAGGAGCAAGCTGGTGTTGCAATTTTAATATCTAACAAAATAGACTTCAAACCAAAACTTGTAAAAAAAAAAAAGACACAAAGAAGGATACTACATTTTCATCAAAGAAAAATCCACCAAGATGGCAGTTCAATTCTTAATATCTATGCCCTAAAAACAAAGGCACACAAAGTCTGTAAAAGAAACACTACTACAGCTTAAATCAAATGTTGATGCTCACACATTAATAGTGGGAGACTTCAATACCTAACCCTCACCAATGGACAGGACATTCAGACAAAAACTACACACACACACACACACACACACGCGCGCAAAAAATACTGGACCTAAGAGATATTATAAAGCAAATGGACCTAACAAATAGTTATAATTTTCACCTAAACACAAAAGAATATACTGACACTCATGGAATGTTCTCCAAAATTGACAACATACTCAGAAACAAAGCAAGTCTCAACAGATAAAAGAAAATTGAAATAACTCCCTACATTCTATAAACCACCATAGATTAAAGTTGGTATCAACAACAGAACACTTACAAGCTCATGGAAATTGAATGGCTCTCTACTGAATGAAAAATGAGTAGACAGAAATAAAGAGGGGAAGTAAAGACTTTCTAGGATTCCATGAAAATAAATATACAACATACTCAAACTTATGGGACACAATGAAAGCAGTGCTAAGAGGAAAGTTCACAGAATTAAGTGCCTACATGAAAAACATTTGAGAGATCTCATACTACCAACTTAACAGCACACTTGAAAACTCTAGAAGAAAAGTAAGGACACTCAGGAGCCATAAAAATATAATCAAACTAAGAGCTAAAATCAATAAATAGAAACAAAGAGAACAATACAAAGACTCAGTGAAACAAAGAGTTGGTACTTTTAGAAAGTCAACAAGATAGACAAACCTTTATCTAAACTAAAAGACACAGAGAGACAATCCAAATTAACAAAATCAGAAACAAAAAGGGGGTATAACAATAGATATGAAGGAAATCCAGAGAATCATAAAGACATGGTTTAAAAACCTGTACTGCACAAAAATTGAAAAATATAAAAGAAATGGGCAATTTTCTTGAATGGTACTACTTATCAAAGTTAAATCAAGATCAGGTAAATAATTTAAATAAACCTATAACCCCTAGTGAAATAGAAACAGTCATTAAAAGTGTCTCAACCAAAAATAACTCAGGGCCAGATGGTTTTAACTCAGAATTCTACCAGACATTCAAAGAAGTATTAACACCAATACTTCTCAAATTATTCTACAAAATAGAAACAGAAGAAACACTGCCAAATACGTTTTATGAGACCACAATCACCCTGATACTGAAAACAATGAAGATTCAACAAGGAAAAAGAATTACATTGATGAAAACCATTGATGCAAAAATATTCAATTAAGTATTTACAAACAAAATCCAAGAATATATAAGATCATCCATCATGATCAACTAGGCCTCAGCCCAGAGATATAGGGATGGTTCAACATATGAAAATCAATGTAATACACCACATAAAAAACACATGATCATCTCATGAGACTGAAAAAAGCCTTTGACAAAATCTGACACTCCTTTGTAATAAAAGTCTTGGAGGGATTAGGGATGCAAGGGACATACCTCAATATAATAAAGGCAATCTACAGTAAGCCTATACCCAACATCAACTGAAATGGAAAGAAACTCAAAGCAATTCTTCTAAATCAAGACAAGGCTGTCCATTTGCTCCATACCTATTCGATATAGTACTTGAATTTAGCTAAAGCAATGAGACATCTGAAGTAGATCAAGGGGATACAAATCAGAAAGGAAGAAGCCGAACTACTGTTATTTGCAGGCGCTGTGATAGCATACTTTTGTAATACTAAAAATTCTTTCTGTGACTTGATATCCCTGGGGCGTGGCATGGGGGGGGGGGACTCAATTGGGGCTTTCCGAGAAGGGAAGAGAGTAAAGGGAGAAGGGTTTTGTGAGATTGGAACCATGTGGAGAGGAGCAAGGAGCTATTGAGATGTTAAATGAATAACTAAATAAATTAGTGAAAAGAAATGCCAGTATGGAACTCCTACAGCTGATAGACACTTTCAGCAAAATGGCTAGATATAAGATTAACTCTAAATGGATCCAAGACCTCAACATAAAACCAGACACACAGAACCTGATAGAAGAGAAAGGAGAGAATAGTCTTGAACACATTGGCACAAGAGATGAATTTCTGAATAGAACACCAATAGTACAGGAACTAAGATAGACCATTAATAAATATGACCTCATGAAACTGAGAAGCTTCTTTAAGGCAAAAGACACCATCAATCAGAAAAAGTGAGAGCCTACAGAATTACCAACTCCACTTCCAATAGAGGGCTAATATCCAAAATACATAAAGAACTCAAGAAACTTGATATCAAAAAAAAAAAAACCAAATAATCTAATTTAAAATGGGGTATAGATCTAATCAAGGATTTTTCAATAGGGGACTTTCCAAATGGCTGAGAGACACTCAAATAAATGTTCATCATCCTGAGCTATCAGGGAAAAGACCCAACTATACCACTCTTCAGCCTATACCCAAAGAATGCTCCATCCTACCACAAGGACACTTGCTCAGCCATGCTCATTGCAGCTTTATTTGTAATAGCCAGAAACTAGAAACAACCTAGGATTTCCTCAGTGGAAGAATAGATAAATAAAACATGGTATATTTACACAGTGGAGTATTACTGAGCTGTTAAAAACCAATGACATCATGAAATTTGCAGGAAAATGGATGGAACTGGAAAGAATCATCCTAAGTGAAGTAATCCAGCCCTAGAAAGGTAAATGAGAGATATATGCACTTGCAAGTAGATATTAGCTGCTAAGTATATTATAACTAAGTTATAACTCATAAAAGTTAGTTATGTAAAGAGGACAGCCCTTGGGGTGGCAGTGGCATGGATCTCTCTTGAAAGGTGAAATAAAATAGGATTTACTGGTGGACTGGGGATGGAAATAGGAAGGAGTAGGTAGTAGGGGTTGGAGAGAGAGTATACAGGGTAAGCCTGCTGGAATTGGGAGCACTTGGGGTTCATGTGGAAACCTAGAGCAGTAGAAACTTCTTGGAACCTATGAAGGTGATTCTAAAAAGTGTTGTATTGGAGGAGATATCAAGTATCAACTGATCATCTCTCGTAGTCAGGCAAAGTTTCCAGTGGAGGAACTGAGTTGCATTCAGTTGAGTTGTTAGCCAAGGAGATCCCATGGAAATCTCCACACAACCAAGGCTGATGTTAAGACAAAGTGTTGCTCCCCACAAACTGACAGTGGAGCCCCATTGCCAAGCTACTCAATGAACATGGAAAAGTCAAGCTGGTACCTACATGGAGCCCTCACCTCTATGTTCTAGAGGTACTCTAGAACACAGTAGTACTCTGCAGGAAGGTACTCTGCAGGCTACTGAAAGAAAAACGTGAACACCAACCCAGCCACAGAACCGTTGACTTACCTTTCTTATCTACAAAATATACTATGGCAATAGTGACACAGAACTTGTAGGAGTAATCAACCAATGTCTGATTTGACTTAAGGCATACTCCATGAGAAGGAACTCATACTCAACACTGTTTGTGTAACCAAGTACCAGACAAATACGTAAAAAGTTGCCCAATATCATTAGTTGCTAGGAAGGTGGCAGGTAGAAAGTGGACATGGGTGCTACTGGGGGGGGGGGGAATAGGGGAATGAGAGGAGCACAAAAAGAAAGATGGGGGGGAATCAATGATGCTAAGGATGTTTGCAATGGAGATACAGAAACAATATTTTACAAGCTAACCTAAAATGCATATAATATTCTATGCATGTATATATGTACATACATAATTATGTCACACATGGTAATAATGCTCCCCCAGAAACCAGACTATCTAAAATACCAGAGTGCCATAGAAGGGAAACTGGCCTGCCAAGTCCTACATGGCCATGCAAGGGACAGAGTGATATGGTTCCCGCCCCTGGAACAGAGGCAGCAAGGAATGGGTCTCCATGAGTGTTGACGGTTACTGGGTGTGAGGCGTGTGTGTGTGTGTGTGTGTGTGTGTGTGTGTGTGTGTAATTTCATATTCCTCCTTCAGGAAATATTCTCCCTATCAAGGTTATCAGGGAATGTCCTCTCTGCCAGGGTTAATGACTCCATGATAATCAGAGAGATCATGAGTCTGGAAGATGAGGGTATGTCTGATGTCTCAGCAAAAATGGTAAGGGACAGCCCATAAGGCTGTGGGAAAGAACTCTCAAAACATGAGTTCAAGAATATATAATATTTCAACTATGCAAAATATAAGAATGCAATATCAATTGTATAAGGAGCTTCATGGACCTAGAAGAGCAGAGGCAGCTACACTGTGAGCCAGCTTTTCAGAAAGATACAAAGGAAGGCAGATTCCTGAGTTCAAGGTGGGCATGGGACAGAGCTAGTTTGGGTCCAGGAGTGGTGGGAATGGTAATTTCAAGAAAGGATCCTACCCAGATAAAGTTATTGTCTGTGCTTACAAAGGCAAGGAGATCTCTAAATTCATTAGCAATGTGCTTGCTGTCTTTTTCTAAAAATGGGGGTGGGGGTGGGGGTGGAGTCATGGAATGCTGATTTGTGGGATAATTAAAGGGAACCTGAAATAAATGACTGAATTGATATGTAAATAAAAGACTGGGCCTTGGATAAGCTGTCTGGAGATCTCCAGAGAAAGCTGTCTATAGCAGAACACAGACCATCAACTTGATTTGACTTTGAGTCCCTTTTTTGCTGTTATCAAATGCCCCTTCTCTCAAGAACCCCGCTCTAAGCAGAGGCTGGTCCTTAGTACTGCCTTTCAAGTGGTTAAAGGGTTCCAAGAGACCCCCAAAAGCAAAATAAGCTAGCATCATTTTTCTTCATAGCCCATAGAACATGAGGGTTAAGAGCCTGTTGCTGAAAACACCACATACGTAGACAAGGGACCTGCAGGAATTAAACTGACACTCATCTGGAAGTCTCCTTTCTGAGGACTGACTCTCATAGTATTGGAAGGTGCTTTACAAATTACCAACAGAGAAAAGCAATAACTTTTCTTATTTGGCTGTAAAGCCTGCAAAATACAACTGTGACTGGCCCAGCAAGATATCCTCAATGGTGTAACAGTGGCATTAGTGTCGTAGGGGTAACCAATAGCTGTCTGATTGGACTTAAAGCCTGATCAATAGGGGGCGGACTCATGCCTGGTATTGTAAATCTAGTCAATTACACATGACTGGAGATGAAATAGACCCTAAAGGAGTACCTATTGCTGCTATTTCCCCAAATAAATATAGCTTCTAACCGTGTTTTAAATACTTATCCTTCTACCAACAGTTACAGGAAATTCTCACCCTTCAAAGAAGTTTCCACACCTAAGGCTCAAGAAACATAAAGAAGAGGAGGCAGAAAGAGTGTAAGGGCCAGATGACCAGGATGCCTGATGCAAGATAGTGTCTTTAGACACAACAGGGAAGCTGCAGCCCCCAAATGTCAACAATATGTCTACCTAAGAAGACCTGAATAATGACAAGGCTATCCGGTCTCCCTTGTCATTATTAGTAGTCCTAAACACATGTACATATGTACAACACCAAATGTACTCAGTGTGTGTGTGTGTGGTATGTGTGTGTATAGTGTATATTGTGTGTGTGTGTGTGTGTGTGTGTGTGTGTGTGTGTGTGTGTACAAAACAAGCATATTACCTCCATAATTGAAAGTCATGGATGGAGTTGTTTTAAAAGATTAAACAGTGTTTCTGTGGTAAGAACATAGTAGCCAATCTCTAAGAGAAAACAAAACTGCATCCTAGAAACTACCATCAACATTACTAATACAGTTAAGAATACCTAATCTACAAAATCCAAAATCTAACTTTCTCCAAATTCTGGAGATTTTCAGTGTCAACACACTATCACAAGGAAAATTCTAAATCATCTCCTTAGGGTTGTAGTAAAAAAATGCTGCAGAAAGTTATCTTCAAGCTCTGTGTATAACATATATATGAAACATAAAGGAATTTCATATGTGGACGTGAATCCCATCCTCAAAATGTCTTGCTGTGTAAGTGCAAATATTTTAAAATCCAAAGGAAAAGCTGAAATCCAAAATAGCTTTGGTTTCAAGTACTTCAGATAATGATATTCAGTCTGTACTAGTCTGGTCTCGTTACCTGTTCCTCTGGAGGGAGTCCTTTAGGATGCACAAGGTAGATCACATTGCTGTCCTCCACAAGGACATCCCACAACTTCCTTCTGTTGCTGCACACACATGCACGAATGCATGCACGCACACACACGCACAAAGGCAATCATGGGCACTCCTTCCTTCCTTTTCACCCATTCGGATGTACAGATTTCTTTGAGATTCACTTCTTCCATGGCTTTGTTCAAACATTCCTTTCCCTAAAGCATCCCATTTAAAATAACAAATCCTGTTTTACTGCTTTCCCCTGTAGCCTCAGTCACCATGGCATTCTGTATTTAGTCATTTGCCTTATCAGCTGCTGGTCCCCCCACACTGTAATTTGCTACTGTCCAGCAGCCCGCAATGCATCATGTTAGGCAATTTATACACGTTGACCTTGTTTGATTTGTGCACTGGCTCTGAAATGTTGATTCTTTGTCTTGTAATGATAAGGAAATAAACTAAAGGAAACTAAGACACTTACCTTCAACTGTCAGGGTCTGCAGAAGAAGCATTAAAGCTCAGTTCTGACAAAATAAGGTGCATCAGGGCGATATGCCTCTCTCAACTGTGGATCAAGAAGGAGTCCATGGGGCCCTACTCCCTCCTGATAAAGTATTGGCTAATGGATTCTGGGAAAGAGGTAGTCATCTCCATTTGTCCAGCCACTGAGGTACCCACCAGGTTCCAACAGCACCATCCAAAGCCAAGTCACACCTATGATCCTCGTTAAACTCACTGTGTCTCAAAATAAAGAAGACGTGAATGTTTAACAATTATAGGGAGGAGGGAGGTTAATAGAGGTAGGGAGTACATTAGCAAGGGCAGGGGTCATCAGATGTACTTAATGCATCTAATTAATTAAATTAGCAAAGAACAAATTCAGTTTTTTAAAAAATCTCACCGCTGTCAATTACCATGGTCCATTATTTTCTACTGTGACTCAGGACCTTCTATGGCAGGACAGACAGAGCCTGCAGGCAGACATCCCAACTAAAGACTTCTATCACTTTCATCTCTTCGTTGACTTTAAATGTTCATTTCTTCGAGGTGCCTGGACAGATGCTGTAACCTTGAAAAGGGAGACAGCCCAAGTTAAAGGTGTTTTCTCTTTTGGGGGTGGATTAGATGTCAAGTAAAAGAGAGTCCAAACTGTGAGCCAGGCACTCAGCATAGGGGCTGATAGCCAAGGCAGCAGCAAACTCAGGATAATAGAACTGAGAATGCAGAGCCATGTTTTATCAACTTCCCCAGGGACAGAAATAATTTCAAGGAAACATGTGAATCACTACTTCCTTTCTCCATTATAGATTGCCAACTGACAGTGAGACTTCTGTTGATGTACTGTTGGGTTTTTTTGTTTTGTTTTGTTTTTCTGTAAACTTGAATCTGGGGAGTACAGAATATTTATTTGTAAATCCTCAATGCCCAGCACATTAAGAGAGAGAGAGAGAGAGAGAGAGAGAGAGAGAGAGAGAGAGAGAAAAGAAAAGCTTAATGAACATTCACTCACTGAATCAATGAAGTGAATAAATGAATGATGCCACAGCCCTGGGAGGAACTGAGAAAGGTAACTTTACTCAACAGCATACGGTTTCTTAAAGGGCCCTGTCATCTTTTCTCCTGACTTGAAACATAGACAGAAGTATCTTAAATAACGCTATTGCAGTGGGATTTTAAAGTGATTACTGCATATCACAATAAGTGATGTTCCAATTTAGAGCTGTGGGTGATTGGTTCAATATGGAACGGCAGTGAATGCTTAGAAACCTGTCTGAAATCCAGTAGCTTATTGGTTAAATATTGGTTTAATTTAAATCTGAATCTTAATCCAGACATACCCCCTCTCCTCAGGCAGCCCCTTTTAAGCGTTCTCTATCGAATGGCAGCATTTGCATCTGTATCTGTGTACTTTATTGCACCATAAATACTGGAAAGCAGGGACTGTAGCTTATTCTTACAACTGAAAACAATGCTGTGAAGTTAGTGGGCATTCACAAAGTATTTCTATAATCTAATAGATTTACTCTCTCCCTAGCAACCCCCGCTCCAGTACATGAAGACAGGTTTCCCCCCCTATGGAGAGTCAGTTGTGACAACTGGTTTGGGCACATATCAAAATGGAAGAAGACATATTTATAATTAGTTGGACTATCACTTAAATATCTTCATAAACATCACATCATACTACTAGGCCATCAAATGATCATGTATACAAAAAAAAAAAAAACAAAAAACAAACCAATTATCATGGTTCCCCCAACAAAACCTTGACGATTTAACATGCACTGATCACATACAATTCATCAATATATTTATATACATCAGCTCCCCTAGTCCTAACACCAGCTTCTTTAAACTACAATGACTATTGCCCATTTTCTGGATTAGCAAATTAAGGTGAAACCATTGAGCAAATCTGGAGTCACACAATAGTGGAACAGGACAGTGGAGGGTTGGATGAGCTCATAATCTCTGCTTTTAACGTTCTGCTTATTACATTTCTTTATTAAGATATTATTGTTTGTCTATTGGCTGTCTTTATTTGCTCTGATGATCTTTTATTTCGACAAGCTTTAGACTTTGATAGTCTTCCAGTGTAGGGTCTGTCTCTTTGGAGGAGCTAAGAGAGTTGACTCTTGATTGCGCTGCACTGTCCTATCACTTACAGCAATAATTATACAAGTAAAAGTGTAATAAAGTGGGGGGTTTTAGCCCATATTTTATGAGTCACAAATGGGCTTTAAAAAGCTGCCATTTTATTATTTCTTTTAGAGATACTTAATAGGTAATGTCAGTAGTAAAGTTTAGTGCCCAGCCAGCTCTTAATATTCCTTTCCCCAAGAATGATAAAGCTTCCTTAAATGAAGGATGATCAAAAGAGTATGAAGACCTGTGTGTGATCCACACTCACTTCACTGAAGTTGAAACTAAAGTTTAAAGGAGCTGGGATTAAAATGTTGCAACAACTATACAGAGTGGGCGACCAGAAAAGGCTGCAAAAAAACAGAACAAAAAAAAAAAAAAAAACAGAATGAGGACATTATCCAGAAAATTAAAATTGTATGTGGCTATACTTGCAGCATATACTACCTGGAAGAAATGGCCCTAAATTGTAGACACAGCATGAAACAGGCATTGCTGAGTTAGTTAGTTTCACATTAACTCATATCAACTGGCCTCCTCTGACATAGTTCAACATCTAAACATTTTTCATTCCTCTCTAATAAACTAAACATCTCTCCACCTTGGTATAGCTAGGTTTCCAGTAACTCCTCCAAGACCAGAAGCTGAGTAGCCAAAGCTGCTGACGGAGCTGAATTCTTTCCACTCCTTGCCTTCTTGTTTCACTTCTGATTCTCGTTTTGCATTTTCTACAAAAGAAGAATATATTTTTTATGCTTGGGTATTACTGGGTGTAGTTTTCAGCTCAAAAGTCAGTTTTCCCCAGAGCTATTTATTCTTTCTTGACACTACCAAGCCAAATCTAAAATACTCAGGCACCCCTAGAATTTCAGTCCTTACTCCTCACTGTCTAAAGAGATGGAAGGTTCTATCAAATTTTGCATTACATAATCAAGATATTTTATTAGAAATATATAAATTTAGACTTGCTATATATTCCTGGCAATTTCAGTATACTGCTATTATTTAAGGAACTTTATGTCCTTGTATATGAAAGTCTGCTATGTGTGCTATACATCTATAGCTTTTCTTTGCGGGTTATTTCCTTGGAACATACAATTACATCCATTCAGCCACTCACTGCCTTTCTTTATATTTTTTTATATTTTATATTTCTTTATATTTTATATCTGACCTAAAATCTCTTAAATTCAATCTGACTATCCCTGCTATTAGCTATTAGCTAGTATAGCTGTAGGTTGTGTTAATAGGCATACCTAGACATACTGGGGAAGAGGGAATCTCAGTTGTGGACATGGAATCATCAGACTGAACTACTGGCACATCTGTTTCTTGATTGTTGATTGATGTGGGAGGGCCCAGCCCACTGTGGAGTTTACAGTCCCTGAGCTGGTAGGTCTTGGATGAATACTCCCAGAGACTGGATCACCAACCAAAGAATACACATGGAGGAACCCATGGTGCTGGCCACATATGTGGCAGAGGACGGTCTTGCTGGCCATCAGGGGGAGCAGAGGCCCTTTGGCCTGAGGGTGTTAGATCCCCCAGTATAGGAGAATGCCAAGGAGGGATGACGAGAGTGGGTGGGTGGGTGGGTGGGTGGGGGAATACCCCCATAGTGGCAGGGGGAGGGGGAAGGAATGGGGAGGTTCCAAAGGGGAGATCTGGAAAGGGGGAAACATTTGAAATGTAAATAAAGTATGAAAAAAAATAAATAAAATGTACATCAACCTACAAAAAAAAAAAAAAAAAAAAAAAAAAAAGTACATCAAAAAAAAAAAAAAAAAAAAAAAAAAGCAAGCTGAAGAACCCTGGGGAAGCAAGCCAGTAAACAGCACTCCTCCATGGCCTCTGCTTCAGTTCCTGCCTCAAGTTGCTGGCCTGGCCTGGGTATTGTAATCTGGAGCAGGCCTTCTTCTGGACTTGGGTTTTGCTTGTGGTCGTTTATCACAGCAGCAGAAAGCAAGCACGGACAGTCTGCCTGCCAGTGCTGTTTTACTGAGACATAGTTGGAACTTGTATGTTTTTATTCTCCAGGTCCTGTACTTGCCAGTCTCATGGCGCAGCATGCTGTGGTTATTCAATCCAAAGCATTCCTTCATTTCAGTTTTCTTTCCTTATTTAATTCATTGACGACTGACAACTATTTTTTTTTCCAATATGCAGGGACATTAGTTATCTTTGATGGTAGAATCAGTTGAGACTCCAAAGTTCCAGGAATTCTCTGGTGAGAGGTAAGGTATTTCTGTTTATTTATGGGTTTAATCCTATAACTTTACATATACCTGTAATGTCTAGTAATCGGATTAGATTATTTCACACTCTTATCTCCTCAAATATTATCATCTATGTGTGATAGGAACTTCCAACCTCTTCTCCTCTAGTTATTTTGAAATGTGTGATTGATATTGCAGTTAGTAACTAATACTCTGTGCTATAGAATGCCAGATCCACTTTTCCATCTGTGTGTTGGTGCCCATGCCCCTCCCCATCCTTATACTCCAGTGACTTCTGTCTACTCTGCTTCTGTCTAATCAACTCTTTCAGCATCCTTTAAAGAGTGAGAAGGTAGCAATTGATAACTGAACTATTTTTTGCATCTTTTTATTTGTATTTGCTCCATCCTTGCTTTTGTTTATCTATCTATTGCTTATTCCGCAATGACCTATCTTGAGCCTCAGAGTCTCTTGCCCTACCTGTCCTTTATTTCTGCTGTTGCTATGGTAATATCCATGTGGGCCCATATGGGTTATACCTTGTGCATGTGTAACCTGGCAGTATCTTGCCTCACCCTGTGATACATGCCCCCCATTTCCTTTCCTAGAGCTAGCTTCTTGGTCAAGCCATGGCTTAGGGTGCCACTCATGAAAACACAGCAGGTAAAAAGCTCCAGCTGGTAAATACTGGTTTGCTCTCTATCTGTCTTTCTTGGAAGACAAGCATAAAAGTTATTTTTCATAGCTTGTGAGCCGCATCCTTAATGTTGGATTAAGCAACCAGTTACCTGCAACAGTGAGAACAGAAAGAAGTGACAGAGAAGTTTAAAGTAAAAGATCCTAAATCTTCATCTTTCAAGAGCCACTTTCAGTGGGCAGATTTTGATATAGTCTTACAAAGTATGGAAAAATAATACTTAATTACCTCACCAATTCTTACACAAATTCAACAGATAATATAGACAAATCTGTATTTTTTAAGTTTGTACTTTATTTGAAAGTGCTATTTTACCATGAAGATTTATTTATCATTAGTAATATGTTGGTTATAATAGATAATTTCTATAATCTAAAGATGATTTAATATGGAGAAAAGCAAAGTTATTTATATTCTAACCGTGGATTTGCCTTAAAATTATCCCACTTACCTATCAATGCTTCACAAACATTTACTGAGTCATATTTTCCCTGCTTCCAATCTGAAGCTAGTTCATTTCCAGATCTGCCATAAAGTATGTAATGTGACCCAACTATTTAATATCTCTTAATCTCCTTACCCTTTTCAAAGAAAAATAATAGGGATAACATCAGCATCACCCTCACTAGGATAACATCATCACCAATACTAGGGACCGTGCACACATATCGTGAAGCCTGCCTGCTTTTACCACACATCCACACAATGTGCTGTTGAGAGCAGGTTCTATTGAATCCAGAGACATTCCCTTCAGATTCTTCTTGTGTGCTTTACTCAAGAAGATTCCAGAAAGTGTGTAAATCATAACCAAGAAGGATTTGTGCTTGAGTTGGCCTGTTTCTCCTAATACTTGTTTTCCTTTGTCTTGTCAGACAGACTGTGGGGAAGACTAAGTTCATCAAAAGAAACTAGTACCTTGAGGAGCAGAACCTTAACCCTCCAGGGTTGTGCTGAAAGGGATAGCACATGCTTCCTGAGAGAGAATGATCACCCAGACTTAAGAAATGACTCACTTCACAGAGACATTTCTTAGAATTAATGTCATAAGTAAATACTTGTCTTCTGCCTGCTCCAAAAGCATACAGTGAACACTTCCCTCCACCCAGCTTTATGGAAGAAAAGTAGGGGGCATCGCTGTCTGAGACTGCAGCTCAACAACTCCCTGTTGACCCCTGTCTGAGGCTGAAGTTGATGCAAAAATTTCCATTTTCCTGGTTTTATCTCTTTTTTATGGTCGGGATATGTTATCTAGATCTTTGTACTGCCCATATTAATGTAGTCTCTAAACACAAGTCAAAATTCATTCTCTGATCCCAAAAGAGGCAATAACTACTTTAAAGAATTTCTCTCCACCAATTCTTTTTCCTAGGGAATCTAGCTGACAGGCCTGAGTTATTGGAGATGGTTTAGAGACAGGATTTTATGCACACATTTGTTTTTATATATACTCATAGGTGTTCACACATATCTTTCACCTCTTTCAAAATTTAGAAGGAATAAAAACACGAGCCTTGAGTAAATCATACAAGATCTACTGTCTGTCTGACTCATCTCTTGTTCAGACGTGTCTCTTTCCCCATCCCTTTCTTTGTCTCGTCTATTTTATTCCATTTGAAAAGGTGAGAGCAAGTCCCTTCAGCCTGCACTCCAAGGACCTTGTTCTCTTGTTGTTTAACCTGGGAGAAGAATCTAAAAACTAGCCTCCGCAGGGACTTGAGAAGCACCAGAGAAAACTCTAGGAAGGGAGGCAAAGTAGAAGGAAGAAGCCGATAGTACTTCACTCTGTTCCTAAGAGGAAGGCTGCAAAAGAAACGTGTTTACACCTAAGTCAATACGTCCAGAACATTCTCCAGCTTTCTAGGTAGGCTTCATATGGGGTTACAAGATGAAAGAGTGCATTGCAGCTGTCAAATTATTTACCAAATAAAACATTGCTCAGCCAGAAAATGAAGGAACAGCTCCGATAGTGTTGCCTGGTCTCTGTGGTAACTGCACTGCGCAAGATCAATCATAAGCCTTCATAATTTTAATTTTTAAATGGAGCAATAAATTTACATGGTATAAAAATATCACCATGTTTAACATTTCCTATTTGTCCTGACATTTTTATTATTCCAAACATAAAACAGTTTATATGTAAATTGCCATATGCTCTTAAGTTAAACCAATACAATACTGTCTGGAAAAAAAGAACTCATTGTTTTGTGGTAAATGTGTATAATAATCTAATACACAAATAGTCCAAGAAAATTGTAGAAAAGTGACACATAGACATTGCAAGAAAACTTTGTGTGTAACTCAACTGGGTCATGAACTCTTTCTGCTTGTTTTGAGTTGCGTTCTGGCAATAAACATGTGCTGTTTTAGTTAAACAGCACTAGGTGATTGTCCCAATTAGGGTTACTATTCCTAGGAGGAAACACAATGCCCAAAGCAACTTGGGAAAAAATGTTTATTTGGCTTACAATTCCATATTGTTGAAGGCAGTCAGGACAGGAGCTCTAAGCGGACAGGAACCTGAAGGCAGGAGCTGATGCAGAGGCCATGGAGGGATGCTGCTTATTGCCTTGCTCCCTGTGGCTTGCTCAGCCTGCTTTATTATATGACCCAGATCCACCAGCCCAAAGATGGCACCATCCACAACAATCATTAATTTTAAAACTACCCTGCAAGCTTGCCTACTGCCCAATATTATGAAAGCATTTTCTTAGTTGAGATTCCCATATTTAAAATGACTCTAGCCTGGATCAAGTTGACATAAAATAGCCAATAATGAATGTTTTTTTTCTTTTCTTTTTAATTTAGAGAGTGAAAGCAGACTGTGTTCTAATGTGTTTTCCATTACCATGACAAACACCTAGGATAACCAGCTTATAAAGAGACCCATTCTAGTTTATGGCTTTACAGGTTTCTGTTTGTCATGGGTTGACCCCATTGCTTTAGGGTTTGTGACACAACACATCACAGTGGAAGCGAATGACAAAAACATTGACCTCATGACTGAGATGAAAAGAGAGAGAGAGAGAGAGAGAGAAAGAAAGAAAAGAGGAAGTAGAAGGAGCTTGGGTTTTTACCTTCCCTTCAACGACACACCATCAGTGAGTAGAAACAGGTCATCTAAAAGGTTCTACCGTTTTCCCTTTACGAAGGCATTAACACAAAAGACTTTACGAAGGCATTAACACAAAAGACTTTATGGTTATATATCCAAACTATGGCAAGTTACACGGGTAGAGACTATGTATTTTAACACTATGTTACTGTCTCAATTTTAAATGACATGTATACATACATACACACCATAACATACCTGGACATACAGTGCTTGACACCACATAGGTCCTTAGATACTTACCACAATTATGTTCAAAGAGAATTTTCTGTAAGGTAAAATTAATTCCAATTTGTTTCTCCCTAAAGCTATCATGATAAAGAGTCCTCTTCTTCTTCTTCTTCTTCTTCTTCTTCTTCTTCTTCTTCTTCTTCTTCTTCTTCTTCTTCTTCCTCCTCCTCCTCCTCCTCCTCCTCCTCCTCCTCCTCCTCCTCTTCCTCCTCCTCCTCCTTGTCCTCCTCCTCCTCCTCCTTCTAAGATTGTTGTATGGGCTGGAGAGATGGCTCAACAGTTAAGAGTACTGATTGCTCTTCCAGAGGTCATGAGTTCAATTTCCAGCAGCCACATGGTGGCTCACAACCATCTGTAATAAGCATGTGATGCCCTCTTCTGGTGTGTCTAAAGACAGAAACAGTATACCCACATACATGAAACAAACAAATAAGATTTTTGTAAAAAAAAAAAAAAATAGAGAGAAAGAAAGAACGAAAGGTTGTTGTATAGAAATTTCATAACAGCCATTCACCACTTCATTATCTATTTATTGTAAGCTCTGTTCTATTACTAAGCATTCTGGACTAATTTTAAATACATTGAGTAGGGCAATAGAAAAATAATGGACAACATTAACTTGTACTTAAGAGATTTTGAGGGGAGTGACTACTTAGGATGAGAGAAGAGGAAAAGGGCGTGGCTCTACATGAAGAAACAATTATGTAGTTCCAGGAGGAGGTCATGTCACAGAGCATTCACTTCCCTTACTCATTCCTTGATCTTGACTAGCCTCTAGGCTAGTCAATCTAGATCTAGAAGGGTCAGGATCTCTCCTTGGTGCTGAAGATATGGATGTGAACAAAACCAGCGATGCCCTGGCTCTTGTGGAACTCTCCAAAAGGGAAGAGAGTGAAAGTAGCAAACAGTTCAATGCCATCCACTGGATTTAAGTACTATGAAAAATAAAAGAGGCAGGGCAATGGGAGCTGTTTGGCCCTCTTCGACTACCATCTGGTGGCTGTGCCTCCACAGAGCAGCATCATAAGCAAGCAGCTACGGGAGCAGAAGAAGTCGGGATTCTGTTGTTTTACATAAAACAAGAAATAAGGACAGCTTGAACTACAGTGGTAATCAAAGTGCGGAGAGGGGATTAGAAGTTGAATCTTTTTGAAAATAAGGAAAACTAGGTTTGCCAGGAGGTCGTGACATACATGTTTAATCCCAGCACTTGGGAGGCAGTAGCAGGTAGATCTCTGAGTTCAAGTCTAGCTTGGTATACAGAGCAAATATCCAGGACAGCCAAAGCTATACGCTATACAGAATGAGAGAGAGAGAGAGAGAGAGAGAGAGAGAGAGAGAGAGAGATTGCTAATGGAATATCAAACAAAGGCATTAAGAATGATTTGAAGGTTGGAAAAGAAACAGTGCATGTGAGCTAAGCATGGTAGCACACACCTATAATCCCAGACACTCTGGAGACAGAAGCAGAAAAATCTCAAATTAGAAGACAGTCTAAGCTACACAGTGAGATTCTGTCAAAAGTCTGTGTGTGTGCATGTGTGCATGTGTGCATGCGTGCATGTGTGTGTGTGTGTGTGTGTGTGTGTGTGTGTGAGAGAGAGAGAGAGAGAGAGAGAGAGAGAGGTGTAGCTCAAGGCCCTGGATTCAATACCCAGCATGTTAAATATATGTGATGAGAGATAAACCATTACATGAAGGACTGTAGCATTCATGTATAAAATGTAATATATTTATAATATGTAAATTTGTTGTTTTTATATATTACACTGAATAAATAAATGGTATATTATAATATAGAAATACATTTGTATATTAATATTGATTTGCAGAATTGAGGGCCAAATAGATGATTCAATGGGTAACTCAATGGGAAGAGTTAACTGCCACCAAGCATGACAAGGTGGGTCCAACCCCTGGACACCATATTATAGAAGAAGAGAGAAGACACCCATAAAGTTGTTCTCCAAGCTTTGTTCTTGCTGGGGACACAAAAGTAGCTAATACAAGAGGTCAAGAAAAAGAATAATGTATTAATATAATATTAATACTATAAATTATAAGCATGTGTCATTATATTATATACAATATAATGATATATTTATAAATGAGTAAATTAATATAACATGATAGGCATATTACTAGCACAAGAAAAAAAGACAAGACTTGAAATTCCATATATGTCTAGGCTCTGTGACTATAATCCCAGCTACCAGAAAGATTATATTCCAAATTCAAGTTAGCCTGAGCTGTACAGTGAGTTTCAAGTCAACTTCAACAATTTAGTAAGGTATCAGTTAGAACCTGTCTCAAAACTAAAGAGCATTTTTACAAGGAAAAATATATATAAATAGCAAGAATAACACAAGCACTAAATTTTAATTTTTGAAACATGATGTGTAAACAGCTATATGGGAACTCCTCCTGTGTGCTCTCCTTCATTGTGCAGATCGTGGTGACTGCCATTTGACAGTCTACGTGTCCCCCAAACTTCCAACTCAGGCCTTCATTCTCTTTCTTTTAATCTTATGGATTCTATCTTTAGCCTTTACATAACCCCAATGTGACTGTGAAAATTCATGATGTAGCTGTCTTAAGGAACAATGATGTAACCGCATTGATGCAGGCAATATGGTTGATGAGAGCTTTAGCCTCGCCTACCATAATAGTGAGCAAGTGGGGGGTTTCTCAAATTGACTGATTAAAACTTGATTGAATTAATTTAAATAGTCATGGAAGCATATTATATGCTTCCATGCTTCTGAGGAAGAGCAAGGTAGTGGCTGGCTTCTCTTCTATAGATTCAGTAGCTGTTCAGTTTGATTCGTGTGTATCCCATACTTCTTAAATGTGGGTCACACAGAACAGTCTGAAATTTATACCTTTATTTTCAAAAGATGGAATTTAGAAAATGAAAGTTTCTATACCCTAAGTAACATGCCCACATCTTCAATAACTGACAGATAACAACTTCAGTCCCAAGTCAAGCTTGTATGTCATTAAAGAAAAATGTCAGCATTTTAACAAAGGTGATAATATAATCACAGAAGTTATCAAACAGCATTCCACCAAAAAAGTATTTGCATGAGTCGATTCAACCTAAGCAAGCTCCTAGGGTTGGAGCTAACCAACACGAGAACAAAGATGAAGAAGAAATCAATAGCCCCTTTGTCTGGGATATCATCTCCTTACATTTGAAAACACAAAGTGCCTTTTTGTGTCTTAAAATTAATCAAAGTAACCTACATTTAGAGTCTGAAAAACACCTGACAGTTCATCTCATAAAGATAAAACTCCATCCTGATGGTTCCTCCTCCTTGGATCTTATTGGGGGAGGGGGGGTTGTTTTGTTTTGCTTTTTTGTTCAGGATGCTAAACAGCACTGAAAATTGATAACAAATCAAGTCAGCCTAGTTTACAGTCTCTAAGTTAACTGACATTACATTAAACAGATGATCAACCATCAAAATTACTACAGCAGTGTTTATTTTCCAGATCATATTTTGTAGTCTTTGAAATGTCAAATACGCTCTCCCACTGAGCAGCAAATGCGGATCTACATATGCAAAGCTGTCATCAGCCAGGGGAAGACTGAAGGCAAATTTATAAGGATTCATTACAGACTTCATCCTTCGTAAGATTCTGATTAAGCAAGGGACTGACAAGCTGCTTGGTTCTGGCGGATTGGGGTTATTGATTATTGACATGAGAACTTGAGCTTCTGAATGCGTGACCAAAGGAATTCCAGGCTGCAAAGTGTGGCTGCTAGGCATAGTCCATTCACTGGGGTATGGTCTATTCAAGTTAACAGTGTGCACTCACATCTGATGAGAGATGAGAACTATCACCTAAGTGTGTGTCCCTGTTGTTTCATTAAAGCACCAAAGGATACCTGCGGGCAGTAGCACACACTTGCAATTTCAGCACCAGGGAAGAGGCAACAGGAGAAAGAGGAGTTCTAGGCAAGCCTTGGCAACATGATAAGATCCTGTGTTAAACAAACACAACTGTTACTCTATCTGAAACACAGCATGGTGATGCATGCCTATAATTCCAGAAGGTAGGAAGGAGAAGTACAATGATTGCTACAAATTTGAGGTAAGTCTCAAAAAGGAAAAGAAAATACAGAAATGAGCCAGGCATGGGGCACAGGTGGTACCAGCAGGCAAAGAAAGGAAGACAATTGTGAGTTCAAAGATAGCCTGTGCTATATGGTGGGTTCATGGCCAGCCTGGTAAAAAGAGTTAAATCATGATTTTAAACAAGTCAATGAAAAAGGAGGAAAGAAGAAGGAAGAAGAAAAGCAAGAGGAAGGAAGCAAGGAGGAAGGAAGGGAGGGAGGGAGGGTGGAAGGGAGGGAGGAGAGGAGGGAGGGAGGGAGAAAGGAAGGGAGAAAATGTTTTAGAACTACAATGGAGAAATGTCATTCCAGAGCTAATGTCAATCACATCTCGGGGACTTGAGTTTGGCTTTGTTTCCTGAATTAGCCAGTACTGCCCTTCCTGCAGTAGCAAAACCAAACAAACCCCTGCAAGCTCCTTAGCTCAGTATAGGGACCTTTTGTTATTTATTCCTAAATTTGTCTTTGTATTCTTAATTCCCTAACAAGGCATCACAGCCTCACTGACCTGAAAGCCACCTACAGGTCACCAGACTAGAGTGTTGGGGAATGAACTTCTGTTGACTGCGCCCTACTCACAGTTCCAAGCAAAGCCATATTCCAGTGATGCTCTGGATGGATCATGTATGAGGGCCTATCCTTGCCTCTTCCTCACTGGTCCTTAACTCCTCTTCCAAGTCATGTCCTCCATCTGGCAATCCTGATTGGTTGTTTTCATAAGCTTTAAACCCCTCCAAAAGAGAGGAGTGGAATCAGCTTGAAATTGAATTCAGGTTATTGTGCATGCTATGCATACATTATACTACTGAGCTATATTCCTAGAATGTCTAAGTAAGAAAGCAGTCTTAAAGGTTTTGAAACTGGGTCTGGGGAGATGGCTCCGTGGTTAAGAGCATCAGCTGCTATTCCAGAGGACCTGAGCTTGATTTTCAGTACCCACATGGCAGCTTACAACCGTCTTCAATTACAGTTCTAGGGGATTCAATGCCCTCTTCTGACCTGCTTGGACACCAGTCAAACACACCGTGTACATACATACATGCAGGCAAAGCACTCAAACATATGAAATAACATAAATGACTTTCTAAAAAAGAAGTTTTGAAATTAATGTTTCTTCTCTGTCGTCTACTACTCAAGTCTTTGGAGAAGCTCTTGCCTCAGAGTTTTTAAGAAGGATTTACCAACCAACGTTCCACCAACTAGACCCAGACTAGTGCTGTGTAACAGCCTCCTTCAACATTAAAACATCCCATCCTTCAGGGGAGCTCCTTAAACAGGGAGATAAAAGACAACAAAATAACTTCAATAACTCCCTGAAACTGAGCAGATTCACTAGACTCCTCCCTGCCAGAGTAAGCAGAGCCCAGCTGCAAAGAATACTCTCAGAGAAGCTGAGCTGCAAAGACAACTCTGAGACCAGACCAGCTGCCCTAAAGAAGCAGAAGAGGATTAGAGCAACTGAGGCACCTGGCAAGGACGCTCTCCAACCAGATGAGCTGCCTGCAGCTGTGCACTGTGCTCCAGATTTTCCAGCTCTGTGAGCTGCCATGCATGCTGGAGTGGGCCTTGCTGATGCAGCTGTCTTTGAGTCATTTTTGTTTCTGTAAGTAATCCCTCACCTATATTCCTGTAAATTACTCCAATAAAACTCACTCATTCACCAAGTTGGACTTTGGGGGTATCCATACTTCGGTCTGTTGTGAGTTTCCTATCTGTGTTGAGTAAACAAGTACGCCCCCCTTCCCAGGAGAAGTTTTGTCAGCCAAGAACCAGAGAACAGTGAGTGAAAGACTCCTAGTTTATGTGTCATCCCTTATCAAACTCACTTTGACCATAAGCAAAGACTGTTAAGTGCATGCTGAGTCTACCCTCAGACTTCCTCTGGAAATCTGCAGTTTCAGCTTCTCTACAAGTAATATTTACTGAAGGAAATGGCCAGAAGCCTTGCAGCTTTGTTTTCCAGATTGCTTGAGCTTTTGGCAAGATGTTACTAAGTAGAAACGTTCAGTGTTATTTGCATCTTCCCTGTGTCTGAGTAGCTACTACAGTACCCGTTTCACTCTCTGCTTCTGCTCATGGTTGACACTGAGTCACATGTAAGCATGGGTGAATGTAATATTCTCATTATGCCCCCAAGAGAGCTCCATTTAGGAACTTTGTGATGCCAGCAAGAGAGAGAGCGCAGTAAATAAAGACACTGGCCACCAAGGCCAATGACTTGAGTTCTTTCCCTGGACCTACAAGTGGAAAAAGGAAACCGACTTCCTGAGGTTGTCCTCTGACAACTTTAAAGAACATTTTAAGATGTTTGTGTTTTATTTTTGGTTTATTTTTAAAATACAGTAATATTAAAGAATGTGCGTTCATTTTAATCCTAGGTCAGGGCTGCTTCGGTTTGGTCCACAACAACTGACTATGATTTGTCTCATTCTCTAGCAGAAACATAGTTTTGCGAGCTACAGATAATTTCTGAGATTGTGTGATGTGTAGAATTCTGGGAACTTTTCAGGGGATATATAAATTCTAGGCCCCCAAGAGGCACAGGTTGCAGGGAGGGGCTAATTTAGAGAGGTTGGTTTTAGTTTGTTAGTAGCCGTGCTCAAAGGGAAAATAAAAGGAACGAAATTGGATTCAGAATTTTCCTAATTCCTCTCTCCGCTCATCCTTGCTTCTCTCCTGTCTAGTGCTAGCGGAAATCAGGGGATGTGGCGTAGAACAACTCACAAAGTAGCAAAGACCAGCTACATGAAATGCCAATGGGGATGCTGTGGCTACCATCAGCACCTACTCACAAGACCACACCAGCATTTTACAATGATTGCTTCTGAATTTTCTTGTTAAAGTTGTTCCCGTTGGTTTTTTTGTTTTGTTTTGGTTTGGTTTTGCTCTTGTTTTCCGTTTTCTTTCATCTTGTACGTATAAGGAGGTCAAAGGACAGCTTGTGGAAGTTAGTTCTCCTTCCTCTGTGTGGGTCCTGTCTATCCCATTTCCTGTTCACAGAGGTCTTATAAGACATCTCTCCCATTCTACAGATGAGGACAATGAGACACGAATACTCTCATCACACAGCCTTTAACCCGTGCAGCCAGAGCCGACTCTTAGTTTTGTTTTGTTTTATGGGTTTCTTTTTTTTCTGTTCTTGTACGTCATTCCACTGTACTAGACTGCCTCCTGGGATCTGCTGAAACAATTTCTGAGAATTCAGGAATAACTGGAAATTTCCTCTTAAAGACTATTTTCAGGATTTTGTAAATAAACATGCACCAAAAGGGGTAGTGGATGTGATATAGACCATATACACACACACACATACACACACACACACACACACACACACACACACACCACACCATACACACTCACACCACATGTATGTACATGTATACAGAGAGAAGGAAGGTGGAAGAAGAGAAGGGAAAGAGAAAAAAAACACCTAAAAATATAGGAGAATTTGCTATCTAAGCAAACATTTGCACAAAAATTTCATCATATTTTCTAATAAAAAATATGCCTGGTTTTAGATAATAAGCTAGAATTTGCACATATAATAAATGTCTTTAGAGTTCTGTGTTTACATTTGTACTAAGTGTGTTTACTGTTCTGTGTTTTGCTGTTGTCATTGTCATTGTCGCTTTTTGTCTTTGAGACAGGGTCTTTGTATGTAGCCATAGATGTCCTAGAACTTACTATGTAGACTAGGCTAGCCTTGAACTCACTGAGATCCACAGCCTCTGCCTCCTGAGTACTGGGATCACCACATTCGGCTTGTACTGTATTATCTGTTGACTTCTTCCTTTTCATTCTTTAAACCCTGTTGCTATTCCTGCGCTGATGCCCATCAGAGATGTGGCCATAGGAAGGCCATGAGACATTTAGGAAAGCCCACATTAGGGGGACTGCATGAGGCTCTGAAGGCTGGTTGGCGGTGAGTACACGGGTAGAGAGGCAAGAAGCCTTAATTTTCCCTTTTGTGACCAATTTCCTGCAAAGTTCTCACTTTGTTGTCTGCCTCCTTGGTTATGGAGAAATTCTTCTTCTGTGATCTCTTAGGACCTCCACCTTCTTCCCATGCTGCATCCCAAAAATATATAAGGAAATATTCTATGAGATCCAACGAGTTAGATAGGACCAAATGTTCTTTTACAGAAGGAACCTTCTGGGAGCCAACACCAGAAACATCAAATTATAAATTCTAGGCTTTGATTGCTAGCATACAGTAATTAAATTATGTAGAAATTTCCTTAACTATGGGACAGAACAGAACAAAACAGCTAGTAATTGGTCTCAACCAGAGTAAATAATGCCCGTCTTGGTATTTACATTTGGTTCTCCTATAAACTGCCTACTGGGTTGTGTGGAACTAAGAGGCTAGCAAAAACCTGAGTCCCCATCCATCAGTATTAATCTCACACTTTACCGAAGCCCCATCCATTTATCTTTCCGACACAAATTAGAAATTCAAGAGTTTTAACAAATGAGCCTGCAAATGTAAACTTATTAGGCCATATATTCTTACTACACACTGTGCAGTGCCCTCCACAAAGCTGTCCCTTCAGAGAGCATTTTCCTATTTTGTGTTATTGATGGCAGCTAACTAATCACATTTTTAATGTTGTCTTTGGGGAGGGCTGTTTGAGTGAATGTGCAAGCTAAACTACCCAGAATAAATCTACCTTATTAAATGCTTGAAATTATGTGTCTTTTACGATAAAGAAACTCCGGAGCACTGTTACATTTGCTAGCCTTCTTTTTGCAGGAATCAAAAGACTAGGATTAATTAAAATAATACATCAAAACTGGGGTGTTGTACCGAACATGTCTGTGTGTGAGGAAAGGCCAAGAAAAATTGGTTAATTGGTCTCTTCACCCCTATTCGCTCCCCTCCATCGGCATGGCTTTAAGTGTTGTTTGAATAGACTACAGTAACAGGAGCTGGGGAGGAAGATCTGCAGGCCTGTTTGCTAGACAATGCCTGGTCCCTACACCTACCTTTACTCACAGGAAATTTGGGTTGCACAGATCCTCTCTGCTTAACAAGGGAATGCAAAAAGAGAGAGAGAGAGAGAGAAAAAAGAAGGCTCCTAGAGCTAAATGTCCTAAAACACACCGAAGTCTAACTATAACCCCAGCCTTGTATTTTATCGAAACAGAAATGCCCTACCCAGGAGCTTTTGAAGAATGTCATTGTTCATAAGTACCAAAAGCAAACATCTGGAAGGTAAAAGGTACTTCAAAGCCCAGCTCGTGCCTTCCTCAGCTATGCTGGGCCTCTCGGTGCTCTGTGCAACCATTCCATTACTCTGAGGTAGTTAATTACTGGCAGGTCCTTTATTACTGAGCTCAAGAGCTAATCCAAGTGAGCCAAATGCATCTGCTTCCTACTGCTTTTTGAATTTTGCACTCTCTCAGGCAAATGCAAACGTGGCCACACTTGTGTCTTGTCACATGAATTTCAAGGATGTGGAATGATGCATAAGCTTACATCAAGGGGACAAGGGTCACTGGGGAGCCAGTGTTCCCAGTGGCGCAAGTGGTACAGAATTTGCCATGCGCATCAGTATGTTCTGTCAGGATGAAACGAGATGGAATAGAAATTTACTTGAAGAAACAAATGCCCAGAAAGTGGAAACATGAAGCCAGAAATCCATTCTTTGTAAATCTACATCCCACTACTTGACAGTCTTGCTTGAGACACACGGCTTTTATGAAACTGACATTTATATATTTATATATGGTAAGCATGGGTTCTTCATAGACATTAAAGTCAGCAAGCACTTCAAGGCAACCTAGTGGGAGCTTTCAAATTCCTCCACCATTACAGTTTCTCTCGCTTGCTTGGCATGGAGGAGAAAAATAAACTTGATTAGTACTTAACAAAAGTGTAACTGCTGATGAATTGCCCTTAGTACTTTAAAACTAGACAACTATGTGAAGGTTGCCTGGAATTTATTTATTGATTGTGTAGGTGGGCTCATTTTTCTCACTCAGTCACAGAATCCACAATTTAAAGATGCCTTGGCTCTCTGGAAGTTTCTTATTTACCTAGGATTAAGTGTTCAGCCTAACCAAGGTGCAGCTAAATAGAAGAAGTGATAAATTGAAGAGAAAGTCGTGAGTGACAGAGGGAAAACTCACTAGGAAAGCCTTTTGCATTGGGAATTTGGTTTGAAAAATTCAAGGTGTTTAGTTAGTTAGTCAGCAAACATCGATCCTAGTACTTACTACGAGCCAGGTCCTGTGACAGATAATAGAAAGACAAAGATATCAGGTTTTGTTCTTAAAGAATTACTAGAGAAGACATCCCTTCAAGCAGATGATAAATAAACAGGGTGGGTTAGGTACTGATACAGTAGCCAACCAAGAGTCTGAGAGCTTAAATAAATGCTGTTGAAATGTTCTTTACTCCTGGGTTATACCTGATAAATGAAGAATCAAAGTTGCACTTGCTTTCACTGTATTCTCCGAGAGAAAAATAAATTCATTTACACTTAAGGTTATTGGTCAATGTGGACATCTTAAAATAGTCACACTGTTCACTTACTGTAAAACAGGCAAAACGTTTCATCAAGGAAGACTTTCTACAAAGCTGGGGTGAGTTTCCCAGGCCACACAATAAGAATGTTTACTCTTAAGTATGTTTCCTTGTAGCCTTCAAATCAAGATTTAGAACTCAGGGCTAGAGAGATGGCTCAGCAGTTAAGAGCACTGGCTGGATCTGCCTGGGCCACCAGGGCTCCCTAGCCAAATAGGGCTGAGCGAAAGCTAGCCTCCCAAGAGTGTGGAAAAGCCCATGAGAGGGGGTCAGAGGAGGAACACTGCTCAGTGGGACTTGCCCAGAATCCTTGGGACACAGGAACTGAGTAACAGCAGGGGGAATGAGCCTTCTGGTTTCCATCTATGGCTGGAGACCTCTGCCTGGGTCACCAGGGCTCCATAGCCAAATAGTGCTGGGAGAAAGCTAGACTCCCAGGAGTGTGGGCAAGCCTGTCTGTTCAGACGGACCCACTTTAAATACCCAGAACACAGGGACTGAGGAGCGGGCTTCTAGTTTCTTTCCGTGGCCGGGGAGCAGATCCTGTGACACAGGGCTCCATATTCAAATAGTGCCAGGAGAGCACTAGTATTCCAGGAGTGCCAACACACCTTCAAGCACAGGCAAGACCATCACTTCTGTTCAAATTCACTGGATCAAGAGGGACCCTTGCAGAGCCATCAGGACACAGGAACCAAGGGACAGCTGGGGACAAGATCCTTCTGGTTTCTGTCTGCACCCCAGAGCTGACCCTGTACCACAGCTCTCCAAACCCAAATTCCTCTCAGAGAGAACTGGTCTTCAAGAAGTATTGACACCAAGGCTTACAGGAGGGACAAGCCACAATCAGAGTAAGACCAGCTAACACCAGAGATACCCAGATGGTGAAAGGCAAGGGCAAGAACACAAAGAACAGAAACCAAGGCTACTTGGCATCATCAGAACCCAGCTATCCCACCATAGCAAGCCCTGGATACCCCAACATACCAGAAAAGCAAGACTCAGACTTAAAATCTCATGATGATGATAGAAGATTTTAAGAAGGAAATAAATAACTCCCTTAAACAATACAAGAGAACACAGGTAAACAACTAGAAGCCCTTAAAGAGGAAACACAAAAATCCCTTAAAGAATTACAGGAAAACACAGTCAAATGAGTGGAATTACAGGAAAACACAATCAAAAAAACAAAGGAAATGAACAAAACCATCCAAGAACTAAAAATAGAAATAGAAACAATAAAGAAATCACAAAGGAAGACAACCCTGGAGTTAGAAAACCTAGGAAAGAGATCAGGAGTCATAGATGTAAGCATCACCAACAGAATACAAGAGATAGAAGAGAGAATTTCAGGTGTAGAAAAAAACATTGACACAACAGTCAAAGAAAATGCAAAAAGATACTAACCCAAAACATCCAGGATATCCAGAATACAATGAGAAGACAGAACCTGAGGATAATAGGTATAGAAGAGAGTGAATATTCCCAACTTAAAGGACCAGTAAATATCTTCAACAAAATTATAGAAGAAAACTTCCCTAACCTTAAGAAAAAGATGAACATGAATATACAAGAAGCCTACAGAACTCCATATAGATTGGACCAAAAAATAAACTCCTCCTGTCACATTATAGTCAAAACACCAAATACACAAAATAAGAAAAGAATATTAAAAGCAGTAAGGAAAAAAGGTCAAGTAACATATAAAGGCAGACCTATCAGAATTACACTAGACTTCTCACCAGAGACTGTGAAAGCTAAGAAGATCCTGGGCAGATCTCATACAGACCCTAAGAGAACACAAATGCCAGCACAGGCTGCTATACCCAGCAAAACTCTCAATTATCATAGATGGTGAAAGCAAAATATTCTATGACAAAACCAAATTTACACAGTATGTTTCCACAAGCCCTGCCCTACAAAGGATAATAGGTGGAAAACGCCAACACAAGGAGGGAAACTACACCCTAGAAACAGCAAGAAAGTAATCTTTCAACAAACCCAAAAGAAGATAGCCACACAAACGTAAAAACAACATCAAAAATAACAGGAAGCAACAATCACTATTCCTTAATATCTCTTAACATCAATGGTCTCAATTCCCCAATAAAAAGACATAGACTGACGGACTGGATCCATAACAGGACCTAGTATTTTGCTGCATCCAGGAAACGCACCTCAGTGTAAAAGACAAACACTATGTCAGAGTAAAGGAAAACAATTTTCGAGGCAAATGGGCCCAAAAAACAGGCTGGAATAGCCATTCTAATATCGGATAAAATCAACTTTCAACCAAAAGTCATCAAAAAAGATAAGGAAGGACACTTCATACTCATCAAAGGAAAAATCTACCAAGAAGAACTCTCAATTCTGAACATCTATGCCCTGAATGCAAGGGCTCCTACATTCATAAAAGAAACTTTACCAAACCTCAAAGCACACATTGCACCTCACACAATAATAGTGGGAGACTTCAACACCCCATTCTCATCAATGGACAGATCTTGGAAACACAAATTAAACAGAGACACAGTGAAACTAACAGGTGTTATGAACCAAATGGATTTAACAGATATCTATAGAACATTTCATCCTGCATCAAAAGAATATACCTTCTTCTCAGCACCTCATGGTACCTTCTCCAAAATTGATCATATAATTGGTCACAAAACAAACCTTAAAAGATATAAGAAGATTGGAATAATCCCATGCCTCCTATCAGATCACTACGGAATAAGGCTGGTCTTCAATAGCAACAACAACAACAGAAAGCCCACATACACATGGAAGATGAACAACGCTCTACTCAATGATAACTTGGTCAAGGAAGAAATAAAGAAATTAAAGACTTCCTAGAATTTAATGAAAATGAAAGTACAACATACCCAAACCTATGGGAAACAAGGAAAGCAGTGTTAAGAGGAAAACTCATAGCTCTGAATGCCTCCAAACAGAAACTGGAGAGAGCATACACTAACAGCTTAACAGCACACCTGAAAGCTCTAGAATAAAAAGCAGCTAATACACCCAAGAGGAGTAGAAGGCAGAAAACAACCAAATTAAGGGTTGAAATCAACCAAGTGGAAACTAAAAGAACTATACAAAGAATCAACAAAACCAGGAGCTGGTTCTTTGAGAAAATCAACAAGATAGATAAACCCTTAGCCAGACTAACCAGAGGGCACAGAGACAGTATCCAAATTAACAAAATTAGAAATGAAAACAGAGATATAACAACAGATTCTGAGGAAATTCAAAAAATCATCAGATCCTACTACAAAAGCCTATACTCAATTGGAAAATCTGGATGAAATGGACAAGTTTCTAGACAGATACCAAATACCAAAGTTAAGTCAGGATCAGATAAACCATCTAAACAGTCCCATAACCCCTAAAGAAATTAAAGCAGTCATTAAAAGTCTCCCAACCAAAAAAAAGCCCAGGACCAAATAGGTTCAGTGCAGAATTCTATCAGACCTTCAAAGAAGACCTAATACCAATACTCTGAGGCCACCGTTACATTGATACCAAAACCTCACAAAGACCCAACAATAAAAGAAAACTTCAGAACAATTTCCCTTTTGAATATTTATGCAAAAATACTCAATAAAATTCTCGCAAACCAAATCCAAGAACACATCAAGACTATCATTCACCATGATCAAGTAGGCTTCATCCCAGGGATGCAGGGATGGTTCAATACCTGGAAATCCATCAATGAAATACACTATATAAACAAACTCAAAGAAAAAAACCACATGGTCATTTTGTTAGATGCTGAAAAAGCATTTGACAAAATTCAACATCCCTTCATGATAAAAGTCTTGGAAAGATCAGGAATTCAAGGAGCATACCTAAACATAGTAAAAGCAATATACAGCAAACCAGTGGCCAACATCAAACTAAATGAAGAGAAACTTGAAGCAATCCCACTAAAATCAGGGACTAGACAAGGCTTCCCTCTCTCTCCCTATCTATTCAATATAGTACTTGAAGTTCTAGCTAGAGCAATTAGACAACAAAAGGAGGTCAAAGGGATACAAATTGGAAAGGAAGAAATCAAAATATCACTATTTGTAGATGATATGATGGTATACTTAAGTGACACGAAAACTCCACCAGAGATCTGCTATAGCTGATAAACACCTTCAGCAAAGTGGCCGGATACAAAATTAACTCAAGCAAATCAGTAGCCTTCCTATACTAGAAGGATAAAGGCTGAGAAAGAAATTAGGGAAATGACACCCTTCACAATTGTTACAAACAATATAAAGTATCTTGGTGTGACTCTAACCAAACAAATGAAAGATCTGTATGACAAGAACTTCAAGTCTCTGAAGAAAGGAATCGAAGAAGACCTCAGAAGATGGAAAGATCTCCCATGCTCATGGATTGGCAGGATTAATATCGTTAAAATGGCCATCCTGCCCAAAGCAATATACAGATTCAATGCAATCCCCATCAAAATTCCAACTTAATTCTTCATAGACCTAGAAAGAGCAATTCTCAAATTCATATGGAATAACAAAAAACCCAGGATAGCAAAAACTATTCTCAACAATAAAAGGACTTCTGGGGGAATCAGCCTCCCTGACCTCAAGCTGTACTACAGAGCAGTAGTGATATAAACTGCATGGTATTGGTTCATTGGCAGGCAGGTAGATCAATGGAATAGAATTGAAGACCCAGAAATGAACCCACATACTTATGGTCATTTCATCTTTGACAAAGGAGCTAAAAACATCCTGTGGAAAAAGGACAGCATCTTCAACAAATGGTGCTGGTTCATCTGGCGGTCTACATGTAGAAGATGGTGAATTGAGGGAATAGGGAGGTTCCAAAGGGGAGATCTGGAAAGGGGGAAATATTTGAAATGTAAATAAAGTATCAAATAAATAAATAAATATGTTTACTCTTAAAGAACACCTTGCAGTGAGTCTCTTACTTAGCAAAAGACCCTTTTGTTGTAGGAATATGTTTTCTGCATACGCCTGGGCTTTCTCACTTTAGGTTTTAATAGCACAAACCATAGTGAACAGTTCCCACACAACATGCATTGCATCCCTGGGCCCTGGCTGCCTGTGCTCCCATGAATGACTTGCCAGCAGGATAAGTCCCAGATCCTGAACCTCTCAAGAGCCTGGTCTCTCTCAACCTCCAGCCTCAGGTCAGGTGACAGGACCATAGAGCTTTAGCCTGTCTGGCTCCTGAGTGATTAACATAGAGCAGACATCCTCCCTTATGGCACTCTGATCATGTTGCCTAAATAACATAAGTCAGGAGTCAATCGATCTCCTAGGCTGCTAGATTCTGGAGCTGGTGTACAGCAGTGTAGTCTAGCCCCCCTTCAGTCATAGTGGGGTGTGGGCCACTGCAGCCAGTGCTTCCTACAGTGGAGCATCCATATGTTCCTCTCCATGTCCCACTTAATCCATTAACCCAATTGAATGCATATGTTTTTAGCAAAACCACATATCACCGCTGCAGATGGAAAGCCAGCATCATTTCCCATACAAAGAAAGTAACTAGGAAAGACAACTGAATGTTAGCTGATTACAGCAGATCACATTCAAGTCACCAAACAGCACATGCGTAGACCTAAAGCATTTTTAGGAAAGCTGGTGGTATAGGAAAGAAAGGCACGGG
The DNA here is from genome assembly GCA_019843965.1 of Rhynchomys soricoides. Taxonomy (NCBI): domain Eukaryota; kingdom Metazoa; phylum Chordata; class Mammalia; order Rodentia; family Muridae; genus Rhynchomys; species Rhynchomys soricoides. The sequence continues at coordinate 17,860,242 of JADRCH010000004.1, read as the reverse complement.
CCTTAGTGTCCAACAGAGTTCATACAGAAAGTTTATCTGTATGCACAGTAGAAAAGTGTTGTGTAAGATCAGCTTTAAGATGAGAAGTGGATGTGAAACGTCCTGGCATTGAGCACATCGTTAAGTAACTTTGGTATACTGGCACATCTTAATGCTCAGAAAGACATTATCCCTGATGTCATGACTAGCTGTGAACTGAAGGGTCTTATGTATTCATCCAGGAGCCCTCACTGCTCACTGCTGCCCTCTACTCTTCAGAGGTACTAAGTCAATGTTCATGGAAACTTTCATAATCAGGAATTGCTCACATTCTCTGTGGTGTCCCTCCCCACAGGTGAACAGTAGACACTCTGTCTGTTCTCTCAGGGTCCCAGCGGAACTCCAGTCTAGCCAGACCTTTTCTGCATTCTGCTCAGAGACTAATGAGGATTCTCATCTTCACAAGCTACCATTGAGGTGGGATAGAGAGACAGGAAATCAAGGAACACAAGGAAGGAAAAGCCCAAAACGGACTGTGGTTTACATTTCTGACTGACTGACAGTCAAGCATCACATGTACAAGGGGGGAGTATGTGTGTGTACTCACATGTGCTGTGAGGGTTGAGGGGAGAGAAAGAGAGAGGAAGAGAGAGAGAGAGAGAGAGAGGAGTATGTGTGTGTACTCACATGTGCTGTGGGGGTTGAGGGGGGAGAGAGGAGAGAGAGAGAGAGAGAGAGAGAGAGAGAGAGAGAGAGAGAGAGGGTGCATGTACATGTTGCAGGGGTAGAGGTGGGGAGAGTTTGTGTGTGTGCATGTACACGCTGTGGAGGGGGGCAGGAGTACATGGTGGGCATGTTGGGTGTAGGCCACAGGTGGATATCTAATGTCCTCCTCTGTCACTGAGATCTCACTCTGATTCCTCCTCTTTATGTCCACTGCACATATTCCTTGGGCAAGGTGTGGTGTTGCATACATAAATACAGTATGTTGAGCATATTATCCTATTATCCAATACCCTCCTTTGTATTACTGTCTTATCAGTCCCTTTTATTCTCCGATGCACCCCCACCCCCACCCCTGCCACTTTTGAGGCAGGTTCTCCTACTGACTCTGGAGATCAGCAATTTGGCAAGACTGCTGGTCAGCAAGCCACAGGCAGAGATCCTCGTGTCTCAACCTCCCCAGAGGTGAGGAATGTTTCCTGTGGGTAGTGAGAATCGAACTTGGGTCTTGTGCTTGCATAGGTCCCTCCCACTTCACTGACTGATCCATTGTTCCAGCCAGAGTCAAGAATCTTGACACAACTGGCAAAACCACTGTCACAGTTGTCTGTAGGGAAACAATGCTGCCTTTCCTGAGATATGCCTCAGGCAAGAGCATGAGAGTTGCTAATGAAGAATGTATACAAGATGGAAGTCAAACCCTGTGACTACTGTTACCACTGTTAACACTGTCAGCACTCTTGTGTCCTCTGTAAGCCTGAACTGTCAGCTCACCAGGCAGCAGAAAACATCATCTACAAAAGGTCACTCGACACATGAGAAACACGTAAGCCATCTTTGACATTTTTTTTTTTTTACCTGATTTTTAAATGTTGCTTAATCTTGGAGCCTGGTTTTGAGTTACAACTTTTAAACAGTGTCACTTCAACAACCATAAGAATTAGTTATTGCTAAAAGACATAAGCATAGCTCTTCCTAATGCCCACACTCTAAATCTGCCTTTGAATGTGCACCAGTAGCCCTTGTCTTAATAAATCTTCATTTTGCTTCATGCTAAGTGATCCCGAAAGCCTTCTCTGCAGCGCAAGTCTACCCAACGATACATGTGCAGTTTCTGGACACCTCAGGCTGCGTAAAATGCAGGACTGGGTTGCTCCCCTTACTATGGTATGTTCTTTTCTCAATGAAAAAAAAAAATCTCTATCTTGTCTTCTCATTAGCCAAAATACCCAACAGTGGGGAAATGAAACCTTAAGAGACTGCCTCAAGTAGATAGACATGGCCCCCATTTGAGACATGGGGCCACCCTCCTATCTTCAAAATTCTTGACCCATAATTGTTCCATCTAAAGGAAATGTAGGGACAAAAATGGAGCAGAGACTAAAGGAAAGGCCATCTAGACACAAGCCCAAGTTGAAATCTATCCAATGCTCAGGCACCAAGCCGGACACTATTACTGATGCCAAGATGTGCCTAGAATGGCTGTCCTCTGATGGGCTCTACCAGCAGCTGACTGAGACAGATGCAGATACTTACAGCCAACCATTGGACTAAAGTTGGGGATCCCTACAGAAGAGCTAGAGAAAGGACTGAAGGAGCTGAGGGGATTGCAACCCCATAGGAAGAACAACAGTATCAACTAACCTGGACCCCTCAGAGCTCCCAAGGACTGAGCCACCAACCAAAGAGCATACATAGGCTGGTCCATGGCCCCCATTACACATGTAGCAGAAGACTGTCTTGTTTGGCCTTCGTTGGAAAGGATGTGCTTAATCCTATAGAAACTTAATGTACAGGAAAGGCAGGTGCCAGTGATGGGTGGGTGTGGGAGCACCCTCTCAGAAGCAAAGGGAAGGAGGAGGGGGTGAAAACTCATGGGGGGGGACCAGGAAGGGGGCAACATTTAGAGTGTAAATAATTAAAATACTAAAAATCCCTTTGTCAGAAAAGAAAAAAGAAAAAGAAGATTCACTAATTCTACCAGAAGAAAATAGCTCAAGTATGAAGGTTTGGTGAGTGCCATTGTAATTGAAAAATGTAACAGAAGAAAAAGCCAGTCTTTACTTTCAGGAAAAAAAAAAAGGGGGGGGGGGATCTGGTCCAACAAGATGGCTTGGTGGACAGAGCTGCTTGCTACACAAGCCAGTCAACCTCCGTTTAATTTCCAGGACCCGAAGACAGATGGCTCCACAAGTTTGTTCTTTGACCTCCATACATACATCATACACATATAAACATACACAGAGAGAGAGAGAGAGAGAGAGAGAGAGAGAGAATAAACAAATAAAAAATAAATAAATACAGATTTAGAAAATATCTCAGGATATATAATAAAGAGTATTTCCTACTACTCACCTTTCATGGACACATTAGAAAGTCACTTTGGGATGTTTAAGCATGTATAATCTCAGAACAAATAGTATGGCTTTGAGCATGGATCCATCATAGGCAAATCACAAAATCTTCATCATCTTTAGTTTCCTCATTTATAATATGACCTTAATAAGCAGCAGTCTCCTTTAACATCTTTCCTGGGATTCAATAATAGAATGAACAGAGCTTCAATGTGTGGTTGCTCAAAGCTTAGATCTGCTCAAAGATGGATCTGACAGACAGCAAGAGTGTAGTATTAGTAGCTGTTGTTAGCTAGTTGGATGTTAGCAGGTATGAAGAACATGGGATCTAGACTCTATTCTCATAACTAACAGCATGTTTCTAGGAGAAAATCTAGGAGATACCATTCATATTGGGGTAGGCAATAGAACCCCAATGCTATAGAAAGTAACTGCAGTTATCAAAAGATGGGACTACATGAAAATCAAAAGTTCCTCTACAACAAAGGAAACAACCAGCAGAGTGAACTGTCCATGACTGAGAGCCATGGGTGGAAAGAACAGGCCAGGATGTTGAGTCATTAAAACACCCAGTACCTCCACTCACTCACTCACTCTAGCCAGTACATACTGCTTAGCAGTCGTCTTTGGAGATATCAAAGGGGTGGGGCAGTAGCTCACACATCTCCCATAAAAGAGGGATCCAGCTATCATGGGAGCATGCGATGTCTCCTACAAATAAATGACCATAGTAAACACTCTCCAGGTCACTGGGTCTTGGCAGTTATGAGCTCTCACGGTACTGTTCTTGTCTTTCAAAGCCAATAGAGCACTTAGCAATGCTCCATACGATGGGATCAATAACCTAAGAGAAGATGCTACAAAAAAAACTATAATGGATTCTCACTATGCACCAGATTTAAGAAATGGAATCCCATCTCTAGGGAAAAATATAATTTTTACCTAATTCTGAAATCCCCCTCAATATATGAGGCTGCCTGATACAATTTGCTTTAGGTAGGGGAACAACCACCAAGAAACCATCTTCCCCCTAGGAAAAACGCATCCCAATTCCACTGGAGTCTTCAAATTCTCTTTACAAAAGAATACTTCCTAGTTTACTCTCCCACTTCCTTGTGCTACCTCAGTAGCTAGCCTGCTCTATCTTTTGCCATCAGACAATGAAAGCAAAGGTCTATCCCATGACTCTTGGTCATCATTTTCTAATTCTCCTTCTCTACATCATTCACATTCAGGCTCCATTTCCACACCTTCCATAACCCACTCAGCAAGACATGTCTGAATTCACATTGGCTGTCTTCATCTTCATGCAGAAAAGCATGCTCATGATTCTCTACCAAACTAGCTCTGTCTCATATTTTCATTAATATTTTGCTCAAGCTTGAAATAAATGTTCAAGCTTTCAGCTATCTTAGCTCTAGCTTGTGTCTGTCCTAGGGGTCTATTAATTCTTTTAATGGAATCTTTTTTTATGTGTCCTTTTCAATTTTTCAATACCATTTTACTTGGTGCAAAAAATCATATTCTTGTTGGTCTTCATTTCCCTAGGCATTTTTGTATCTTCAATTTCAGCATAATCTTTCTAAACTATTATTTATTTTGTAGATCATGCATAGCTTACCACTGCACACACACCACCACCAACTACTTTACATGGGAACTCTTGTTTCAGGCATGGCTTTCCTCCTAAATAAAATCAAATTACTCATCTATATTAGGAAGACATGCGACTTTTCTCATTGCTATAACAAGTACCTGAGAGAAGCAACTTAAGAAAGAGGAGGTTTATTTCAGCTTAAGGTTTCAGGACAGTTTCAGGCCATTGTGGTAAGGAAGAGTTCATGATGATAGGAGCATGCGTTGAGCATATTCATAAAGCTGTTGGACCAGGACTAAGCAGAAAACAGATGGACATCAGAAATAAGAACAACCTTCAAGCCTGACATCTTGTGGCCTACTTCCACCAGTGAGGCTTCACATTCCGAAAGGATTCACCACTTCACAAATCAGCATCACCAGGTGGGGATCTATTGGGTTGACTGTCCTTACTTTGTATAAAGGTTTGTCTGTATTTTCTATTTTTAATTCAGTACCAGCAGAGAGCTAAGTGCTGTCAGGATCTTGGTATTGTCATACCTATGGTCCATCACCAGCTTCGTATTTGAAACCACCCTGAATGCCTTAAGCAACCTAAGAGATGTTCAAGTGTTGTCTCACTGCTGACTGGTTGTAACAAAAATCTGACAGCCAATAGCAGGGGCAGGAAGTATGAGGGAAGAACTTCCAGGCAGAGAAGGATGCAGAGAGAAGAAAGCAAGAGAATCAAAAGTGGACATGGAAAGAACAGTTGGGTTTAAACGGTAGCTGGGAGACTGCTCCAGCAAAAAGCCTAAGCTTAAAACTATATAGAAGTCTCTATGTTTTACTGAACCACTGGTGGGATCTGCAGAAAGTCCAGCAATAGGGACCAAATATTCAAACATATGAGGCTGTGGGGGCATATTTCACACTCAGCCCATCAAATAAGGATTGTTTACTCTCTCTTTCTCCATCCTTCATCTCTGTCTCTACCTAGTTGGCTTCTCGTCTTCCCTTAGGCAAACTCTACTTGTCATTTAGACTTGCTCCAGAAATGTTAATGGAGATAAACTCTTTCTGAACTATGGCATTTCTGAAAATATAATATAACTGAGTATAAGTACCCACAGAGCAGTATCCCACATGCCAGTCAGACATGATTTTTTTCTCCTTAAAATAGTTTCATTGGTCTGGTGTGATAGATCGGTAAATAAATGTACCTACCTCCCACCAAGCCTGATGACCTGAGATCAATTCCTAAGATACACATGGTGGAGGGAGAGAACCAACTCTCTCATGTTGTCCTCTGATCGCTACACATTCTCCATAGCATGTGCACAGGCACATGCACACACACAAACACACATATATACAAACACAAAACTTTGTTGTATATATGCATTTACATGGTAGTATGTTACATAGGATACTTTCATACTAATCTACATTGAATATTGGCCCCTACCCCACTGCTGTCCCTTTTCCCACTCCTCCCCAGTTAGTTCCATTTATTCTAATGGTTCACTTCTCTTGTTGTCATACACACATATGATCTCATCCCTATATAAAATCTAGGTTCCACAAATTTGAAAAACATGTATTATCTTCTTGAGGTCAATCAGATGTATTTTAATAATTGTATTAGTCAGGGTTCTCTAGAGGAACAGAACTTATAAAATGAATCAACAGGGAGAAAAAAAGGAGGTTTTATTAGAGTGTCTTACAGACTGTGGTCCAGCTAGTCCAACAATGGCTGTCTACCAATGGAAGGTCCAAGAATCCAGTAGTTGCTCAGTCCATGAGGCTGAATGTCTCAACTGGTCTTCAGCATATACCAGAATCCCAAAGAAATAGGCTCTAATGCGAGGGAAGGAATGGACTTTCCAGAAAGAGCAAGCAGTCAACATGAGCAAGCTTCCTTCTTGCATGTCCTTTATATGAGCTGCCAGAGGAAGGTATGGCTCAAATTAAAGGTATATCTTCCTACCTCAAAAAATCTGGATTAAAGGTAAGTCTTTCCACCTCAAAATATTTGCATAAAAAGTGGGTCTTCACATTTTAAATAATTTAATTAAGAAAAAAAAAAATCCCCAACAGGTGTACTCAGCTGCTTGGATTTTAGGTCATTCCAATGTAGTCAAGTGAACAACCAAAAATAACCATAACAATGGTTAACATTGTGGTGGTGTCCTTGTTGTTATGAAAGCTAAATTTTTCATGGTTTCCTGTGTTTTGAGACTGGTTCTCACTTGTAGCTTTTCCTGGTCTAGAAATCACTATGTGAACCAGGCTAGCCTGAACCTCACAGAGATCTATCAGCCTCTGCTCCCTAGAACTGGAACTAAAGCCATACATACACCAGCAGGTCCATCTTAATGCTTTCCTGAACAGTATTCATTTCTCTTCTCACTTTACTTTGAACATCCTAGCCTAGAACACATTTTTATAGAGACATTATCCATAACCAATGTCTATTATGTTTTACAAATGTTTTTCTTAACTAACTTGTAAGTTTCCTAAGGTCAGAGAAATGTTTTATACAATGAGACAGAGCAAGGAGAATAGAAAGTATTTTATAAACATAATTAGGCAAAGAGCTTTAGAAACTGATTTTCTTGCCATATTTCCTTCTATATAAAGACCATAAATGTATCAAAGAACCACTCAAGTGCAGAAATTGTGTTTTTCTCTAGGGAAGAGAAATGATCTCATAAACAATTTCTTTTCTCTTTTCCCATCTTTCCTCTGAACTAAGAACTCATATTCCCTTATTAACGGATGGATTACTTCAATATTTTATCACATTTTACTCAAAAAGTTCTATGTATGTAAGAACAGTAATCTTGGATATCATAAAATCACAAAGAAAGGTGTTGTTGATCAGGTAGGATCAATATGCAAAAACTATTCCCAAGAATAAAACATTAAATTCAGCAAAGTAAGGACCAGAAAATCTTGGACATTCATAATGTTTTACAGATGGTAGAGGAAGAGTATTTGCAAATAATATTTTGAACAGAGCAAGAATTGGAAGGTTGTTGAGACTGGATGAATAAGCAAGCTGCTACACATTGAATGCTTGGTCTCAGGGAGCACTGTTTATGTCCCCTGTCCCAGCAGCCATGTGGCTGTGGCACCGTTGCTTTTATCCAAGAGATGAGAAGCTGAGGTTCATAGAGTCTGTCTGAGGATAACTTTGTAGGTTTCAGCATCAGGATCTGACCTTGACCTTTCTGAGTGGAAAGCCTGCTTTCCTGGGACCAGGCCACAGCTTCTCCTAAGAAAGGAACAGAAAAATAGAACACCTTGGTAGACGACAATGGTTATAATGTTGAAGTTACAACATTTGCAATGTTATTTATCAAGAACCAAGCTACTGGAGCATAATCCTGATAGTGTCGTAAGATAAAACAATGGCACGGGAAGAACGACTCTGCTGTGAAATATAGAAGAAAGAAGTCGTTGTGCATGGGACTGCAAGGCCACCCTAGTGGTTCAGAGAATTCTCACTGGACACTTCACTGGAGGTAAGAAGACACAAAGGCAGGCAGTGCTGGAAAGGCAACACCAAGTGGGCTGAGGTCACCACTGACAAGGAATCTATGAGGACAACCACCTTGCAATATTACTTACTAGACAAAGGCAGAAAGGAAGAGGGACTATCTGGGGTAAGACATGGAACCACTAGAGAGGAGCAAGAGGGCAAAGGGGGAGGAGGAATTGGAACTAAACATAAAGACATTGATGTGTATACAATGCTGTCCAAAAACCCATTACTTACGTGCTAATTTTATAAACTAATTTTTAAAAGGTAAAAAAATGGACCATCAAGATACCTAAGTTAGGGCTGGAGAGATGGCTCAGAGGTTAAGAACACTGACTGCTCTTCCAGAGGTCCTGAGTTCAATTACCAGCAACCACATGGTGGCTCACAACCATCTGTAATGAGATCTGGTGCCCTCTTCTGGTGTGTCTGAAGACAGCTACAGTGTACTCATATAAATAAAATAAATATTTGAAAAAAAAAAAAAAAAAAAAAAAGATACCTAAGTTAGGTAAAGCTACTTGCTGCCAAACCTGACAACATGAATTCACTCCCAGGGTCCACATGGTAAAAGAAAACTCATTCCCAGAAGTTTCCCTCAGACTTCCACACATGCACTGTGGCAAGTGTACACCCCACCAAGAAAGACATACACACAATAAATAAATGTAACCAACAGTTTAAAGGAAAATGTGCACCCACATGAAGTATTCACTGTATGTGTTATGAAGCTGGAAACTTTGAGAACTACAAAAAGAACAAAGATACAGACAGATGTAATAACTTGCAAAAGAAAGGAGCTGGGGAATCTGGCTCAGTGGTAGAAAACTGGCAACATGTTTGGGCTCTGGGTTTGATACCCAGCATATCGGGGGGGGGGGGAGAATTGAAAACAAAAAACTATTAATGAGCATTATTTGGGAAACTATTAGATAAGCTACAGAACACCATTCAATGCTAATAAAATGCTAAATGTTGCTGCTTAGAAACCTGAGATTGACCAAAGCAAAAGTAATGCATAGTGAGGCAACTGAGGAGACAGGTATGCCTATGGGATACAGTCATTGAGCAGCATATTGGTGGAAGTTGCTACTGAGACCAAATGCTTAAGCAAAACAGCTTAGGGATTTATTTTAGTTCACAGTTTGAAATCCATCGTAGCAAGCAGGACATGGCAGAGGATGGCATTTCACCTCTTGGTGACCAGGAAGCAGCAAGAGGGTATGTCTGTGCTGCCAGCCTTCTTCCTGCCTCTCCTGTTAATCAGTGTGGAGCCACACCCAAATAGATACTGCTATCCTCATTCAAAGAGGGTCTCAGTAAATCTGCTTTGGAAATGTGTTCACTGATATGCCCTGAAATGTGTCTTAATAACCTAATCGCAATGAAATAACATTTGATGATCCAATGAAGATTAGCCATCATAGCATGATGTATTGGAACATCACATAGTACACAAATATAGGTCATTGGATGTGGCAACTGAAAATAGAAACTTCAGACATCATATTTCCAAAGAACATTTCAAAATATTGTACAGATCCAAAATTCACTCTAACTACTATCTTTTGAACAAATTCTAATATAAAACACTACATGTTAGAGGGATGGCTCACTGGTTAAGAATCAGTACTGCTCTTCCAGAGGACCTGAGCTTGAAAGCACCATTTCCAGAGGCTTACGGTTGCCTGCAGCTCCAGCTCCTGGGCATCCAATGCCCCTGGCTCTATTGACACTGGCATTCATGTACACACACTCATACCTATAGACACTCACACAATACACACTTAAAATAAATTTTTGAAAAAGTAAAAGTAATGGCTATTCTATGAGGGTGGTGCCATCACTTCCGTTATGTAGAAGAGGAAGATCGTGGCGATAACAAAGGTCACATAGCTGCTATAAGCATGGCACAAGCTTCAAACTATTGCCCACAGTGTCGTTGCTGTCTCCATGGTTACATAATTCACAATTAAACCAATGCGAAACCAAACCATGAATGAGGAACACAAAGTCTCATAGCAGAGAAGTAGCACAAGTTAGACGAGAACAAAACCAGAACGGACTGAAACACACTTCTCTGTCTAAGGCTGTGTTGTATTTTAATATGTAACTCCTCTGTCTAAGGCTGTGTTGTATTTTAATATGTAACTTCTCTGACCAAATGCTTTGTTCAATCTTCCTTAGCACAGAAAATTATTTTTGAGAGTTTTTCCCAGATACTTGGGTTAAGAAAATGAAAAGACAACCCCCAATTTAACATTTACTGCTGCTGTTCCTACGTACCCCCTTGAATTTGTACGTAGAGACTCAATGAGATTCTCAGTCATAATTAGAAAGCACAATGACAGAAACAGTTGTGAGAAGCAAAATCACCCCTTAGCTCCATGAAAGGGAATAGAAACTCAACTCTCAAGTTTGCCGGTTCCATTTGACAGGAGGAAGCTTCTTACTGTAGTCTAGCTACTTTGATCTAAACTGAGGTGACACTTTAAGGTAGCCGTGGATACCCAAATCTTCAGCATTCATGAGTTCGGGCAAGAAGTTCAGTGTGTTGCTTTCTTTGGGTTCTTGAGACGGGTCTGTAACTCGATACTCTTCATTCGTCCATGTGTGTGTATGTGTGTATGTATATGTATATTTTTTTTCCATTAACCCACTTCTCATGACCTACTAAAAAATAAATTCCCAAAGGAACGGTGCAATAAATGGCGGCACACTCGAGTCTTGCAGGCCAACTGTCACCATGATGTCCCATCTCATCTTAGCCCAGTCTCAAGCTCACTGTCCTCCAATTCTCCAAGGCCCATCCAACCTTAGAGCATCTCAACTGTACTCAATGCCATCTTGATGCCTGAACTTGCATGTTTAAAACAATGGGGACAAGTTAGTGCAGCAAAATGAGGAGGTGTGCTGTTTTAAATAGAAGATTTTCTCATGTGACTCTGGAAAAATGAGCACTGACTACAGACACACCACATGTATTGTTTTCACGGGCATCAAGAAATTACTAAGCTAAAGCCCATAAAAAGAAATTAGCTAAGGCATCTTTATAACAAATACTGAAACAAAGTATGCGTATTACAAGTACAAATTTTCAAAGCTCTCAGATTGCATTACCATTTAAACCCAGCTACTGTGATTGAGTGTTGGCAGCAAAGGAATTTTATCCATTGTTTCTAATACTATTTCAAATGGAATCATTTTAAACCTTGATTAAAAATGTATACCATTATGTCAGCTCAGGTATTAAGGAATAGGAATATGCTTTTTAGGACCCATTATATACTTTTTGTTATTTAAAGAACACAAAATAAGAAACAAAAAGGCACATAAGTTTTAAAATCATATAAAGCTTGCAACAACACCCATCCTTAAATTCCTCCTACCGAAAGGTTATATCAAAAAAATAACATTTTGAAATGGAGGCACATGGAGGCATTCACTAGCATTATGGAAATCGATTTAAGAAGCGTAAGTGCAGTTGTCTTCCTCTTTTAATTATGTGTTTGTTTGCCATGGTGGCCTAATTTAGTCCAGAAGATGAGCCAACATTAAAAGCTGGTAGGAGAGGTAAGTAACCCCCAGGGTGGGCTGCTTGCACTCAAGAGTTTCAAAGCTACACAGGCAGAGGCTGGAGCCAAGGTGCACTTGAGAAGGGGGTCCACATGACAAACAGTGAATGGCAAGGAAATCAAATTTTTCACAATTAGTTGAACAACAACTGTGACAGGTTTAGCGCTTAGCATTTTCATTTGTGTGCTCAAATTTGGTTATCTGTCCTCTTTTATGCAAATTCGATGTGACAGGGGAAGCTGGGAGCACTGGAGCAGGCCAATCACTCACAACAGGGGCTAGGGCTGCTGGGCTGAGAGTCCAGATTAAATGGACTGAACACTGATGGATAAATGGCAGCAGCCTCACTGAAAGCCTCATGAACTGATTTAAAACTTCTAAGGGAGGACGCTAAGAATATAATTATGCTTTATGCCCCAGCCTAAACTGTCAAAAAATAAAAAGATAAAAGAAAAATATAAATTGCACCAAATGAATATTATCAGAATTTATAATTTAGCTAAACCCAATATGTTTATCCTGCACTAGAAAGTACCTAGCATTGTAAAGCTGAGCCCCAAGGACTACCAGTCTTAGGAATGGGGGGAAGTTGGAGATTTGCAAGGGAGGTACCACGCAAAGGGATTCAGGGCATCTTAGATCTCTAGCAGGATCTCTGTGGAACAGGCACAGCCAGGTATCTTTAAGTGCATCCTTACCCCATTGCACAAAGACACCATAAAGAGGATGAAGAGGGGAAATTTCCTTTGTTCACAGAGCCTTGCATATGAGGGCCAGCACCTTGGAAACTCAAAAACCATTTTCCTGAATTTCTGGTGTTCATCTTCACTCTCACCTAGCTCTGATGCTCAGTGATTGATTGTCAAAGGAAATGCCTGAAGTAGAGGCTGTTCTTCTGTGGTTTCCCGTACATAATGCGATGCCATTGTGCTGTAAGTTCTTAGTACAATAGTTCGGAGTGCTGTTTCTTAAGGGGTCAAGTCTAATCTGAAACAGTGACCCGGACCTGTCCTCAGTTCTTTTTAACATAACTTTATAATTACAGTCACAGTCTCTCTCTCTCTCTCTCTCTCTCTCTCTCTCTCTCTCTCTCTCTCGTGTGTGTGTGTGTGTGTGTCCATTTCTGGCATATAGAAGCTACGTGAGGATATCCAGTGCCCTGCTCTATCTCTCCCTGTCTTTTTCCCTTGAGATGGAATCTTCTAAGTCTGGAGTTAAGCTGGTAGCTAGCCAGCCCCCCACCCCCACCCTGCAATCTTCCTGTCTCTGCCTCACGCAGCTGTTTGTGTTGGGCATCTGAAGTCAGGTCTTTATGCTTTTGTAGAAAGTGCTCTCGTCCAATAAGCCATCTCACCAGCTTGAATTCATGCCTTTATCAGTACACACACACAACGTGTGCACGCATGCGTGCGTGCGCATGACTTTCTGAGACTATCTCAATGATATCAGTCAAAAACAATACCTGCATTTTATAGCTATATTCATAAAGGGAAGGCACAAGCTTAAATTCTTTTACAACAACAACAAAAAAAAGGGAATGAACTAATTCAACTTGAAGACAGGTAGATGGCAGAGACAGGAGAAAGGCAAACCATGTTTGGATGAGTTGTGGAGCACCACATCCAGTAAAATAAAGAAATGAATGTTATATTTTCTTTGGTTGAATTTTATCAGCTAATAACAATTTTTCCCATTATATACAAAACCTGGACATAGTTTATTAACATAGTCCATTTCTTAAAACATATCATTGTTGCTGAGTATGTTAGCACACACCTGCAGCACTCCAAAAGTTGAGGCAGAAGAATATAGAGTTTGAGGCTGGGCTTGACTATACAATAAGGCAGAGGATACCCTGGGCTACATTGTAAGATTCCATCACAAAATAAGCAGAAAAAGGGGAGAGGGTGCAAATCCCTTGTGCAAAGTCATTAATATCTTGTGCTTAAGATAAAGAATTATGAAACTCATTTTTGCCAGGCTAGAATATGTCTGCTACTTACCAAATGTAGAGTGTGTGTGTGTGTGTGTGTGTGTGTGTGTGTATGGATGTAGCTCTGTAGTAGAGTGCTTCCCTAATGTGTGTAAGGCCTCAGACTCCATCACCATGACCATAAAGAAATGAGAAAAGGGTACAAATATTTACAATACACAGTCATCATCGTTTTATATGTGAAGTATACAAAACAAACAGCTGAGTACCCACCGTCCATATCAGGAAAAGAAATATGACCATGGAATCCCTGAACAGTCCTGCCCACCCAACCCCTCAAAACGGAAGCAGTCTTCAGCCTTCTGTGCGCACACCTCCACTGAGCCTGAATCCTATAAAATCTGCACATTGTGGTCTGGTGTCTTCTGATAACTTTTTTTAATCAACACTTACTTGCTGAATTTATTCACATTGTTGTATAGATGGCAGCTTATTCTTTTTTATTATGTAACAGTCTGTTGTATAATCGTTAGCATAGGAATTCTTTTCTGGCTTGAGCTACTATTCTACTTGTAGTTTGCTCTGGGATGTACTCTGCGTGTACGTTACTTGGGTAAGTGTTTTATTTCTGTCGAGTATTATATACCTTGGAGTTGGATTGCTAGGTCTTTGAATTTATACTTATTTTCTAATCTGAGTTTGTAGCTTCAGTAGTTTCGCTCTAACCTTTTTCTTCAGTGCAATAAAGCATTCTTTATATAATAAAGGAAACTCACTATGCTCAGTAGAATTATCTTTTAGATTATAAAACAAAAAAAGGCAAGAAAATGGCCCAAATTAAACATACATCTCACACACACAACACACACACACACACACAAATGGTCAAGTGAAAGGAATGTGTCTGAATCAAAAGCTTTAATTGATTTCATCTAGACCGACCTAATTGGTCACATTTTAAAAAAAAAAAAAAAAAAATCCACTGTCTTGGCTCTCACCTCTGATGTAACCTACAGAAGGAATTCCTGAATTGTATCAGAAAACAATCACTCATTGATCAGCTTCCAAAGGATGCTCAGCTTCAAAGCAGCCTACGTACCTACAAGCCTCATGAGGCAGACACACCACCATGCTAGGCCACCTGGAATATGAGCTATGTGTCACTCCTTGAACACATCTGGTTTTACCTCTTCAGAAAGCAAAAAACCTGCTACACTTTCCGTGATCTCACAAGCAGGCTAAATGGACTGGCTGCTCAGAGGAGAGAGGAACCAGGCAGCTACACAAGCCCACCATGGCCCTATGCAGGTCATCTGTTGCCAAAATGGACATAAACCATGTGCAAAGCAAATTCAGCTACTGAGTGTCATCTACAGGCATGCAAGCACATGCTCAAAACTCAGAGCTTTAGTGAGAAACAATGTAATGTTATTAATTAGAATATTACTTTCTGGATAATATTACTTTCTTAGTAAAAAAGAAAAAATCAAGTCATGCAAACATCTTCATATTTACGATT
Source organism: Rhynchomys soricoides (assembly GCA_019843965.1). NCBI lineage: Eukaryota > Metazoa > Chordata > Mammalia > Rodentia > Muridae > Rhynchomys > Rhynchomys soricoides. The sequence goes on along the minus strand of JADRCH010000004.1, from coordinate 17,845,036 downwards.
GTCTACCTGATATAGTTAGCCATTCGTATTGGACACATGAATGGATCTCTTCCTTCTTAGAAGGCCCTCACTCCGAGAATTTTTACACTCCTCTGGAGATCACAATACAATCTGTTTGGTAGAAGTGTTTTTTTTTTTTCTCTTTATATCATCTTTTTCACATGTATTAGTTCTGAATGTTTTCAGCTGCTGGTACGCAATGGGCTGGTCACTGCATAATCTCCCTATGGCCTCTTGTCTGAAGCAGACTCTTGATGATGATGTCACTCATATTGAGCTTTACTGTCATGCTCCAGAATATGATGCTGTTTCTATCTTTGTATCCTTGGAGAAACTCAACATTCTGAGAGGTCCTTTGTTTTGGTTACCGTCTCCCCTCTCAACCAGTCCGTGTTCTTCCCCTCCCTCTGGGCTTCCAGTTTTGGTTCAGGCCTCTGTGACTTCTCTTCTGAATGGTCTCCCAAAGTGATCATCCACAGATATGTAATATATCTGAAACCTCTGGAGGTAAAGGATGTGATTTGACAAATCACATTTCCAGGCTCACATCATCTGGCCATAGATTCCTCGACAATTACCGAAACAATTACTAACAATGATGCTTCGATTTTCTAGACTCCATCTTTACCAAAATAACCCTCCATAATGCAAATATTTGTAGGGAAAGAGTCTATCACCATTAGTGTCAAAACATAAGCCATTCTCTGAAGGGGACATGGTTATTCATTTTGAGCCTGGGTGTCACTGCCTCTGAGGAGTCTGTCAGAGATTCCTCGAGACAAGTGAGGCACTCCATTGTCTGAGCTTCACGAGACGTTCACAGCATTTAATGCGGTGTCCTATAATTGCCGTCCCCACTGGGCCATGAACTCCATGAGAGCAGGACTGCATCTTCTTCACCTTTCCATCCCCATTTCAATTCAACTCGGCAAATATTCAATACCCAGCACTGTGGCCATTTCAAAGTTAGCACTTAATACATATTTCATGAGGGAACGAAAAGGTGAGGAAAATAAATTTACATTATCTTAAAATACTTCCCCAAAAAGTTTGGTCAAAAACTACTTTTTAAATTTCTTACTTCTAAAACTACGTGTGTTTTTCCAAGATCCATACTCGGACCAAGGAACTTCAAAATTTGTTCTTTCAGTTTATGTTGACAAATTCAGATTTAGAAAACTGAAGTCTACAGCATAGTGCAAGCAGCCTTGGAGGCAGGGTAGCCTAGGGAGACGGCTAACACATGGTGCATACGGCCTGCTCTTCACCTCCCGAACCCAAAGCACACAGCACTAATTGATGGTGGTGCTTTCTCACTAAGCCTTGACTTGCCTTAGAATTTACAGGTTAGCGCTCAGTAGGCTACCTTCAGGACTTGGTTTTCAAATGGAATCCTACATGACACCATTGATCTACTTCCTTTGCTCTTGCTGCAGATAAACCAAGTGAGTTTCTGGGAAAATTACTCTTTCAGCCACAGAGCTGGTTAGCATTCAGATCCTGGACTAGAACCCAGGTAACGTAAGTCTCCTTTACACTATAACTACTAGAATATAATTGAACTCTAGAACTGGTTAATAATGTGCATCTATGAATAAATACATATAAACGTGCATCTACTACACAAAACTAACATCTTCAATGACAATTTGCCTTTTTTAACCAGCTTAACAGAAATATGTGTGGCTAGGCTACTATCTTATACAGTATATCCATTATTATTTTATGTATTTTACATTTTAATCAAAAGTAAGGTACTTTTGAAAACATGCCATTAAAAACGTTAAAATATTGGCTGAAGAGATGGTTTAGCAGTTAAGAGTACTTGCTTCTCTTACAGAGGACCCAGGTTCATTCCTAGCATCCACACAGAGGTTCATAGCAGCCTGTAACTCCAGAAGATTCAAAGTCCTTTTGGCTTCCAAAGGCACCAGACATAGATGTGGTACACATAAATAAATTCAGGCAATACATTTATATACATAAAACAAAAATAATTTACTAGAAAAAAGTAAAAGACAAAAGGAATCCAATAAAAATAAACTGATTCATATACTTTCTTGTCTTCTTAGCAACTTTAAGACACAGATGAGAAAATAGATATGAATATTAAAATAATAAGAATCTTATAGTTTTGTCCATTGCTATTGAGGCAGTAATTTATTAATTTTCAATTTTCTCGGAGCAAGCACTGCTCCCTCATATAAAGGGAAACTGGAGGCTGAGAATAGCTTTAGTGGTATTTCAATGCATTCAAATCCTGTACGTGCCTATCTGTACCACAATGTGCACATGTAAAAGAATGTATGCCAAAGAAAACAAGATCACCAAAAAGTAATAAGCTACTATTTTCTGTTTCAGCACAAACTTAAAACTCACCAGAGGAACAGACTTGCTTCTTCCAAGTGAGTCAACAGGGAGTGAGGAAAAAAAAACCCCAGGAGTTGAAATAAAATAGCATATTCCTTAACCTCCTTTTCTTTGAGGAGAGATGTAGAAAAACACTCTAACAAGTAACACCCAGGATACCTCATTACCAGAAATAAAAAGACAAACGAGACCAAAGACAAAGAAAAGCAGTCCCACTGCCTGCAGATAGACAAAAGAGGACAAGACAAAGACTGTGGACACAGAGCTACACAGAGGTTAGTCACCTGAGGAAAGAAATGAAATACACTATTAAAAAATAGTCATGATAGCTTTGGAAAGAAAATGGCTGATTTTGGGGGAGTAAAGAGTAGTTGTCACTGATTTTTGGTCACTACTTGTATGGCAGGTTGAATAGGTATAGCTCCTATAGACTCTTGCGTTTTAATGCTTGGCCATGGGAGTAGCACTAATAAGAGGTGTGGCCTTTTGGAGAAAGTATGCCCCTGTGAGGGTAGGCTTTGAGGTCTCCTCTGATCAAGCTACACCTAGTGAGGCACACAGTCTCCTGCTGTAGATGTAGAACTCTCTGGATCTGCTGATCCAGATGTAGAACTCTCAGCTACTTCTCCAGTACCGTGTCTGACTGCATGGCCAAGTTTCCCACCATGGCAATTCTGCACCAAGCCTCTGAGACTGTAAGCTAGCCCCAATTAAATATTGTACTTTATACAAGTTACCATGGTTGTGGTGTCTCTTCACAGCAATAGAATCCAAACACGGGCTCCACGTGTTCACCTGTATTATATTACATGCCTTACATGTGTAGTGTCTTATGACAGTGGTCTTGGAGATAAGCCTTTTCAGACAGGGGGTTGAGGTTGGCTTCCAAATTAAGATATTAGTGGTCCTAGATTGCCAGCAATCGCAGGGAGGAAGGCTGGGAGCAATTCCTGCATATATCTGCCCACTGCTGCTCAGACTCAGGCCAGCCTTTGCAGCTTTAGCTTCTGTAACCAGCAGCACTGGGTTTCTGAAACCTCTCTCTGAGACTGGCTTGAGAACTGGTTTCCATATGAAGAAACTATGGGAGACTCTAAATTGGAGGCCAAAAAGGAAAGGAGAAAAGTTCTCCCATCCAACTCTTAGGTGCCTACCTCCAGCACGCTCTATCACTTTCAGAAGCAGCCATTGAGTTGGACAAACAGCGGCTGTTTTAGTTGTTCCTCTTCTAGGATCAACAGCTTTCCTCAGCTTCCAGAAAGCAGCAACTCCCGTGCTACACTTCTAAGCTGTCAGAGCACTTAATTTTAGTTATCTAGTTTGAGAAAACATTTCAGGAGTTGATCTCTGGGTGACAGGAGAGCAACACAACATGTTTGCGCTCTCTCCCCCTCCCTCTTTCTCCTCCTCCTCCTCTCTTCCTCCTCTCTCTCCCTCCCTCCCCCCCTCCCTGTGTGTGTTTAAAGTGTGTAAAAATTAAATAAGGGGGCTAGTGATCAGTGACTGACAGACTTTAAAACAAGAACATCATGGGGGAGGGGCTGGTGGTAGTTAAAGGAACTGTGGTAACCAATAGTTAAATGCACCTGCATGTCCTAACGAAAGGACCGCCCACTTGTTCTGTTAAAACCCACTGGCATAACAGAATTCTTGACCTGGAATTTTCATTACTCAAGCAGTAAGAAACCATCCAATCATGTCTGGACATGCCTTAAAAGATGGTGGCTTTGGTGACCATTCTTTTACAGCTGTGTTTACGCTCCTTGTCTGACACCCCTTTTCACAGTGCAACATGGACCATTTATCAATTATAAGCCATCCTGTCAGCATTCCTCTGTCCATCTCTTTCCCTTTGGTCTGTAAGGTACGCTCACAAATGTCTATTCAACTGTATCATCCTTCCTAAAAACTACTTTATTACCCCTCACTCCCTGAGCCACCGCACTAAACGCTTTCTCTTCACTGTGCATCTCATTTGCATCTCCTTTCCTACCTTTAGTCTCCCCCTCTCCCAATTATTCTTCATTCTACATCACTCTGTCTTCTATGGAACCTACACATTCCCAGATCTATGGGCCCTGGCCGTCTTAACAAGACTTGGCATCTTACTTGACTAAGTAACCACTTGCAAACTTTGGCTTACACTTCCATATTCCTGTTCATCATGGAAGGAAGTCAGGACAGGAACTCAAACAGGGCGGGAACCTGGAGATAAGAGGAGGTAGGAGCCATGGAGGGGTACTGCTTACGAGCTCACTCCCCATGGCTTGCTCAGTCAGCTTCCTAGAACCACCAGCTCAACAGTGGCACCACCCACAATGGACTAGGCCCTCCTCTATCAATTGCTAATTAAGAAAATGCCTGAGAGACTTGCCTACACCACCATCTTACTGAGGCATATTCTTGAGGTTCCCTATTCTCAGATGACTACAGCTTGTGTCAAGGTGACATAAAACTACCTAACAAAGTGGATGTCAATTGCATTCACCTTCTTGGTCAAAGGTGGGATCCCCTGTACACTTCCCCTTTCATTGCTGGTACCTGGTCTGGTGTGTAACTGTGCAGCAAGCCTGCTTGCTGCCAGTCTGAGTTCATGTGTGCATCAGTCCTACTGCGTGTGGAGGACACTGTTTCCTGGGAGTCATCCATCACTCTGGGTTTCCTTTTCCACATAACTCCCTGAGCCCTGAGAGGAGAGATTTGAAGAAGAAATCCAATTGATGATTGAGTGTTCCAAAGTTTCTCACTCTGTACATTATTCAGTTGTGGTTCCCTGTGTTAATTCCCATCTACTGCAAAAAGGTGGTTCTCTGATGATGCTGAGCACTGCACAGATCTACGGTTATAGCCAAATGTCAGTAGGAGTCATTTTATTGCTATGTTCCTTCAGCATGGGCGTTATCAACCTGTGGTTTTCACCCTCTTTAGGGCGGAACAACCCTTTCACAGGTCACATATCAGACATCCAGCTTATCTGATATTTATGTTACAATTTATAACAGTAGCAAAATTAGCTATAAAGTAGCAATGAAAATAATTCTATACTGGGCAGTGGTGGCGCACACCTTTAATCCCAGCACTCGGGAGGCAAAGGCAGGCGAATTTCTGAGTTTGAGGCCAGCCTGGTCTACAGAGTGAGTTCCAGGACAGCCAGAGCTATACAGAGAAACCCTGTCTCAAAAACGAAAGAAAGAAAGAAAGAAAGAAAGAAAGAAAGAAAGAAAGAAAGAAAGAAAGAGAGAGAGAAGATTCTATGATTGGGGTCACCACAACATGAGGAACTATATTAAAAGATCACAGCATTAGGAAGGTTGAGAACCACTGCTTTAGAATATTATTTGATTTTCCCATCCAGTCTTGGTTTCTTGGCCACCAGTGTCAGAAATGGATTCCATCTCAGAGAGTGCACCTTAAATCCAATTAGAGAGTGGTTGGTTACTCCTTCAGTGTTTGTGCTACTACTGATTAAGTCTCTGGTTTTCCTTTGTTTCTCCTGCTTTGCAAATTACTTTCTTATCTTTCTGCCACACTTAAAAATCCCAAAGAAATCCATCTTCAATGGTACACACCAGTAGTCTTAGTTATGTAGAAGATCCATGTACAAGGACTACTTGCAGAGTCTAAGAGTTCAAGGGCAGCCTAGGCAACACAAAACTTAATTTAAAAACACTTGATTTTTGACAATTAAGCCAAAACCATACAATGGAAAATAGAGAGCATCTTCAACAAATGGCGCTGGTCTAACCGGCTGTCTGCATGTAGAAGAATGCAGATACATCCATATTATCACCCTACATAAAACTCAAGTCCAACAGGCTCAAAGACCTCTACATAAAACTAGACACACTTAATCTAATAGAACAGAAAGTGTGAAACAGCCTTGAACTTGTCAGTACAGAAGACAAGTTCCTGAACAGAACACCAATGGCTCAGGCACTAACATCGGAAATTAATAATAAATAAATTAACCTCATGAAACTGAAAAGCTTCTGTAAGTCAAAGGACATCATAACCAGAACATAATGACAGCCTACAGATTGGCAAAAGGTCTTCACTAGCCCTACATCCAAGAGGGGCTGATACAAAAACAACAAAAAACAAACAAAAACTCCAGAAGTTAGACACCAACAATCCAGATAACCCACTTTAAAAATGGGGTAAAGGGGCTGGAGAGATGGCTGAGTGGTTAAGAGCACTGACTGATCTTTCAGGGGCCTGCGTTCAACTCCCAACAACCACATGGTGGCTCACAACCATCTGTAATGGGATCCAATACCGACGCCCTCTTCTGATGTGTCTGAAGACAGCTACAGAGTACTCATACTCTTTACAAATAAGTAAATCTTTTTTTAAAGATGGGATATAGAGTTAAACAGAATTCTCAACAGAGGAATCTTGAATGGCAGAGAAGCACCGAAAGAAATATTCAAAGTCTTTAGTCATTGGAGAAATACAAATCAAAATGACTGAGATTCCACCTTACACCCATCACAATGGCTAAGGTCAAACGCTCAAAGGACAGCACATGCTGGAGAGGTTGTGGAGCATGGGGAACACTCCTCCACTGCTAGTGGAGTGCAAACTTGTACAACCCCTCTGGAAATCAATTGGGTATTTCTCAGAAGATGGGAATAGTCCTACCTCAAGACTCACCTATACCACTTCTGGGCATACACCCAAAAGATGCTCCACCACACCACAAGGACACTTACCCAACTGTAGCATGTTTATCTGCAACAGGCAGAAACTGGAACAACCTAGACATCTCTTAACTGAAGAATAGATACAGAAAATGTAGTATATCTACACAATGAAATATTACTCAAACATTAAAAACAGGAACCTCATGAGTTTTGCAGGCAAATGGATGGAACTAGAAAATATCTTCCTGAGTGAGGTAATCCAGACCCAAAAGGACATGCATGGTATGTACTAAGTAAGTAGATATTAGTAGATGAAGCACAGAATAACCATGCTATAATCAAAGACCCAAAGAAGCCAAATAACAAGTAGGGCACAAGGGAAGATGTTTGCATCTTTCTTAGAAGGCAAAACAAAATAGGTATCGAAGCTCGATGGAAGGAGGGAACTGAGTGAAGAAAGGGTGGTGTGGGAAGATCATATGTAGGGAGAGCAGAGGAGAGAGGAGGGAGATAAGCTGGTGGTGGCAATTTCTAGGATGTGCCAAAGACCTGAGATGGGAAGAGGCCACAGAGGGCCTAAGGGAATAACTACAGCTGAGATCCTTAGCAGTGAGGGATAAATATCCTCAAGAGGACACTTCCTATAGCCAGGCAGGACTCCCAGTGGAAGGATAAACACAGCAACCCACTCACAAAGCCTTCAACCCAAAATGTGTCCTGCCTACAAGGTGTGCAGGAACAGAGAGCAGAGACTGAGGGAATGGCCAATGACTGCCTCAAATTGAGACCCACTCCATGGGCAAGATCCATTCCTAGACACTATTATTGACACGGCATTATCCTTGCAGACAGGAACCTCACATACTGGTCCTCTGAGATGCTAGACCCAGCAGCCAATGATAAGAGATGCAGAGATTCACACCCAAACATTAGATGAAGCTCAGGGAGTCTTAAGAGTTGGGAGAGAGATTGAGGGGGCCAAATAGGACAGGGACTCCACAGGAAGACCAACAGAGTCAACTAACCTGGATCCTTGGGGGCTCCCAGACACTGAATCACCAAAGAGTGAGCATGGGGTAGATAGACCTAGTTCCCCTGCATATATGCAGCAGATGAACAGCTTGGTCTTCATGCAGGTTCCCCAAACAAATGGGACAGGGACTGTCCCTGAGCCTGTCGCCTGCCTATCTGCCTCCACCCCTAAAAGGACAGCTTTGTCTGGCCTCAGTGGGAGAGGCTGTGCCTAGTCCTGAAGCGACTTGATGTGTGTGGGAGGGGGGTATCCACACCCAGAGAAAGGGAAGGGGACTGGAGAGAGGCTGTGCGGGGGGTACTGGATTGTAAAGGGAATACAGTTAATTTTAAAAGTTTCTTCTGTGATATATTTTAAAAAGCCCTTTAAAATGCACTTTAAAATATCTATTTTCTGTCTGTTAATTCTTGACATGTACTATCCTACCTAGATTAAATGGAGAGTTCCTTACATCCACAGCCTCCAGACTCTCATCCTTACTGAGTAAATTAAGACTCTACCTGAAACTTGGTTTACATCTTTACAATATAGTCACAGTGGCTTTCTTTCAGTGTTTCAAACGCCCTGTATGTTCCCTTCAGGCTTTTTTAAAAAACAAAAACCAAGAATATATGTTCTTCCCAAAACCACTGGTTATTAAATGAAAGCACCCCACTGCCAGGGGTGGGCTATTGGTCAGAGAAGCTCCCAAGTGCCTCTAAATTGCTGTTGATTACCCACCAGAACTAAATGGTGATGCCTTATTGCTGAAGATATATTTTGTTGTTGCAGGTCGCAGATCAAGTTTGAACTGAGCTAAAGACTTGCTCCCTACCTTGTGTGTGTGTGTTGGAAGGTCCTATGAATCTTGTGAGAATTTCCATCAAGTTTTACAGATATGGATGGTGCCTGCTTCACTACTGACTTGTAGGCAAGATCTGTACACACCAGTGCAACACTGGCATGAGTTATGGAGGTACCCAGCCCTCATTGGGTTTGAGGATTGCTCCACAGGAGGGAATTCATGCCTGGTACTGTTAAGTGTGGTCAAAAGCCCACAGCTGGAGTGGTATTAGTACAGAAGTGACTGTTACTTGTTAAACAGGCATATTGTGCACATCAAAATACCTAAGTATTTTTATGCTAATAGGTTAGTGCTGTGGTCAGCTTCAGTCAGAGAAGCTTCTTTTACAATGGGAATTCATTCCTACAGCAATTCCCAACTAGTCACACTGCTGAGTTTGTGATTACTCAATGTTCAACCCTAAAAGGGGCCTGTATTTTACCCCAAACCCATACACACGAAACTCAAGGAATACAGTAGAAGAGGTGGAAAGAAGTGAGAAAGGGTTAGAATATTGTCTCTTAGGTATGGCGTGGCCACTGAAGCGTTGAACTTTCAGTGGTAGTGATTACTTGCAAAGGATTGGGCCAGACAACATTCCGTGGATGGAGAATGGGTTCAGGAGGCTCCAGCACTGAGTATCTACAGGCTGTGTAATGGTTGCTAGAGGCAACCCTAAATAAACTCTTTGGCTACATATGCATGCATATATGACCATATATATGTAGATACATATATATGACAAGAAAGTAGGAAGGTGGGGCAAGGGAAGAGCAGCAGAATCAGTGGGAAGAAACAAAGAAAGCAATGAGCATGGGTATAATAAAAACATACATGTATAAAACCAAATGAGACCTAGTCTGTTTTATCATAGACTAATATTTTTAAAAGAATGTTTTCCCTGACTGAACTACTGCTATTCTCAGACAGTGACTAAACCTCCTACAGGAACCATTTTTACACCACCCCAGTTTACCTCCCTGGTGCCTTACACATCAACAGAGCCCTGTTTCGTTCTTTCTGGCTATTAACTTGCAAGTGTATTTTTGCTTGTCTCTCCCAATTTCCGATGGCTTCAACTCTCCAGAGCTATAAGGTAAGGACTGGTAAGGCAAAGCAAGGATTCACTAGTTTAATGATCAGCCTCTGCCATTCCTCAGTCTACAGCTGTAACAACAGTAATGAAAAATAAACAACAGCACCGTCACTTCATTTAGACACTGCAAGCACAAGTAGGCTCTGTATCTAGATACTCCATTTGGGTTTTTTTAAAAAAAGAACTTTTTGAAGAGTCTTTATTTCTTGGGAAGTTCATACAGTGTATTTTGAATAAACCCGCACACTACCGAGTCCTTCCGTCCCATCCTCTCCACCCTCCTAGCCAAGCTTCCCCCCTTTCCCTACTGATTTACGTTGCCCAGCTAATCTTAGAAGGACCTGCTCTGGCTTGTGGCTGAACTACCAGGAGTCACATCATTAAAACAACAAAACCCTTTTCCTCTCCTAGAGGTTAGGTAATCGAATGTCAACAGCTCCTCAGCTGGTGGTGGAACTGTGTCCACCTTCTTCACTCCCATCCCATCCTATCCACTGGAATTTTGTATTGCTGGAGCTTCTGCAGACCTGCAAGCTGTCACAATGACTTTGAGTTCATACATCGAGCTGGCCCACATTGCCTGGTCCCCGTGCTGCCATCTACTATTTGTGACTCCTACTATCTTTCCATTCTTTTCTCTAGGGAGAACCCCGAGCTGCACCAGGAGGGTAGACCTCAAATGTTTATTGCAAGTACTCATCCTTTATGGGTGGCACATTTCAGTCCAAGATATTTCTCCAAATTCTTAATTCTCAAGATGTAGTGAAGATGTTGCTTTGAGTACTTTTTCTAAACCAAACCTAATTTAAATTAAACGCAGACGCAAAGGACCAGAAATCCAGGACGAGAGATGGTGCGGGGTTAAGAGCCCTTGCTGCTCATCATCTAGATCACCCAGGCATCCACTTATCAGTTACAAGCATCCACGTAACCTCGCAGCCTTTTAACTGCAGCTCCACAAACAACGTAAGGACAGCTTCCACAACACCACTACATACCTCATCGCTCTCTTCTCACCCTGCACGGCTAACAAGGCTCTACTCTTCCACAGCGCAAAGTGGGGGTTGCATCCCAACAAAAGAACTATTCCTGCAACTAAAACACAATAAAGCAGGTTTCTATAAAACACTCAACACACGTAGTTTTTGTCCCATTACAGGTGACATGTGAAGTTTATGACATTTAGTAATGTCAGTCATTACCTAATTTTTCAAGCATCTTTTTATTGAAATTACCACAGCTCTTCTACACTACTATAGCAATTCACCTATCATTTCTAAATTTTTCTGTTTGACACTTCTTTAAATGAGACTTTAGGAATAAATATATTTGAACATTAAATGATTTTAAAAGTATCACGGAGTTCGATAAATGTACTTTTAGAAATGTGACTTGTACTTTATCTCACTAAGCAACGTCTTCATTAACCCCATAATTTAAATCCTACAATCTGGGATGCAGCTCAACTGGCAGTGCCTTTTCACAGCAGGCACAAGCACTCAGCTTGATGTCCAGCACCTTGCCTCCCGCTGATAGCATAGCCAGTCCTACCAAGCTCCAGGTCAGTCTGGGATTCATACAACTATGCCTCCATCCTACTCAGAGCTGCTAGAAGTCACAATTCTCAGAGTATTGAACGAAAGATTAAATTACACCCCGATAACGCACATTCTAAACATACTGCGAATCAGTAAGAGAACGTAAAACTCAATTACTCAACCCACAGTCACACTACATTTATTACATTCAACTTTCCCCATTTCTAGATAAACAAACACATTACCATCATGTAATCACCAAGGAAAAGTCATGATTTTTCAAGAAAATTTCTTCCAAATACAATGTATTTATAAAGGTATTTTAAATTGCTTTTTCTGGGGTTGGAGATATAGCTCAGTAGTGGAGCACTTGCCTACCATGCCCAAGGCCCTGGGTTTCATCTCTAGAAACACCAAAACAGCCCTTTCTTTTGATGGCAGAAGAGAAAACCAGGCTGAGTACAAATCTGTTAGCTACCTTGCTTCCCTCACTATTTCATGCCTGTGTGTATCCGCATGGACTTTGGGAAAAATACATTTTTCCTAAAGAAAAGAAGGTTGGAAGATTTAAAATATTTAAAAATTTACTAACAAAATTTTTTTGGCAGATCTTTGTGTGTTATTGAAAATAACATGGTCTAGAAATCTTGTGGAAAATATGACTAGTCGTGTCATCCCTGCATCAGATCTAAGGTACAGAAAACCTGTGGTCACTACTGTAAAATGAACAAATGAATTTAAGGAGCTCCAATGAAACGCAAGCGAACGATGTTTTGACTAAAAAGGACGGGAGGGAGGGGCGTCTGTGGAGGTGAGACCGGGAAGGGGAATAACACTTGAAATGTAAACACTGTAATAATGCATTATTAAAATGATTAATAATAATAAAAAACCCTACATGCCCATACTTTGTGAACGATCAAACGTAAAATTTATCTCTAGGTTCAGGAACTGGTATATGTAAGTAGCTGAGACAAGGTCAAAGAAATAATCAGAAGGATGTTCTGCCTGCACTATGAACCCCAAATAAAAATTACTTTATTCTAATTCATAGTTGAGGGATTAAATTGTTAAAGACACCAAAAAAAAAAAAAAAAGTATAAGTTACATAATCCAAATTTTAAACTAGCTTCTCTACTATACACAATTACATGTAATTTTGTAAAAAAAACAAACAAACAAACAAAAGTTCATTCTTGTAAAGGAATACTTTTGGGTAAAATGGAAACTGACAACATAATTTAAAAATACTCACAGGACTGTATATTTGTGTGCATGTTTACATGTATGTAACTACAAACTTTAACAATTTTACTAAGCAGCATTTTTATTAAGAAATTTTACTATTTAAAAACCTCTATATAGATCAACAAAGTTTACGCCCTTTGATGTACAGATGTACTTTTAATCCCCAGAATTTGTCACAAGTAAACACGTTACCATTGAGCTTTTTATAGGTGACAGATGCATAGCTAATAACGAAACCCCAAAGCTATGTGATCCTTGTAATAAAATTAACTGTGAAAGAAACATGCTGTGTGTGGGGGATGAAGCTGCATCAGCCAAGGTGGGGAAGGGTCTGTGTGGCCATCAGGTTATACGGGAACTACTGAGCACACTTTTCTTTGATATATGACTTCACCTTCGGACTCCATGGCAGCGGTTCTTAGTCATTCCTGTAGTATTTTTATCACTCAACATAGAACTTTTTGGCCACCAAATGGAAAAAAGAGAAAATTCTGCGGTATAATAAGCAGGAGGGACGAAGGAAAAATGGTAACTACGGTTTGCACATGTGTGGGAAAAGGCACTGGGCTGATAATGAATTGGAACCGTGAGTGACTTTAAAGAACTTCAAGTGGGAACAGAGAGCAGTGTGTGAAAGAGGAAACATTTGGCTATTCCTTCATTAACAGTGTCAGAAAGTCTCCACTGTGTGTGCATGGTGAATATAAACCTTATGCATAGAAATATAACTGTTATAAGACATAGCGTAATTTTAAAACATTAACAACTGTTTTTATTAAGACTATTTTATTTTTAAAATTTCAAAATATAAAAATAATAAACATGGATATTTAATAAACATAATTCAACTATAAATAATAGAAGTGTTGACAACCCACATAAACACAGTCACTATAAACATCCTGTGCATACAAGAGTAGTTTTCTAGTTCAAGTTTTACCCTTTTCAGTTCAAGTTTTATCATCACTTGATAAAATAAACAAGGAAGCTGCTACAGCTTAACCGGTTACTTTCGCTCCACTCAAAGAGCAGGGAATTCCCATGCCAACACGCATTCATGAAACGGGATAATTACGGGCACAGGTGCCAACCACTGGAACAACCCAGTCTTCAGACAAGGAAAGACTCCTTTGGTGTTTTCAGATTCAACAACAGTCCATAGAAACTGAGTTAAAATAAATCACTTATTAAAGGAAATCTTGTGCCAGACAGTATGTTCTGAATGAAGTATTATCACACTCAAAACAGGTTTTGGATTATGAGAATCGAAAGTAAGCATGAATGAGAATGCTTTGCTGATGCTTCACTGTATCTTACGAACATCCACTAAGGTGCTGGGATAAGATCTTGGGGCAGAACAACAAACACACACCGATGGAAAACTAGTACAGTGTAGTAACTGATTTCTTTATAACTCAGCACATATTCTGTAAATATCTGTACGAAATGTTCTGCCTTTGGCTGAGGAAAGGACACATGGGGGTTCAAAGCAGAGTAAAATTCCATAATTACTTTAGGACTAGAAAAGGTTTCCATTTCAAATATGAGGGAACATGCTTGAGTCTATCATTTTTATTTAAATGCTTCCCAAATTAACAGCCTCCCTCTTATCAAAATAAAGGATTTTCTTTTGGGAGAAGCTGGGTACGAACAAGGAAGGATACAGTCATTCTGCATCATTTTCTTAAATTGTGAGGTGTTCTCTAATGGGGCTGCAGTCTTACCCCAACCCAACAACACCTCTTTATAATTCTGCTGCCAGGTAAAGTGTAAGCGGTAATAGACAGAAGCTGAGCAAAGACTAAACAACAGATTCAATGACACTGAAAGGTTTATAGCACCAATGACTGTTTCCTAAGACACTTGAGGGGCCTGTATCACTTTAAAGTATTATCTTGTAAACAAGACCAAAAATATTTAGTTGATCTGTATTTTGAGCATAAATATTTATAAATTCTATTTAAAAAAAAAAAAAAAAAACAAAAACAAATATAGCATGACTAGAGCGACCAATAGTGTAAAATCTAAGTATATTGAAAAATATAAAGATATATAAAAGGCTTCCATAATGCAATCATGCAGAGGTAAACTGCTCCATTCAATTACACAAAAATGATTTTGTACAGTTATGTACATATAGCTCCATGACAAGTCTACTTAAGAAAAAATTTTAAAAGAGAATCTCTAATTAACCAATGTATAAGGACTTAAATGTAACTGACCAACTGAATCTACCAACAATTTAAAAAACTAAAATAAAATAAAATAAAATAAAAGCAATGATCTTAAGGAGAAATCAACATGACCTCTGATTCCCAAGGGCATAATCCATTTTGTTTTGCTTTGTTTTTAATTCAATAGCAAATGTAAAAAGTAATGGCAAAACTAGTTAGGGTGATATGTGTAACATTCACCTATTCACAAATCAAAAGAGTTACTGGCAGGCATGGTCTCTTCAGACAATGTTCTTTGGCTATAAATTGAGCAGCTACAATACTATTACTGTGAAGTCTTTTTTGAAAATAAAAAATATCAACTAGTCTGATTAAACATTTACGAATACTTCATGGCTATCTGCCAATTTGTTTAAAAAAAAAAAAAAAACACAAAAAAAATGGGTATGTGGTGGGGCACAACCAAATGCCTTGTTGGCTATCCAAATTATTATTTAAATAATAATATCTAAAATACATGCTTTTCCTTTAACCATGCATGTATAGTCAATGTGGACCAAGATAGATCACTTCTAATATGACTAATGAGTTTGTTACATTTTATTATTCATGAAGACAATCGCAATGCATACTCAAGAGGGAAAAAGTGTTTGCAGGTATCAGCTTTTTAGAAGAACGTTTGACTGAGTAGAACTTAAAGAAAAAAGAAAAAAAAATCAGAATCAATATAATTTGGACTTTTTCAAGTAAGAGGCTGTGACATTAGACTTCTCAAATAAATACCCCTCATAATCTAATCTGTGAAGGAATACTCAAAATAACTTAGTGAAAAACTATTTTGGGTATGCTATAAAAAGAATTTTGTTAATATTTAGAATGGGAATTTTAATATTATACTTTTTAAAGTTTAAGCTATATTGCTTATAAATAGTACAAACAATTATAAAGCAGCTGAAAGCTATTCCTTAAAAACAAACATGTAATACTATTTCCCCTTGCTTATAGGATTGTATTTGATGTCTTGATTATAAATGATGAAAAACTGTATAAATTAGACAAATTTAATAGATGATTTTCAATTATAGAACCCATAGATTATCATTTATTATTTGAAAAGAAATAAAATTATTTTCCTTGTTTTTGATGAGGTAAGAACAGCCCAAAAAATGCACTGGAGTAAATGGCCCTGGCAATCCCATCAAATCAATACACTTACAAGAAATAGGCAAACTAATTACACTGTGTAAAAAGCACTTTGCAGTCTGCTCAAAATTTTTACTGGCTATCCTAATTCAATAAATACATCCTAAAAATAAAAAAATTAAAGCCAAGCTTATGTTTAACTGTTTAATTCATCGTCTTCGTTCTAAACTGTCCAGTTAATGCTTTCGTGGCTTTATAGATTTCCCAAACATATGTCTCGGTTTGCCTGAGACAGTACATCTCATAAGGAAACTAAAAGGTCTTGTTCCTTCTTAAGGTGTTTTACAAGTTAAATTGCTATAAAGGGAAGAAAACATTTCTAAATTAGGTCATAAACCTCACACATTTGATACACGTCTGAACTCAGATGGACTTGTACAGAACTGTAAAGATAAAATGGTCATCATAGTACATGTAAACATCACATCTATTCAGATTGATAGAGAGCAAACCAAATGACAGGATGGTATTATTAACAGTTGTCTCCAGACAGGACAAAACAGAGCTTGCTCGTGTAGTCACAAAGCTAAATTCAGGCAGTGATGTTCTCTCTCTGGTGGAAAAAGAAAAGACTTATTAAAAAAAAAATTTTTTTTTTTAAATAAAAAGAATCCAAAATTCAAATCACAGTATTGAACTATCTCTAACCTAATAAAACATTTTAAAAAGTCTACATGAAAAGAATCAAAATGAAAGTTAAAGACAAATTTTAATCAAAGATTATAGGCTAAAGTGATTTTAACAAAACCTCTCGGTATCATGCCTTCTGAAAACATTAAGTGTCAAGATCATAGTGCTACAAAACATCAATTATTAAAATTTTGGGGGTGAGAAAATTTACTAACTGGTCGGGTGGTAGTTTGCACATAGAAGTGTGAGTAGGCAAAGAAATTTTTTAAAATCATGTAGAAGCCTCAAGTTACTATAAATAAACCAAAACTAAATTTCTTAAGGTGCCGCAATGATTTTCAAAATAATAACAAGGATTCCTTATTTTCTTAAGTTCCAAACGATATCATTTAGTTCTTCAATCATCCTATATGACATAAAATTCTACACCAAGTATCAAGTGCCACAACAAAAGTTTAAAAAGGAACACATAATGAGACGGTCAGTGCCTGGCACACAGAGGACTAACTCTAGAGGGCCAGATGAGTGGGTGAAATAAAGAAATAGAGGGGGATTTAGGAAAGATCAGCTATAAAGGTGATATGAAAGTAAAAGAAAATACTTTACTTATTAAGTAACAAGCACAAAAAACTAACAGACTACATAAAAGTTGTTATCACGTTCGATATGTTTTACTAAGCATGTCTGCTTCCATTAGAAACAGCTGATAGCCACAATCATGTCCAGCAATGTTTTCCTTTCCTAAGAGAGTTGGTCAGCTATTTAGAAGGTTGTGTTCCACCTAAGTGTATGTACGAGAAGAGACAAAAAGTTATGCCACTCTTTTCTACAGGACTGGATCCATACTGCTCTTTAGTTCAAGGGATGGACAAAAGTGAGTTTCTACTACCTAGGGGAAGTCTTTCTTTTGCCTTACCAGGATTTTATAATGTATACTGGTGGTTTAAAATTTGTTAGCAAATGTCCATTTCTAGTTATTGAATTTTAGAAGAAAAAAAAAATAGTCCTGGAAGAAGAAAACAGAGTTTGAGCATTCCAGAACTTCTTTAAGGACAGCCCTGCTTTGAAGGCTTAAACTGACTGTTTTGGGTGTGGGACCTACAGACAGTTATAGAAACGCTAAACTAATTGGCTCCAGTTACTTTTCCATAACCAGCCTACATTCAGTGTGTGGGGAGATAATAAAAACCCACACAGTGCTGTGGTGCAACTACTAATACCTCAACCAACCAAACAGGCAAACATTTGATTTTTGTATGTGTGTCATTATACCCAATGGTTAGTGTTGTGAGTAAGATGGAATACAGTCCCTCCCTCTTCCCACTCCCAAGGAAACATTTCTGGTAACAAGATACTTTCTTCAGTGAGACTCAGCCATACTTGCTACAAGTAACCAGCTAAAACAGTGAAGTCTTATCTTCATAGTAACTACTGGTTTGTTACATTTGACCATATTACAATAAAACAGAACCTATGGAATACTCTTTTATTTCCTGCAACAAGTATTCATTAAATGTCTGGGTAGCAATTATTTATTTGTTTTTTAAAAAGTCACAATTATCCAATAACATTTAAAACATTGTTTAGAGATTAAAAAAAAATAGGCAATCTGACAACCGTCCCTTGAGGTAATCCTAATCAATCTTTTAACCAGAAATACAGAATTCCCCTGTAGATGCCTACATCGCCTTCAGTCTTTCTCCCACTCCCAATTCTACCGGTACAACCAGATAACCATGTGTGTACAAGAAAGCAGCGAACTGATCAGAACAGCTGTAGAATTTAAAAAGTTCCTACTTTTAGGTGGCACACTGTGGAAGAATGGGGATGGGGAAAAAAATCTTGATTTGTTGAAAAAAAGGAAACAGGTAAATACTTTTGAAAACCATGTTTGAAAGCAAAGAGAAAAGCTAGAAATGGGATTAGGAAGGACTTGTAACTACAGACGTTCACTTGCATGTTATAGGCTAAACACAGCTTGCGCTGGCAAATGCAAGCATTTGGAGACATATATACAAAACTTTAGCAAGAGGTAGTGTATGAACTATTGTAATCAAATCTAAATTGTTACCGCTGATGAGAAAAACATCAGATAGGAATAACTGGCTTATATATAAAATTGTTTTAGAATCAAATACTAATGTATCATAAGGGACACGAGATAGAAAAGACTTTAGAGATCATTCAGTCCAACCCTTTTAATTTTATGAATAAGAAACAAACTCTGGATAAGGAAAGAGACTTATCTAAGGTTACAGAGTTAGACACGGAGATTGAGAACAAAAACTGAATCTATTAATCCTTGTTCAGTTCTCAATGCT
The DNA here is from genome assembly GCA_019843965.1 of Rhynchomys soricoides. NCBI lineage: Eukaryota > Metazoa > Chordata > Mammalia > Rodentia > Muridae > Rhynchomys > Rhynchomys soricoides. Next base: position 17,825,957 of record JADRCH010000004.1, on the reverse strand, counting down.
AGGTCATCTATGGACCAATTTAGTGAAATGGTCTAGATTGGTGTTCTCAGCATTTCTAACCAAGTACTCTAATTTAAAAAAACAAAAAAAGAAACAAAAACAAACAACCAAAAAAATCAAAAAAAACAAAACCAAAGAAAAAACAAAAAACAAACAAACAAAAAACCCGAAGATAAATTAACTCTTGGAAATGACTGTATTAGTTCGAGGCCTGGACTGGGAAATGTCAGAACTGATTCTAGGTGTCTACCTCCATCACTACGTGTAACCCCTGTGAGGAAACACCCAACACTAACATTTACTAAAATGGCCCCGTGACTGAGGAGACAATGGCCCCGTGACTGAGGAGACTTCGATTTTTAGAAAATTGATAAGAATTAACAAGGGAGGTAATTGTCAACCTCATTACTATAAATGCAAATATCCATTCATTCATTATTTCATCCAACAGACATCTAAGTGCTCACATGAGCCAGGTCTACTATAAGCACTAGAGATAAAAAGATGAATAAGACATGGTCCCCTTCCTAGAGGAGCTTGCAATCTAGTGGGGGAAGACAGACATGGAAACCAGATAAATTATATTACAACATTAAATATCTTAACAGAGATATGAACAAAGTGCTTTTTAAAAGGGTAAACATGAACTGCCTAAAGACCAAGAAGTCCACTAATTCTGTGCAGTAAAGACTATCATGGTTATCACAATCTCATGGTTGAATCAATAATTAGGAAGGACACAGCAAGAGAGCTCTGTATTTTTCCCTTTTGTGTAAAGCTGGTACTGAAATCACAATGCTTCTACTAAGAATACAGTACTTCCGCTTCCTTTAGGTGAACCACTCCATTTCTAACAGCCTGTTTCCTTATGAGAAAAACAAGAACTACCATCTACTTTTAAAAGGTGGTAGGTTTTAAATGAGGAAATATGTGTACATAGAGTACTAGTATTTAGAAACACATTTGTGAATTAAAACTCAATAGCAACACATCACTAACACACAAGCCGATTAGTGCGTCTAACAGCACAACTGTCAATCTAGTGAACACTGGGAATATGTAACCCTCATACTAGAGAACCAAAGAGTCGTATTTGGCCTTCTGATTCATTCAAAGCACCAACTTAAAATATTTAAATTCTTAAGTTATTAGGCAATTTTCAGGCTAGGGAAATTGGTGAGCTATTTATGAGCTTAACTGAATAGAACTGGTAATTTCAGTTATATTTCTAGGGAAATTTATAATAAATTTTGAAACTATCATTAAACCATAAAGCCAAAAATAGAATGGAGATTAACTGGCCTTGGAAAGATTTACTTTCTTTATAATACCTGTTTGGTGTAAAGAGAAGAAACGTGAGCCTCTGCCAATTTGGCATCTTTCACGACTACTAAAAAGAAAAGAAAACAAACTTACCTAATGAATCAGAATAGCACATAGTAAACATACAAGAAACTACATAAAAATATACCATAGTCGAAGTAAACTTAAAAGACATTATTTTAGCAAACGGAATCTGAGCTTGGAATTTTAAATATAAATGTGTACTAAGTGCAAATCAAACACTCTTATAAAACAGTACTGGCACAAAACCCACACAACCGTAACTCCAAGTATAAGGGGAAGACACAAGTTACATCATGGCCAAAGACTGGTACTGCTGAGACTAGTTTTTGGTTGTGTTGGTCCCCAAATGGAAGAAAGTAGTTTTGTTAAAATGTGGTTTTAAAAAAAAAAAAATCACTATAATCTTGAGAAGCAGAAATACTTGAACATAAATATTTGAAAAGATATAGTAACCTAGTAATCTTCTACCCTCATTCTACAAAGAAAATATTTCCTGAAAACAGTTTAGTTAACTTTCAATAATTATAATCACGTGCTAGAGAAATACACTTAAAAAAAAAAAAATCACAGTATTGTTGCAAATGTGAAAGATTTTTATATGAGTATAGTAAATGCACACTTAAAATATCAGACTGGAACACTTACCAAACAGTGTTTTCCTAAAGTAGTATCTACAGTACATTTCTTTATTCATACATCTTCAAATGGTCAAGTTTTCTTTCACACATCCAAAATGTAATATGAAGTTGTCTTATTCACCAAATGTTAGCGCTACTTGAAGTCTGGTTCCAAACTAAATCAGCCTGCTTTTAAATTTTAAGACATCTGTTGAAAATTTATATGATCAAACCAAACTGAAGTGGTATAAATTTTAAACATTGGATTGCACATCATTGTAGAGGTACCAGTAACCATTATTATTTAGTGATTATAGCTCCTTTTGATAGGTAGGGGGAAGGCAGATCACCATCTGGAATGGTCTGTTCCATTTTCTCTCTCTCTTTTTTTTTTTTTCTTTTTTTTTCTTTTTTTTCTTTTTTCTTTTTTAAATCAAGGAACATTGTCATGAATTTTTTTTTTTGTCATTGCTTTTTTTTTTGCTCTTCTTTTTTCTTTAAGAGACCATTCCACTTTATTTTTAGCATCCAGATGCATAAGGACTCATATGTAAAGCAGTCATACACCATTATCATTAACACCCATGTGATAAAATACATACACAAATCCAACAAACGGCTAATACATAGTAAAGCCTAAGCATACTACTATGCAATATTATGAATACATAACTTGGAGACTTTAGTTAGCGTACTATGTCATCTATTCATTTTTGAAAACATTCATTAAGATTTTAAATGCAAATTCATTCCTTATTTGGAGTAAAACAAAATCCTCTATGTTATAACAAGTATTGAGTCATAAGTATTCAAATCTATTCATTAATTTACAAATAATCCAAAGAATTCTGTAATGTTCAATAGAAGTATATAATAAAAACATTGCATATGTCCTATTGTGATGTCTTTAGCAATTGTTTACTGAAATAAAATGCAAACATCAATCTTCAAAATACAAGATCAGAAGGTAGTTTTCTTCTCTTTTATCTATTTGTGAAATCCATCGTCATCATATTTTACCAAAAAATTGTTTTTACAAATATGCAAAAGTACATTAGATAATACTAATGAAACACAGGTAGAGTTCTAGCATATGCAGATCAATGATCAGTCAAATCATCTTCTCCAAGAACGAGATTCATTGTCCTCTTCTTCTTCGTCATCATCTTGAAGTAATGAGTCATCCACCAAAGACTCTTCCTGAAACTTTAGGTTAAGATGTATTTAGGAATTTACCCAAAAAAAAAACAAAAAGAAAGAAAAGAAAAGAAAAAAGAAAAAGAAAAAAAAAGAAAGAAAAAAAAGAAAAGAAAAAACAAACAAAAAGAAAAAAAAAGAAAAAGGTAACACTTTAAGCACTGCTCTCTCAAGAGTTGAACACAAAAGGTTATTTCTATGGCTAGAACACTTAAGAGAACAAAGTAAAGCAGCCCGTCCATTTCATCTCGCTAGAGTACCTGGTTTACTGCTCACGTGAAGTGAGCGATAACCATCAAAGCGAGGTTCAATACATGCCACTCCTCCTCTCTAGCGAATCATGCCACCTGCTGTACTTCAAAACACTGCTCAATGCTTCTTTTAAAAAAGAACACATTTTCACTGATTTACTGTAACTCTCAACACTCACCAACTTATAAAAATCCTACAATTTCAATTTCAATTTTTTTTTTTTGCTATATATAAGTATCTTTTAAAAAAGAAATTAAAAAACAAAAGCAAAAACCTCGGTCTTTTTCCCATTCCCTTCACAAAAGCTTCTCAGGCTGCTTTCCCAAACTTTCCAAATACCTAATACCAGGAGCTCTCCTGCTTTTCTCCCCATTCAATTCAAACTCATGGAAGGACATAGGTATAATCTAAAATATAAAATGACAAATCATGTACATGAGTTTCAAATACACATTTATTCTTGCATTTGACTATGGCTATGTGTAACAGACTTGAAATGCTCTGCAAACAAAATGAAGCAGCATTATGGAAATCTAACAAACGTAAACAAATCTTTTAGTTTCTTTACCTTACCTTTACTTTTTAACTTCTTCCAATTTTTTCTATAACTTTTTTCATGATTAAGCAAAAGAGAACTGTGTACTTTGTCTTTATCTCAAGGGCTTTTGAAATTCACTATCCTTTCTTACCCTGCCATACCTTTTATCCTACCTAGTAGCTAGTGTTATTTCAAAAAAACTGCGACCTCCCATATTTATCCTGATGCTACAACTCTTCTGAAAACTGCCTTTCACTTTCTTAGCCCCAGCACATACTTACAGAACACTATTTTATCATTCAGGGCTTGGCTCTTATTGGTAATAGACCTTTAAAATTATTATGGACAGACACAATCATTGGGGGTTGGGGGGAAGGTCCCATAGCATGTTGTTCAAATCTGCATTCGGCACATCGGTATGCCTATCACTGTAATTTGTTTCTTCTGATTCTGCCACCACCCTCCTTTCCAGATTATAAGCTCCTTGATGATAGGGACCGTGTCTTATTCATTTTTGTGCCTATCACAAAATCTACCACATAGCAGGTAGTCACTCTAGTGAACTAAAGCAATATGAATTTTAAAAGGCGGCTGAAATGTTGATACAGTAGTTAAGTAAAATAAAAACCCTAGAACTTAACATATTATTACAAGATTTCCTGTGGACAAAAAAATCTAATGAATTATTATCTTCTACAGTAATTGAAAACTGATATATCACATGTTATTTTGGGGTTAGCAATCCACAATTCTTCTCATTAATCCAGAAAATATAAAGTTGTCTGTATTTATCTGATCTCCCCTGTCTGGAATATGGTTTTGGAATAAAAGTATTATGTTAAAATCACAGCCAAAAAAATCACCTTTCATAAATGAACTATGAATAATGATGGGAAAACAAGTGAAAAAACAAACATACTTCCTCTTCATCAGGTTCGGCTTCTTCAGTTTCCACCGTTGACATATTAGTTATTGGTTTATTCCAGGCCAGTTTTAAATCCTGCCCTTTGAAGCGAGCTCCATGAATTGCAGCCTAGAACAATGAAGAAAATGGAAGTAAAGAATATTAACAATTTCTAGAGAAAAATTAAAATTGTTAATGTCTAATATTTAAAGAACTAAACTCAAAGACAGTTGCTTTTTCATTTGCTATTTGGTCACTTATTCTCAATTTACCGTTATAATTACTACTTTATAGTTATTTTCTTCTTTAAAATCATAATAGTGATGTACAATGTTTGTAAAGTAAACAACAATTTCTCATAAACAACTATCATTTCACTCCTGGCCAAAATTTGAGTAGAAAAAAAATTGTTTATCAATTTATAGTAAATTACAATTTACTGACAACTACTATTTGGATAACAATCCCAATATACGAGACTTTGGCCCTAGCTTCTAAACCATTATCTATTTTAAGATCAACAGAGCAAATGAATTTTACATCCTATATTGTAACCATTAACTGGAAACCCTTAACAAAAATAAATTTGCATATAAAATGTCACATTATTTTCAAATTAATGATCAAAATCACTGCAAAATGATGTATAACTAATGCAAAATTATATAAACACATTTATGAAAGGGAAAGGTAACAACTCTGAACATTTCTACAGAAAAGCACAGTATTTCCTATAAAAAACACTTTATAACTGATGACAGGTGAACCCAAAGAATGGTCAAGCCCACATTCTTCCTATAGTCAGCAGCTGCTTTGGAAAACAACACATATACAGTAATGAATGAACAAATCAGTGTTAGTAACAATTTAAAGTAACGCTTGGTCCCAAAGATATAAAACTCAAAGTACAGAATAATATGAAGTGTAGAAACAATTACATATTCAATGACATCTGAACATGAGTTATGTGTGGCATTAATGCTCCCATGTACAAATTTTAAATCTGTACATATAAATTTATGACAAATTTAAAAGATTTCATGCTTATTCATATTCGGCGTAGAGTGGTTTTTTTTTTTTAGTTCATGCTTAATCACAATGCCACACAATTTTTGTTTTAAAATTGTTTTTAAATTATTTTAATTTAATTTATTTTTAAATTATTGAACTAAATTATTGAAGCTGAAATCATTACATAAAGTATATTAGATTACTGCTAAGAAAAGACAAATGTCACATGCAAAATATTTATAAAACTTTTTTTTCTATTTATTCAAAAAAGGAAATTTAAGAAGAACAAAAGTGTGACCAGCGATCTCTACAGTAAATCTGGGTCTGGAGTTGGTTTTGCTTCTTAAAATGGGTCTTTGCTGTGCACTCCCTACCTAGACTTTAACTCACGATCCTCCTGCTTCCAATGACCTCATTTTATCCATCTCTTTATTCTACACACATTTCAAATTTGTAAGGTGAACTTTTAACTGTATATGGTTTTTTTCTAAACTGGAGGGAGGATCAAAAGGTCTTGAAAACACTATCAATGTCATAGTTCTTGGAGTTACTGACAGTAACTCCAGGATAAAACTCTATTGCCAAAGATAACTACATCCTACTTCCCTGACGGCTAGTAGAATGCAGATACTATGCAGGCTGCTGAGGAACAGAAGACACCAGTGGTCTTCCTTATCACTGGACTCTGCATGCTAGTTGTGAAAGATATGCCTACTGGTCTAATAGTGGGAAGACTACCACAGGGTAGTTACCTACTTTCTAGTTGGATTTCAGGCTGCTCTCCAGGTGGGAATCTCATGTCTGGTATTGTAACCTGGACAAAAGTGTATGGCTGGGAAGGTCAGAGGTCCTTGGATAGAGCCTACTGTTAAGTCTGTTCAATGGTCATGTTGTCAAATTACACCCTAAATATTTTGCTTATATTCACAGACCAGGGATGCTCTCAACCTTGGTCAGAGACACTTCTTTTTGGCAATGCTCAGCAGTTAATAAATGGTCAAACTGCTGAGAATCAAAGACTGAGTGCTCAGTCTTTAATGCGACATTTTTATCACCCCCCCCCCCACACACACACACACACCCCTTCCAGGCTCAGAGAACACTGCTTCAGGGAGAAGGCACAGAGAATGTTAATGTTGGAGAATGAGAAGAGTGTAAAATGCTGTCTTCTGGACATGACATCGCTACTGCAACATGACCTCACAGTAGCTGTGATTACTTGCACAAGATCAAGACAGCCCAAAGACCCACAGATAAAGTATTCTCCAGATCTCACACTGACTGAGAAACTTTCCACAACTGACGGCTGCTAGAGAAGTAAGAAGTCTTCTTTACTGAGGATAGTGCCACTGCCAGGTTTCCCATTCTTCAATGGGTAATCTGACACCCATACACATATGAGCAGCAGTAAGTAATAGGACATAAGTGGTTTATCAAAAACAAAACAAAACTAAAAAAACAAAAACCACTTCACAGCAACCACTGGGCTGAGTGTGAGGCCCCAAATGGAGGAGTTGGAGAAGGGACTGAAGGAGCTGAGGGACTTGGCAGCCCCAGGGGGGGGAGCAACAGTAGCAACTGGCCTGACTCCCGATACTCCTGGAGACTGGATCACCAACCAAAGAATACACATGGAGGGACCCGTGGTGCTGGCCACATATGCGGCAAAGGAGGGTCTTGTTAGCCATCAGGGGGAGGAGAGACCTTTGGGCCGGAGGGTGTTAGATGCCCCAATATAGGAGAATGCCAAGGAGGAAAGAGTGGGTGGGTGGGGGAATACCCCCATAGAGGCAGGGGAGGGAATAGGGAGGTTCCATAGGGGAGATCTGGAAAGAGGGAAACGTTTGAAATGTAAATAAAGTAGGAAAAAAACAAACAAAAAACCAGATAACGATGACATCAAGTTGGAAGAGGGACTTGTCAGGAGGGATCTAGAAGGAGTCAGAGGACAAAACTGGGAGTAGATATCATATTTCATTATGTAGAAAATTCTCAAGAATAAAACAATAAAATTTGTTACAGAATTTTTTTTATAGGTGTATTTAATTTTTAATAAATGTTGTTCATTAGAAACTTTTAACAGTTCAGGCTACATAAATTTGTGATACAATTTTGATTCTTAGATCCCTAAAGCTGAAAGTTATTCAAGGAACCTAAGCTTTTCTGATGTTATAAGAAACGTTAAAATGTTACAATCATTTTCATTGGAGCAAAAGCCAAAGAAATTAGTATGTATTTCAGATAATTTAAATATACAGAATTCTTTCTGTAATACACCTATTACATATATACATGCATATGTGTATATAATTATTCATATATTTATATATATAGTTATATATTTTAGTCTATTTATTTTGGTTTTTTCAGACAAGGTTTCTGCTTCTTTACGTTTAATTTGTTTTGGATCTTCAAGAGTTTCTGTGTGTAGGCCGAGCTCTCATGGACCTTGCTCTGTAGACCACACTGTTCTCAAACTCAGCTCACCTGCCTCTGCCTCCCTAGTGCTAAGATTAAAGGAGTACACCACCACATCCAGCTTCATCTTATTTTTAAAAAATTCAATTTTAAGCCACTTATTACTCATGACTGTCATTCTCATAAGACTAAGAGATAAGCATCAGACATAAGACAGAGTACAGTGGATGTCAGAAGAATCTCCTGCAGCTGTTGTTATAGGTCCTAGAAATTGCAGATAGGAGTACTGGAGACTGAACTCAGGTTCTCTGCAAGAGCATATCTATTTTAACCCCCAAGCCTCCTCTCCAGTCCCTTTTTAACTTTTTAATTATATTTTTAGAAAACAGTCTTGGATTTTTAACAGACAGCTTAAATTATTTATGTATTAGAGCGTATCAGCCTGTTCCTTTATAAATATCATGCTATGACTTAAAAAGCCCTCACTTACATTAGGTGTTATTTTGAAAACATTTTCTACGGTATCTGTTTATTGTGTGTCTGAATCCCTGTAAATGTATACGTGTGTGTGATCCAGCACTTGACACAGGATGTCCCCAGTCATTCTACACCCCATTTTTTGAGACAAGGTCTCCCATTAAAACGAGAACTCATTAATGTGGCTAGAATGGCCACATCCAGGGATTCAGGGATCTAGCTATCTGTCTCTCTCCACGATCCTTCTTTGCTCTCCTATATAGTGACCGTGGGTGAAACTGTGGGAGAAAGGGTGGAAAAAGAACCTACAAAGTAGCAAAGACCAGCTCTTTAACCTCTGTAAAAAGAACATATAATATGTTCAATGTGGTGTCAAATTTTATACACATTATACATATATACAGACAGATTTCCTAAGAAAATAAGAATATTTTTGTGGACACAAACGTGCACTTAAAATATTCTACATTTTGTCAAAGTACAGTTAGTCAGTAACCTGAAAAATAATTAATATTAAAACTTAACCAATACTAACCAATTAAATCTGAAGTTTTAACAAATTATTTTTATACTTACCGCTTCTGCTTCTGCCCTTGTCTTGAATGTAATTATTGCATGAAGTGAAGAGTCATCAATCTGGCAATCCTCAATTTCACCATATTGCTGTAAATTAACAAATTATTTCCTAAAAGTGTTTTGAAACATCTAAACCCCCCAATGGCATTAGAAGAGTAATAAACATAATCCAGAATTCATAATAACCCATATCACAAGACAAATAATTCATTACACTCAGTCCTATCTGCCAATCACAGCTCTAATCCCACACTTTCCAGAATTAGCAACATTCAACCCTATTTGAGTTGGAATGAATGAAGTACTGGCTAACGTCTTATTACTCCAACCTTAGGACAGGGTACATTTGTCCTTCAACAGCACACTCAACCATCAGAACAAACTATGAATTCTAGAATCATTTCTAATAAAAGGAGGAAAAGATTCAGAGGAATTTAACTAATTTTTCTAATCAATCAAGCAAATTACCAAAATGAAGATACAGGACTTTTACCTTACAAGTTTAACTTTGACTAAAATGGGCTCACTTACTATGCATGACCCTATGGCAAACAAAATTTAGAACCCTTAAATACTAAGCATATTGCAGTATGCCTGATAGGAGTTGGTTGCTTTTTTCCCCCACATAAAGAACGATTTTTGTAAACAGCAAGTTTACACACAAGAATTAACCCTTATTCATTATTAATATTTTCCCTTCTCATTCCATAATAAAACTACAGCCACACACTAATTAAAACAAATTTTTATGAACAAATTTAAACTTGAACAAGTTATTTAATTTCTTCAAGGTTTTATTTCTTCATTTATAAAATGGGCACACTAAAGGTTATTCTTGGTGTCAATTTGACTACATCTGGAATTAACTAAAACCCAATGGCTCGTCACACCTGTGAGAAATTATTAATTAAATTTATTTGAAGTGAGAATAACTACTTATTGGGATCTGGATCTTTGAGGTGGGAATATACATCTTTAACCCAGATATTTTGTAGGAAGATACACCTTTAATCTAGACCACACCTTCTACTGGCAGCCTATATAAAGGACATGAAAGAAGGAAGCTGTCTCCCTCTGCCTAGTGGCTATCACTCTCCTTTCCCGACATGAATAGTCTATCTGTTTAGGATTCTGGTGTATTCTGAAGACCAGCTAAGATAGCCAGCATGGTGAACTGAACAACTACTAGAATCCCAGACAGTCTGTTAGTATAGGCAACCATTGTTGGCATAGCTGGAACATTCTAATAAATCTCTTTCTTTCCTCTCTCCCTTTTCTCTCCCTCCCTCTCCATCCCCCTTCTCTGTCCTAGCTGGACCATTCTCCTTTCCCTTTCTCCTTCTCCCTGTCTCTGTCTGTCTGTCCGTCCATCCGTCCATCCCTCCCTTCATGCGCGTGTGCGTGTGTGTGTGCGTGTGTGTGTACATAAAGTCATTTGTGTGTATGTATACATAAAGTCATTATAAATTCTGTTCCCCTAGAGAAGCCTGACCAAATCACTGTTAATTCAAATTATTCCTAATATCGCCTTTAAGTTTTAGCTGTTTTTATTACTATTATTACTGGTCTCCCTAGACAACAATTTAAAAGCAGTTTGCTAACCACGGTTGTTCTAACCTCCTGTGCTCAGAGATACAAAGATAAAAAAGCTAAATTCTGCAATGTGCACTTTTGCTTAACACTAGTATTTTTCATGTATAAATTTCAACTGCTAACTTTGATTAGAACTCAGAATCTCCCTTTATGAAACAAGTTCCACCTTAAATTTCTGAATATTTATTTCTCAAGCCTCTTAGTCTCAGCGAAACATGATTACTCACCTTGTTTAGATTATTTTTGCAATTGATTGCTACACCTAAGTAGCCGAGTACCTGCATTCAGGGCACTTAACTGTCTGGATCGCCTTTCCTTTGCAAAAGTGGGAACAGAGCAGGGGAGAGCTGGGCTTCTTCACCAAGCACCTTTCTAGTTCTCATTCTCTATCCCTCTGAGTCCAACAAGCACAGGACTCCCAGACTACCCACTGGGTAGATAGTAATCACTTTAGTTACACACCAATCACTTCTTTCATAACATCCTTGTATTCGGATAGAGCATTAACTATAAGCTGGGAGTGAGTGTCAAACACTAAAAGTCATCTTATACCACTTGCATGTGTACCTTTTCCTCTAGTTCTTCATTTCTGGTTTACTAATTGTTGAACTCACTCGCTCATCTTTGTATCACATGCCAGGGATAAACATATTCCTGGGTCCCTGAGCTGTGTGTTTAATAAAATAGTTTATCTTAACTGATTTGTGTCAAACCAATGTATCTACAAGAAGTCACAATAAATATCTGATGATTCTTCCTCCCTCTTAAGTATGACCAGAATACCCAGGGTAATAATACCGATGCTCAGTAACTTAAGGTCAGGATAACACTACAAACTGAAGTAGCTGAGATGAAAGGGTAGGGTGGGTATAATGTCCACTCTGCACACTAGCCTAAAAGTCCAAATAAACAATGGGTGATTAAGGGCTAGACCTGCTTCTCTTCCAAGACACTCTATTGCCATTAGGTAACTCTCTTAGATTGTACCCTTGGTCTGAATAAGGCGACTTTTAAATCATACATCAAAAGTACATCTTGCTTCAGTCCTATTCAACTCTATCAAGAGTGTAAATAGTAACAAAACTTCAGTTCCATATTTAAATATCTAAATGCTTTATACAAAATGCCAATTTTTCCTTAAATTATCAACATAAATCTATTCTTGAGGTCCCTCTCTAAAACAATGAAGTTTAAAACATGAACCTTATAGTATTTAAAGGCATATCTAGTTTAAGAATTACAACATTTCAGCCAGTCAGTGCGTTTAAGGCCAGCCTGGTCTACCCCACCCCCCCACCCCCAAAAAAAGTATAACATTTCTCCCAAACAAACAAAAAGATCGTGTTTCTATTTTATAACTAAAAGCGAAACACTACTATAGATTAAGGAAACCACGTGTATCAGTGAATTTAAATTACATGTCATTTTCCTAACTTTCTTTTTATTTGCATCTATTAACCCGAGTAACAAGTATTAGTATTATTTTGCTAGGTGGTAAGAAAGTACCGCAAAATGAGGAAGAAGATCTTCTCTATCACTCTCTGTAAATGCAGAAATCTCCAACGCTCTGGGTCGGTGATCCACTACAGCATGTCCAGGCACACCTCGTCCTCGACCTCTACCCCTGCCCCGTCCATGAGCTGCACCTCGACCTCGTGTATGAATTCCTCTACCTCGACCAGATGAAAGAATTCCTCTTTTAGCAGCCTAGAAGAGAAAACTCATAGGTTACACAATGTGATAATTAGTCATTGAGACCTCTGATCTGAAATGCCTAATTCTGTTTCTGAGTTTAGAATTTCAAATTTTGAAATGTTTGCATTGACTTTACTTGTTGAGCACACCAAGTTTCAAATTACAACTGTGCTAACTCAAGCCAGGTGTTAAAACTTAGAAAATGATTCAAACTTCTATGCTGTTTGTGATATTTAGATAATCACATAACATTAAAAGTTCTAAAATAACTAAACATACTCTCTGAAGGTATTTAAAATATAGCAACTTTAACAAAAATCTTTACAATTCCATTATATTATTTTGTGTGTCTTTCTACCACATAGGTTCCAGGGAACAGATTCAAGTCATAAGGTCTGTCAACAGGCAACTTTACACACTGAGCCAACTTGCCACCTTACCATTCCTCCCTCTCAAATTAAGCTTATACTCTAAGACATTAAGAACACATGACGAAAAGACTGGTAACTCTGGATCTCTTAATAATAAAGAATGCTGGAACATCACTTCAAAAGTCAAGTTAATACAGACTGCACCAAAACCTACAAAGATAATAAACATATTTTTACACTGAATTATATATATTCTAGGCTTTCAAGTTTTATCTAATTTTCAAATAAATGCTTCTAGTTTATCTGTTGACTCAGCTGATGTAAGTTGTCCCAAATGCATTATTTTGATCACACCACAGAACAAATACAGAACATTAATACTCTGTCACATAATTTCTTTTGTGTAGTGCACCATTTCTTCATTGCACAAACATTCTCTAAACACCTGTGCTAGTAGTCTTAGTGTTGAGTAGACCTCAAGTGCAATTTCAGTTTGTGCAATTGGCACAGTAATTAAAGTGCTTACCATGCAAGCATGAGAACCTAAGGTCAACCCCAAACACCTGCATACAAAGTCATAATACACATCTGTAATCTCAGCAACTGGGGAGACACAAATAGGAGACCCTGGGCCTTGCTAGCCAGCCACCCAGACTAGCCAAATCGATGAGCTCCAGACTCAGTGAACACCTGCCCTCTCCAACTGGAGCTTGAGGGACACACCCAGCACTAACCTCTACCCTCTTCTGGTCTCCATGGATGCAATCTATGCCTATAGCACACAAATGCACACACACACTGGCAAGTATTCATTGAGAAATAAACTGTGGGATAATTCATCTGAAATTTGGCAATGGGCTGAATGTGAAGGGTAAACAAAGGGTAGAATCACACAAGATGCCTTGCACATTTCTAGTTTGGAAAACTGTATATACAAACTTTAGAAGCAAGATCAATGATGAACATGCTGATGAGGGTATATGAAATCCAAGTAAGAACACCAAATCCTAATATTACCAAAAATAAACATAAAATCAAATAATAATGCTAAATGAAATAAGCCAAGCACTGTAAGAGTACATTTACACACTAATCTAAAACATCAATCTCAGAGAAACCGAAGAATGACTAATAGTAAGAACTGTGCTGGTATGAGAAGTGGAGAAATGTTGCTCAAAATGTACAACAGAATAAGGTGTAGCACCTGCTGTACAGCATGGTAAGTATAAGTTGATTAAAGTAGGTGAAGAGAGCCAGAGAAGGAAATTTTTAAATATATTTTCACAAGAGGGGATAGATTACTCTGATAATTCATTTCATGATGTATATACATATATTGAAACATGTTGTACACCATACAATTAAAAGTTTTTAAATAAACTAAATAATAATTTAAAGGAAAAAAAAGGCTAGCCAGGCGGTGGTAGCGCACCCCTTTGATCTGAGTGCTTTAAAGGCGAAGTCAAAGGGATCTCTGTGATTTCAAGGATAGCCTGGTCTACAGAGCAAGTTCCAGGACAGTCAGGGCTACACAGAGAAACCCTGTCTTGGGAAAAAAACAAAAACAAAACAACAAAAAGGTGTAAGGGAATTAAGATTAAACATATCACAAGTATGCCCTGTAGAGTATTAATGACAAAACAAATGCTGCCTGAAGAGTAAGCTTCAGCAGCATATAATTTGGAGTTTAAACTAAAAGCCTCCAAGAAATCCTATAGCCAAACAGCATATTCAACATGACCTTCAAAATGTATTTGATCTTAAAATCTTTGCTCACTAATCTCTATTAAAAAACAATAAAAAATTAATGTGATGAGCATATTCTGGCATCTACTATATTACTGCATATATGAATATTTACTGTAAATCAAATTTGGATCATCATAAAAGTTTGGAAAATACTATTTTATTCTTGGTTGAATTACAACAAGCAAAACATGGAAATTTATGTTGTATTTTTACTAAATTATATCAAAAATTTTACAATATTTCATTTTGTATATCACCAACGGCATGGAATATTCATATCAAGAAACCAATTTTAAAATTCATATAAGACTAATATTTTGGGTTGAACATATAGCAAAGCAGACCATGTTCCAAGGGATCCAAGTGCAGGTTAGGACATTATTTTCACAGCTTTTCTAACTCTCAGACAGATGGAACCTGGGACATGTCCAGCAGATGTCATCAAGAGTTACACCTTAACACCTGAACAGCACTAAACAGACTTCTACTGTATTGGAAAGTGAGAAAAAAAAAAACAAAAAAAAAAACAGTGTCAACAAACTTGAAAAAATATATACTCACCAGGCATGGTGATCCTAGCCCTCAGGAGGCAGAGGTAGACAGATCTGAGTTCAAGGCTAGCCTAATCTACAGAGAGCGTTCCAGGACAGCCAGGGCTACAGAGAAACCCGGTCTTAATCAATCAATCAATCAATCAATCAATCAATCAGAAAGAAAGAAAGAAAGTAAGTAAGTATACTCAAAGTAAGCAAAATAACCTAAAATATTAAAAAATACTACCTTAAATTATGTCAGGCAATAGTGAATATAGACATTAATATTCTTTCATATTTTATAACATTTTTGTTAAATATTACACATCCATGGTTTAGAACAGAGATCAATTCTACAAGTTACTCACAGAATAACCACATAACTAAAAGTTAGTTTATTTTCTCTTTTAAAAACACCCACAGCACCATCTATAGGCAAAACTTAAATAAGCATGCTTTCAACAGATTTCCAATGCTGATCTCTGGCAACTTAGCACAACATGCCTGTAAGATACATACAAAGATTCTTTCCACACAAATAAAGCCCTTAATTATATTTAACCACAAGAAAAAAACCAAGAGGAGGACTAAAATTCAGTAGAAATGGAGGCACCAGGGTGTTCAAGCAGAGGCAGTATGTCAGCAAATACTAGTTTCTCAGGCCAGCACAAAGTCTCAGAGGGCCAAAGTTCCAAATTCAACCAGAGACCACATAGCAAAAGGAGAGAACCCATTCCCATGAACTGTCCTCTGACATTCATAATCAACTTAACAAGCACATTTAAAATTGCTTTTCTCAAAACTATTTTCTCCAGTCATTTAGTCTCTTTCCTCTCTATCCTAACGCGCACACAGAGAGAGAGAGAATTATATGTATGGTAAACAGTAATTGTTTGGTTTTTTGTTTGTTTGTTTTTCGAGACAGGGTTTCTCTATGTATCCCTGGCTGTCCTGGAATGCACGCTGTAGACCAGGCTGGCCTCGAACTCAGTAATCCGCCTGCCTCTGCCTCCCGAGTGCTGGGATTAAAGGCATGCTCCACCACTGCCCGGCGGTAACTGTTAACTAGAACCAAAAAGCACATTTTCATGTTAACCATAACTGTATCTCCTTCTTTTAAGTGAACTGTGTAGATGTGGATACATACCTCCAGCTGTAATTCTGTATATCTCCTCCTAAGTTCAGTGACTTCTTCTCCAGCCTGCATCTTCTTATATAAATCCAATTCTGTGTCAAGCAATTCTTTCTGCATCTGAAAGTCATTAATGTTCCAAATAACAATTAATACTCTGAGCTTATTTTAACATTTTTCTAAGATATTTTTTCTCATATTCACTCCTGTCCCCTCTCCCCTTTTTTCCCTCTTTTTTGGCAAGGGCTAGTTATACAGTCAAGATTCTTCTGTGTTGGCCTCAAGCAGGCCAGGACTTTAGGTACGTGTCATCACACCAACCAACATTTTTCCTATTGCCAGTCACACGACTCGAGTTTGTAACCTTCCTTATTCCTTTATTCTCACTGATTTCCCTAAAACTGACAGTCTAGACCATAGCCAACCTGTGACTCCGGGAACTAATAATGTCGGAATTTGGAAAAAACAAACCAACCATGGGACTAATGAGGAATATATACTATGTCTTTATTCAGGTAAACTCATATACCTTAGCTCTATTGTAGGATAAAACACAAACGAATGATGGTGGCTCCATACAAGAAGCAGGGCTAGGGACAGTGTATCGGGGGCTAGGTTGGAGGCGGGAGAGAACCTTATGTAAATCTTTTATGTGCTTTTAAGCCATGTCAATGTTAGTTATTACAAAAAAATTAAAAACTTAAACAAAACCAGTAAGAATGAGGCCAGGAGAAAGAATCCAAAGCTAAAAATTAGATGAAATGGATCTAACTTTATCTAATTAATAGTACCTAGAAAACAAAATAAAAGTTAACTGTCATCCTAATTTTAATGGAATATAATTAGTTTGTAAGGGATGTAAATAAAGTTTGAATCCAGCTTAACTGTTGGAAACGGTACTGCAACAATTGTAGAACTGGTCTGCATGGACTGAGTCTACTTGAATGAATAAATACACTTATGAGGCCAAGTTGTCATTATGGAAATTGGCAGCGGAATAAGATTTTTTTTAAAAAATAACCATGTAATTCACAGTAAAATTAGAAGAATCAACATGGTTTCATACCGGTACACAGATGAAATGCAAATACTGTACCGTGCATCCTGTCACTCCTACCGTCTCTAACGGTGGTGGCCCTTTGTTTGTACCATCTAGACTAAAACACCTACATCTTCTCTTTGCAAATAAAAGCCATTCTGGACAGTGGTACTAGGTTACGTCCTATCACTCATCTTTGACAGCACTGATTCCAATACATAGTTCTTGGCCATACAGTCAAGTAACCACGTCACTCTGCCCTCAGACTAACCCCTCAAAATGACCACAGTCATTTCCTAAGAGCTGACTTCACACCTCTAAGAACTAGCACACCTGTGAATAATCAGATTCTTAACAAACTATATATCCTTAAAAAAATAACTTTTGATATTTTTATTATAAAGCTCTTTTTTAAGATTTATTTGTATTTATTGTGTATGGGTATTTTGCCTCCACGTATATCTATCTGTGCATTATGCATGTTCAGTGCACTTAAAGGCCAAAAGGCGGCGTCAGATCCTCTTGAACTGGAGTTACAGACAGATGTTATGTGCCAAGTGAGGGAGTTGAACCTAGATCCTCTGGAAGAGCAGCAAGTGGCACTTAACCACTATGCCATCTCCCCAAACTCATGCTTGATATCCTTAATAAGTAGTCATGTGAATAAAAACCACAATACCTGAGTTTTTGTTTTTATACTTTTTGGAAGACAGCGTCCTGGAGATGTAGATTTAACTTCATCTTTCAACTTGGTAATATTTTTTGTCAAAATCTCTAATGTTTTCATTATTTCTGCTTTATCTTCAGACTTCATGGTTTTGTTTTTCTCTAGTTTTAAAATTAGCATCTGGCAAATTTTAAAACAGAAGTTTAAGAGACTTAGTCCTACTAGTGATAAGAAAATAAATACAGTAAAATAATCAAAACAAATAGATATTATGTTTACTTTATACATTCTCATAAAGCTGACAGACTTTTAGTATATAAAGGTAGAAAGAACAGACCTGGTAATGCTAACAGCAGCTTAATTACAATCAATTTACTTTCTGAAGAACTTTACTATTATTTTGCTCTCTTAGAACATAAGCTCTGGACCAGCAAAGTGGAATGGGAGATCACACAGAATTATGTTCTCCTAGTTACAACAATTTCAGCTTTTTACATAAAGTATTGTGGCTTAATAAGGAATATCCAAAATAAGAAAAGGCCATATTTTCCATGTGAAAGTAGGTTTTCTTCACATGTGAGAGTAGACATTCTTCTTACTCTGTAGCCTAAAAGCAGGCCTCAAACTAAGCAATCTGACTGCTTTGGCCTCCCCAGGTACTGAGACTATGTGGTTAAGGCACCACTGTAAACCAACAAAACACTGTTTCAGTATTTTTACATTTTTCTACCTAAACTCTTTACAAAATACAACTAAGAAATGACTTCTAATTAAATGTCATAAATTAGGACACTCTGCTCCCAAAAATGTCAGCCAAGAAATACCAGCCACATTAATATTTTTTACAAGTTACTTCATAATTTATGTGTGTACCTGTGCTATGAGCAAGCAGATGCCCATGGAGGCCAGGAAAGATTATCTGACCCTTATAGCCAGAGTTACACGCAGTTGTGAGTCGCCTGATATTGGCTTAGAAACCCTAACAGGTCCTCTGGAATATAAGTATCAAATACTCTTAATTCAATGAGCCTTCTCTCAGTGTTCTCATGAGTTTATTTTAATCAATCACATTAAAAAGATTAAAATATAGCCTAGTATACCAAAATGTACATTTCAACTGCAACCAAAAATTACTGAGATTTTTTTCTTCACACTACACCTTTGAAATCTGTTGTGTAATAATTAACATTTTCACTTCAATTTAGACTATTCTATTGTGTAACACAGGAGTAGAGGGTCCAAATGAGTGAAGTACATATCAACAATGAGAAAACTATTTCGTTTCACTATGCACTGACCAAAAACTATTGTACAGTAACAGAGCTAAATGGTAACCATTTCACATAAACTATTCCCATCACTTTATATAAAGGTTCTTCAACTCCAATGCTAATGAATGAATACATACTGTTGATGATACACTTATTAACTTTTTCACTTTTACTACTAGTAATTACAGTAAATGTGCTTCTCACTATGAATTAAATAGATTAAATTCACTAAAAAACACACCGATAATTCTGTCAAATTTAATTTTACTATTTTACCTTCTGTGTTTCAATGTGCTTTTCTAAAATTTCTTGCTTCCTTTTTCTTACATCCTGCTGAAGTTTCAATGCCTCCTAAAAGAATCAAAATGATCATTTGAGTGTAACTAAACATAGATAAAACAATACAAGAGCAAAGCAGTTTTAACTGAAGAGACAAGGCAACAAATGCAATATACAACAGTTGTGTCTGTAAAGCTTAGACCATATATACAAGTTTCAAAGATAAACCAGAGGAAACTTCCCTTCACAAAAAAGGAATGTGAAGAATAATCATTGTGACAGAAGGAAGACCAACCTCCAGTGTGACCTTGTTTGTGGTAAGCCCAAACAGGCATGGGCATACCAAATGAAGAAGGCCTCCTACATGCAAAAGTTATGTCATACTGTCTGTGCTTACCTGTTTCTTTTTCTGTGCTTCATTATTATCAACCGCAGGGGTAGAAACTAGTAAGGTTTTTTGTGCAGCCTTCAAAGCAGCTGGATTATACACCGTTTTTGTAAGACCAGTAGATGTAGACAACACCTACCAACACAAATTCAATTTCTTAAAAAAGAGTGTTATCAATCATCTCAATAATTTCTAAAGTCTTGCTTTCTAAGAAACTCCAACTTTAAAGCATTTCTGCCTAAAATTAAATGTTGAACTAAATGTATTATATAGTTATAATAAGTAAATCACATTTCATGTCTTGAAATGAATGGTATGAATGAGTAATAAGCCGTATAACTAACAAACAAACAGGCTCCTGGTGACTTAATGCCTGTAACAAAAAACAAACCAACAAAAAAGCAAAGCCAAATATGTAAAACAGGAAGCCAAAGGGGGAAAAAGACTGTCATTATTATATTTATGAATAAAGCACAAGAGAAAACTGAATGTCACCCTACAAACATTTTAGCATGATCACTGTAATCTGTAGTTCCAAAAGAAATAAGGCAGTCACTCTCCAGTCCCTAGAAGCCACTCTTCCTCCTTGAAGGGATCTGAATGTCTCAGACCAAGCTCACATGGAGTACAAGCTAAAGCACTAATCAATTTTTCTTTTCTTTCCAATACTTACAGATTTTTATTTCTTTAGCTATGACATAAAAATACCATTGACTCTGTCAGGTGATATTAACTACTTAACAAGAAAGAAAAAAAAACTAAACTAAACCAAAAAGAACCTGCTGTCTTCCTTCCTATCTACACTGCAAGGCCCTAGAAACAAAGATCTGGCCTTTCTCTTCTTTGTGATTCTTGAACCTAAGTCTTTTTAATACAGAATCATGAGACTTTGGTTAAAGTAAACTTGAGAGGTGCAGTACCCTCAATGTGCTCATGTATAAAACTGGGGGTTCATCCTGAGAGTATCTACAACACACTCCAAGCTCTCTCCTTTCACTGGTTTTATCTCCACACTGTTAGGATCTAAAATGGTATAATCATACGACGGATAATAAATATTTTTATACTAAAGTAAGCAAATGAAATAGATTGAAGTGAAAAACCCTTTAAAACATAAGGGTTAAGAACAACAAGAACAATAATAAAGACAGTACTGACAGGCTACTTTTGATTTCCATCACTAAGTTTCATGACATGACTGGTTCTTAGAAAAGACAGTATCAACGGATTCTATAAAAGCTAAGCAAGTAACCCTGCACCAGGATTCTCCAGAGAAAATATTACTGCTTCTAATATCTTAAGAGTTCCTGAGCTAAATATGATACAGAAAGATGGAAGATTGCAAATAAAAAAATATTACCCTATATTTATTTATTTATTTATTTATTTATTTATTTTTTTAGCTACTAACATGTTCACATCTGATGTAGCATAAAAGTAGAAATCTGGAGACCACTTTCTGACCTTTCACCATGAAATCGGGGGAAAAAAACCACCATGGGCAACTTATTACTCTCAATATTTCTTCTCTGTTTCAGAATCTAAATGAAATAAAAACTATCATTATTATAGCTTCACAGAACACAACTTACGTTTAAACAATAAAGGAAAATAATATTCTACGTGTATCAAAATTTCACAGGTAATTTTTTTTTTGAAAATAAAACCTGCCAAATATTACTAATAAACATGAAGTACTAAGAAAATACTTGATTTCATTAGAAATCAAAATACAGATTTAGTTTATAGTCTAACTTCAGTGATTATTCTGGAATAATTCTGGAGAATTTCTTCAATGCTAGTTTACTATGTCACAAATTGCTAAAACTATGTTAAAAGAAGACAGTCTACTTTTAAGTCTGAGTATACTGTTTCTTCATGAGAATTCCTTAACAAGTTAAAAGCTATCTACAGAGTAAATAACTTGGAAATTTGAGCATCACAATGTTATTTTCCAGCATCAGATACATATTGTAATAGACATTATTCGTCTACGCTAGCATTTTCGCACTTCAGTCGATAAGGAACACACACACCTTTTCCAACTCTTAGCACATCACATCAGACTGAGGAGTGCTGGCTGAAGGTGGTATCTGATGAGAACACAGCACTCAGAACCATATCCATAGCCCTACCCAGTGACTTTCTTCTGCAAAAACAGGATCTATGATAAAAATAATTCACGAAGCCTCAATCTCAAGGACTCCAACGTAAAATTAAACAGCGGAGAAACAACAATAAAGTGCTTACAACTGTTACTGCCAACAATGGTGACATGCTGCCCTACCGCATAGGTGCCAACATGTAAAAGTAAAATGTGCTTGAAACTCTTAACTGTAGGATTACAAATATTGCTTTTTATTTGAGTCTACTTGGTTCTAGATTTAAATACTAGGATGATAATGAATACCCACAGTTTTTCAAGATTTAAAATTTACCCAGACGTGCTGGTGTGTGCCTGTAACTGCAGCACATGGAAGCTGGAAGCAATAGGATGGTACATTAACAGCCAGCCTTAGCTACATATTAAACTGAAGTACATGGTCAAGACCCTGGATTTGACCTCTAGCACTGTCAATAAATTAATTAATTAATAAATATATTTAAAGTGAAAATAGCAGAAATATCCAACAGTCCATATTATACAAATCATAAGAATACAGAGTACGGACAGAGGCTGTTACAAGTACACACAGCACGTTTATTTCCACTTGTTCTCATGTGCTGTAATTTCATATGCTGACACAATATTAGCTTAACTTATGATGATCTAACTCCACTCATCTATTGTCTATTGTCTCAATGCTCGCAAGTTTATTTTGAATTCTCTACATATGTAACATCATGTCATCCACATATAAACAGATTGCTTTCCTTTTTTTTCTAATCTTTATAATGGTTTATTTCATTTTACCATTTTATTGCATTGGTTAGACTCTATGGGAAAAAACCTCAAAGAAAGTAACTAAATGAAGATCTTGTCTCGTTCCTGATATTCATTACATCTCACCATTTAGTTTAATGTTAATTCTGGTGGGAAGGTTGAGGAATGTTTCAACAAGGTAGGAAGTTCCTACTTTGCAAAGGGCTAAGTATTTCACCAAATATTTTTCTAACAAGATAGTCATGCAATGTTTTCCTTTTCCCTTACAAGGCTAATGTGGTCAGCTAGACATATTCCTAATGTTTAATTACCTTGACTTTCTGGACTGAATCTTTCCTGGCCATGATGTTTTATGCATTTTACATATCACTGGAAATTGCTAATATTTCCTTTTGGGTATTTGTGCCTATATTTACAATAGGTGTTAGCAGGCAATTTTACTTTTTTGCAGTACCCTTGGCCAGGTTTTGTAGCAAATATAAACCCGGAAGATGAGTTAAAAGGCCCATTATGTGCTATGATTTTATTATTGTCTCCTATGACAAAGACAAAAGTCAATTCTCTAAACTGGTAAGTGGTTATGCTCCAATGACACATTTTTCTTTCCTTTTTTCTTTTAGTTCTCACATCTTTATTTCTTATGTCAAATTATTACCATCGAGAGCCATACCTACTATTACTAAGTGAAAAAAAAAAACAAAAACAAAGTCTTACTAAGAATGAGAAGACTATTCTGTTAAAAAAAAAAACCTATATAGGGTTACTATGAAGCTATCTAAAGTTTCATTTTTAAAACAACTAGCTCAAACAGAAATTTAATATGATTTAATAAAATTAATAGCTCTATTATAGTAAGAGATCTATTAATAATCTAAATATTATTCTAAATAATAATTAAATAATAAAAGTTAATATCTGCAACAGGTATTTAAAACAGAAAAGAGAAACTCACTTTAAGAGTTATGTATAAGAAAATTAATATGCTTAATTTCCGATTAAGTATGTACTCAGTAAATCAGAATGTTTATTTACAATATTATTTAGAGCACATAGGTATGCATTTTATAACACTGGCCAAATGGAGAACTCTGGAGAGAAGAATAAGATTTAAAGCTTTATGTATAAAGTATTTTGAAGACTCTTCTCAAGAACATTAAGTACTTTTTAAAAACATCACTTAACCAATAGTAAAACTGACCTTTGCCACAGTGTGTGTCTGTCTGTGTGTGTCTTGTAAACTAGCTAAATTGACCCAGCACGCGGCCCTGCCTCCCGTTTTGGTTATGAGACCCCTTAAACCACGATTATTAACTGAGGTAGCATGTACTTCTGTTCAGAGATTATTTACAGCAGTTCATCATCCTCAGAACTCCTCACCCTGGCTTCCTAGTAAGCATCATTTACTCCGTCCATGAGTTCAACTCTGTACTCTTCCACATACAAGGAATTAACAACTTTACAGAGAAACATTTTAAACAACTATCAAAGAAAAATTATTTATAATCTCTAATTGATTTTTGCTACAAACCCTAGTTTCCAGAGAGTGTACTCAATATTTTAAATAACTCAATTTTTCTTGTAATAAAAAAACAACTCAAGAAGGTCTTCAGAGGAGTATGTACTAAAATAAATAAATAAATAACCATTAAAAGGGGGTTAGAAAACTTCCCATATCCTCTCAATCTCTGGATTTATATTGCCAAAATTATACACCAGACCAAAACTTAAAATCAAAAGGCTATTCACATCTCTATTTTATAGTCAAGGGACTTGTTTAATATCATTTCCAATGGCTAAATGAAAACCCGAAGTCTCTAAATGAAATGTAGCTCAATTTTACCATACAATCTCATTTTTAAAGAACTTCAAATACAAATATTATAATTATGAAAAGAGGAGTGTGTGTGTGTGTGTGTGTGTGTGTGTGTGTGTGTGTGTGAGTGAGAGAGAGAGAGAGAGAGAGATTTAAATACTTTAACAACTGACCATCCTATGATAAACTTAGTATCTTAGCTGGTATGCTAGGCAGCAGGACGTCTGTTGACAGGGTAAATGCACTCCAAGTGAAGCACCACAGAGAAGCTAGAGTTAGAGAGAGAGGTTAACACACAGGGACAAAAAGTGAGCCAAAAAGAAAGTGAGAAACATCAAGGCAGAACCCTTGAGGGACAGAGAACAGATACAAGACAATACACAAAAAGGTACTCCTCAAAATAAAGTACACTGCACAGCAAAAGCAACAGAGCAGCAACCACTTCAGGAGTGTGGAGGGGAAGATGGACTGTGAACTAAACAAAGTAATTGTAGCCAATGAATACAAATTTCCAAACATTAAAATAGCACTGATAGAATGGCAACCAAATCAAACTTAAGAGGAGAATGACAAGACACCAACTAAGATAAGGCATCAAAAAGCCTTCAGAGAACTGAAGGCAGGAGAGAAAAAGTGGCAGACTATAAATACATGTCCAAAACCCTTAAGGCTTCAAGACTCCACGACTTAGACAATTACTCCTACTACTGTGGTCTGGAAAGTAAAATTAACTTCTACAGGGAAAATAACTCATTTTTGGCACTAAGATGCCCAAGAGGAAAGTCTGATACAGACTGCGTTTGGAATACCCAGCAATGCCAAAGTGTAACAAAGTAAATAATAAATCAAACAGCACTCTAAGAACAAATGGCAGCAGGTCAGCCAGATTCTTGATTCATTTTCAACAGGAATTGCCTCTGTAATCTTCAGTCTAGAAATAACAGGGACTAGAACCAGAGAAACACAAACCTTTTGTGTTCTGCTAATATTCTATAGTTTCATATAATTCAAATGAAAAATAAAAGTTACCAGGGTAATCCCAAACACCTAAGCATGAAAACAGCATACATGTATTCAGAAGACCCACAAACAGCCTCAACAATCTTTATTTACCTTCGTATTGAAAAAAAGAAGTGTTGTAAAGCCTTATAGGAAAAACTCTCAGCAATAAATTTAAACTGCCAATAATAAAATAATTTATATCATTCTTCCCATTTACAGACTACATAAGTAAATAAAGCAAAATAAATATTACCATGTACCAGTCTACCAGTAAGTAAGTAGAAAGATTCGGAAAGAGTAAGTGCACTGCCCAGTTACCACGCAGTTAGTAACAAAGAGCCACAGATCACATTCCTATCACATTCCTAGCTCATGACCCTTTTTATATCAGACTACCAGAGTTTTCAATCTAAAATGCACAATGTCCATAAAGAAAATAAATGTAACAAAAAAAAAAGGATGTAGCACACAGAAATAAGAGAAGCAAGTATTAAAATGTTGATGTAAAAAGGGGCGCTAGGCTAAGATTTTTCTTTTTCAGCAAACACAGAGGAGTAAGGAGCTACCAATACTATTAAGAAGCAGAAGTTTGAAGCTATGAGAAAAATAAAAAGAAAATGAAGCTGCCACCTGGCAAACATTTAGAAAAGCCAAGACAAACACACCATGCTATTCTTACCTTTTCAGTTGCTGAAACAGATGGCTTTGATACAAAACCCAACCTGTCCTTCACAGATAACTTAGTTACATTCTAAAAAAATTAAAACGGACATATTCAGTGTTTCCCCAAACATATATTAAGTCTGTTGGGATTTTGAACATCCTGATTCTACTAATATATATTAAGTTTGAGCATAGCAATATTAGCCATAGAAACCTCGGCCTTTTAAAAAAATAAAATAAAATAAAACAGGAGAAACAAGCATAAAGAAGAGGAAGGGGAAAAGAAAAGAGAGGATAAGCAGGAAATGTGTGTGAAAAAACAAAGTCTTTAATATTAACGATAAAAAATTACAATGTAAAATTTGTTCCTAAAGTCCCTTGCTGTTTTATATTAACAAGTAGAAACTGCACATTTTAAAATAGACTTGAATATTTAAAATATAAGCCTGCTTCATAAGTTGAAAAATAAGTATCATTCATTCCTAAAATGTTTATAAGTAGATATATTGTAATTAGTGATTTAGATATGATAATTTAAAAATAACAGTACATCATTTTGCATTCTGAATCTTCATAGAGAATCTCATTATCTTATCCGACTAGTCAGGAATCAATGACCCGAAAAGCTAACATAGCATCCATTATCTAAGTAGGTTACTCCACCCTAACCCAAGTGTGCAAAGTGTGCACAGCATACCTTGAAATGTCTAGAGAAAGGGAAAGCTCCATTTTTGAGCCTGAGAGTATAGAAACAAGAAACTCCCAATCAACTATGGAAGTGTAAAGACCAACATATGGGGCAAAGAATCCCCGTCCACAGGAAGGGATGCAAAGTACTAAGCAGGGCAAGTGATACTTAATACATCAGCAATCAAGCACATGTAACCTGATGGCTTAAGTCTTCCCTTCTCAAAAGTTCTCTGTTCACCCTACTGCATAATTATCAGGAGACAGAACTCTAAGTAAAAAGATAACAGAAAAAAAATAAAATTTAGTGTACTGAACTTCACTCTCAGGCAAATTTGTTTTAAATACATCTCCACAAAGTAAAAAGAGGTTTTTCTCATGAGCATTAACTAGGAAAATGAATTTAAGATTAAAAAGACAGTGTTATAAAACTAATTCATAGGTAGAATCAATACCATATTTCTGTGTAGAACATTCAACATTAACTATAATTCTAGTTACCAAGGAAAATTAATTGATGGAGAACCTATTTAACAGAACTGCTGATAAAAGCTGCTCTTTACCTGGGGAAGTTCTGAAGTAGCACTCTGGGCTTCTGCTGGTTCAACAGTACCTGAAGGTACAGGACCCAGCCGCTCTTTGACTGACTGCTTCACAACAGGTAAAATGGGCTGCTGGACTAAAGGCTGTATTACCTCAAAACAAAAGGAAAAATTAAAACAAGCTAATTAATTAGTAAAGGAACATGAAACATAACCAAGATGATTTTATACTAACGTATCAATATAAAGTTTAAAATGCAATTTATAGTCAAACTCAAGTGTTTCAGGTTTTCAATGCATTAAATTTTCTTTGCAAGACATGAATTGTAAAGCAGAAAAGATTAAATTCATCATTGTTTAACAATCAAAAACCAGACTACTCTATAATACCTCTCAAAAACAGCTAGTATTTTCTCTAGGGAGAAAAGTAGAAGGAAAGGAAAAAAAGACTGTCCAAGAAGATTATGTAGTGATAAACTTAGGCACTAGGTAGTCACCACTGAATGAGTAATTACTTCTCAGTAACTATTGTTCTACATACTTTAAAACTAAGATTAACCTGACAAGCTAATAAAAGAACAGTTAAGAGAAGTAACTTTCTCTAGCCTCTGTGATTAACAGTAGTAAGCCAAGTGGCACATGACTCAAAAGCCTGTTTTAATACTAGTTAAAGGACCCCAAGAAACATTAAACTTCACATAAATTTCTCTCTTACCTTTGGTGAAGTAGTTTGTAACTGTTGAGTAGTTCCTTCTCTGTGCCAATAAACCTTAATAAAGCGATTATTTAACACTGCTTCTGTACTTGAGATTGCTTTCTTTGCTTCTTCATAAGTTGCGAATTGGATAAGGGCACCCTCAGGATCACCATTATAGGCAACCTAAGATTGAACACATTGAGAACAGTTTGCTGTTAAAGGGATGCACAGCTTTCCAGTCAATTTCTTAAGATCTCAAGATTTTAGTCCTTCAAGTAAGATTTTGGTATTTGTACAACATGCCAATCTTGTCATTTTCACAGGTTATTTCCAAAGATTCTGAGAAAGTTCTTTGTTTTATGCCTGTTTGCTTGTTTGCTTGCTTGTTTAATGAGATATGGGAAAAGTTCATTCTGGGGCCAGATCTGAGTAACCATGGCCTGAAAACATTTATTTAGATTTCAATGTAGAAGCAGTTTCTTGACATTTATTACTTTTACAGAACAAAGAAACACAAGTCAAAGCATGTTATCTGTGCCAGCAGTGTTGACAAGTAGTGCGAGATTTTTAAGAAATGAGGTTTAGTGGTAGGTTATGAGATCATTGACAAGAACTGCCCTTAAAGTTGTGCAAGGTGGCTTTATGTCAACTTGACACAAACTAAAGTCACCTCAGAGAAAGGAACCTCAATTAGAAAATACCTCCATAAGATCAGGCTGTGTGCAAGCCTATAGGGCATTTTCTTAAGTAGTGGTTGACAGGAAAGGACCCAGTCCATTGTGCGTAGTCCCATGCCTGGGTTGGTGGTCCTGGGTTCTATAAGAAAGCAGGCTGAGCAGGCCACGAGGAGCAAGCCCATAAGCCCCTTCGTGGCCTCTGCATCAGTTTCTGCCTCCAGGTTCCTGCCCTGCTTGAGTTTCAGTCCTGACTTCCTTTGATGACGAAAACCATTGCCTCATGAAGTAGTTTTGGTCATGGTATTTCATCACAACAACAATAACCCTAAATAAGACACAAGGTCTCATGGGTTCCTGAGCTCTCGTGAGAGAAACCTGTTTAGGAGTCAGTCAGACCACTGAATTCATCTCTGACCCACCAGTAGTCTTTAATCAGAAGCCAATCACACAGCATCACTTCATTGTTAGTATCTCTGTTCTTATGTAAGTTAACCCTTCAGGTATTTCATTACAGTAACAGATACAATGCTAATGCAATGTCCAATTTCCCAATCTTAAAATTTGAACAAATTTTCTATTTTTCTATGAACGCTTTAAGTTCTTTAAACAATTACTGACAATATTATTCCAAAGCTCTTACCTGTAAGTTAACCAAAGTTCCAAATCGACTAAAATGTTCATTGAGTTTGCTGATATTATTTAATTCTGGAGGAACTTTCCTAAGTTCAAGTTTAGTATTTTCATTTCCAAATTGAACCTTCTTCTGGAAACCCGGGCTGTTTGTCCTATTAAAATTTGGTCTGTAAGCAAAAACCACGTTGATCAATATATTTATAAAACTGATCCCAACTACTACAAAGGAATAACGTTTTACATGTAAAATGGATGTCTTTAATTTAATCAACTTCTCCCCAAAACTGGAAGTACTAGTCAATGAAGAAATTTAAAGTTCCCTCAGACAACAGTTTCCAAATCAGTAGTGTCAGTATCTTTCATGGAAGTCACCTGAGAAGGTTCGATACATCCCTTTTTTTTTTCCTACACTTCTCATTTTTTGTTATTTTCATCAAAAAAAAGGTACTACTATTTGAATTTAGCCAAAATGTACATACAAATCTTGTTCTATTCTGGAAATCAGCTTACTGAAAGGTATTTCATTTTAAGACTTTTGTTAATTTTACTTATTAACATAAAGATGACACCTGAATCAGTTAATCAGTTTGGGGATACTTTTTTGTTTGCTTTTTTGTTTCTGCTTTTTTTCGAGACAGGATTTCTCTCTGTAGCTCTAGCTGTCCTGGAACTCACCATGAAGATGTGTGCAGCTCCTATTCAGTAACACATTTAACATGTATAAAGGGTTGTTTCTTTTAGAGGTAGAAGTAAAAAGAGGAAAAATTGTGTCCTCCATCATACCACTTTTATAAGAAAACAGCTTTGTAGTGCCAAAGCAAACTCATAAATTTCTAGAAAACAACCAAAATTGTAACTGAGAACAGCCTATGGATCAGCATAACTTTTTAAAAGAGATTGCATAGTCTCTAATCTAATAACATAGCAATAATCAATGTACAACCAAATCCCTCAACGGCCCCTGTCAACTTACTTATCAAACCACGTCTTCTTTGTAGAAACCCCGGGTTCCCCAGACCCAATAGTTCTTTTCCTTGATTCTGAATCCACTACTATCCTCATGCTGCTTTTATTAGGAGGCTTTTCTGTGTCAAAACAAAAGAAGGTATCCATTAATATTCTGTGTTTATTGCAGCTACTTTAAATTCCTATGAAAATATCTAGGTTTCTATCAAAATAAACATATCTTATAGGCAAAAATACTAAGTATATATTCAAATACAGAAGTCCAGGGGAATTTTAGTCTTTTTCAGATGCATTTATTTTTAATTTCACACTTAACTCTAAGACTCAATAAATTTCTTGTGCCAAATTAGTATGTGATGATATAGGTTACTTCTTTAAAGGTGAGATCTACGCCACCCCTCCAATCTGCCATCACTCTCACCACAAAAAAAAGTATATAATAAGTAAACTTGAGACAATCAAACTACCACTGCAAATCAGCAAATTGTAAAAGTACTGCTTAAGTAGCAACATATTAACATAATTGGAACACATTTTAAAAGAAATATTCAAGACTGAAATGCAGTGTCCAAGAATTAGAAACATCTACTACTTGATATTTTCCATGCACTCTGCTAAAGCAACCCTACGCTTGCCTTACTTTTATGTAACCTGTTGTCTTAACTAGGCTTCTACTTCCAGGTTTCTCTGGCCAAAGACAGAGGCTCCAATCTACATCCAGAGTGCCGATGTTTTCTTCCATTTTCTAGCTCTCCTGTGACACTGGAACATCCCAGTAGTCCTTAAAATTACAGCTCACATTACTCCATACTTACAGAGGAAACCTCAGAAAGTTTCTCCTTTTACTGCTCTATTTTCTCTCTACATATCCCACAGCTAGTCCCTAAGAGATATCTACTTTTGATTTACCACACCCATTCACCCATTCATCCTCTGAAAACTGGCCCCCATTACGCCTAACTTGTTCATGGGAGAAAAATAACTGAGGAAACTATCTGATACTTAAACCTATGAATATTCAGGGATTTTTTTTCTTTATGTGTATGCATACTTTGCCTGCATATATGTGTACCACGAATATGCCTGATGCCTGCAGAAGGAGGTGTCAAATGTGAGCTACCATGTGGCCGCTGGACTGGAATCATCCTGTCTTGTGCAACAGCCTTATGAGAGCTTAACATCTTAGTCACCTGCCAGTCCTACTTCTCAGTTTTTAACTGGCCTCCAAGAGATATTAGCTGCTGTGTATTACTTCTCCTCTTAGATATTACCAGCTCTGGATTTTCAGGGATCCCTTTTCTTTTGTGGCCTTTGGCTTCATTGTTTTCAGTCACACATGGCTTCCAGTCAGGTGGCTCCCTCATCTCACTCCATAATCCTTACACCCTTCTTTTATCTCCTCTCATTCATCTCTCGGGAGTCTGGGGAATATGGGTGTGGGGGTGTTTAACTGAGAATGAACAAGGAAGGCTACTTGTGCCTGTGGTAGTCAACCATGCAGGACTCAGAGTGCTTCATTCTATCATTCTTCATCTCCCTCCGTATTTATGGTTTCAAGTTAAGGCTAGAATAAGTAATTTCTAGTCAGCTGTCTTCATGGAGCTCAGACTTTAAATTGAAATATTTCTAATCAGATGACTTATACATATAACAACTAAAGAATTAAACGATTTTCTACCAATGTGTTCTTTTCGTAGCAAACAGTGCAATCGTTTACCAACACAGCAGCTTGCATTTGACTTCAGCCTTTACGTCATTTTCTTCTAAGCGCCACATTTAATGAACCATGTAGTCAAGTCTACTAAATATGAATCTCAGTTCCCACTGCTGCTACCCTGGAGCAGCTCTAGACCTGTTTTAAAAGTCTTCAAATGTCTTCACGGTCCTGTGAACTCCTACACTTTTCTTCCTCTTGAGATGAGAAGCTGAGCTGTTGTATATGCTTTAGCCACCTCCTTTCTCTGGCTGACTGACTTATCCTACACTTCTACAGCACAACAGAAGATGGCACTAGCCTCAGTGCCGGTCAGCGTGCAAGCTCTGGGCAGCCGTGCACTCACAGACCAGTTCTCCAACAGGACTTAGTTTGATTCCTGTTACCCACACTTAGCTCACTGGCTTTTATGAAGACTCTGAGCTTTCTGTTATCCTCTTCCACTTGAACAAACTTTTGTTATGGGAAAGCTAAGAAACCCAATAACGTGTTTTCCGCCAGCATGTGTAATAACGTGTTTCCACCCAGCATGTGTAATAACGTGTTTTCCGCCAGCATGTGTAATAATGTGTTTCCACCCAGCATGTGTAATAATGTGTTTTCACCCAGCATTTGTTACAACTCTATTCTCATTCAGATTTACTTGAAAAAACATATTAAATATAAAGTGCTTCGTGATATACAATTAGCCCCGTCTAATAGCTACATGCACCACTCCCCAACAACACTGCCCATTCTATACTGTTTTTCTGACGAAAATGACAGCACTGGATAGTTAGTTTCCTTAAGCTATTAAGGAAAGGGAAGGCAGGGAGTGGCACAATGAAGCTGGGAGCATGGTGCAGACTGGGCCACCTGCCACTGTGCTGGGCAGGCAGAAGACTCCAGACGCCTGCCCACTGCATAACCAGCCTGCAGCAGGAGCCACTACAATGTACAACTAAGTGGTGGAGAGATGAGAGACAAAGAGGAGGACAATGGTTGCAGGACTGGAGACGCAGGCCGGAGAGTCTGATGTGAGTAGCCTGCAATATCATCTGAGACCATGGTGAAGTCTTGGCCCATGCTGCCACTTAGGGCCATGTCTTGGTCCATGTTGGTGGCTTGGGTTTATGATGATGTCCAAGGGCTGTACAGAGAGGGCCCCACCCTTTACCTGCTATAGCACTCAGAAGAGAGGAAAGCAGGCCCTGCACCTCACCTACGCAGCAGAATGGAGCCGACACTGGTGGCAGGAACACTGCTGAGCTGGGAAAGTTGGCCACGCCATTAATCTGCTGGACAGTGGCATGGGCAAAGGAGAGACGCCATCCGCCTCCTCATCCACTCGCCCACTGCAGCATGAGAGTGGGAGCGCTTGGATGAACTAGCAGGGGCGAGTGCTGGAGAGCTCACACTGATAATGTGGGTGCAGGAGAGCTGGCAGGATGACCAGTTCAGGTCACCCAGGCCCAGATCCAGGGCTCCAAGTTGGCCCACCCCAACCTCTACCTCATCTCTGAACTACTAGAAGCACAGAGAAGCCAGTCATGCATAGCCAAAACAGTAGGATCTCCATAACATAGAGTAACAACAAGATATCAGAGAGAAGTCCTGGTGAGGATCCAGTATCGATAGTGTAAGAGGAGCCAGAGACCTCAAATCAAATCAATGACTCACTGCAATGAACATTGCAAATGTAAAAATGTGTGGACAGTGGGTGTACTGTGGGACAAGACGTGACTCGCTACTACATCCAAGAAGAAATGGGCTTTTATTTTATTTGGGAGGAGGTTGCAAAGGCAAGGGCAGAGATGAAGAGATGGGAAGATGAGTGGGATGCATAATGTGAAATTCACAAAATAAAAAAAAAAAATCAATTAAAATAAAAAAAAAAAAAGAATTGTGAGGGCAAAAAGGTCATTTATTAGCATTCCATAGTCTGAACGGAAAGGACCTAAAATGTTTTTATTTAATTATACCACACTAAGATTTAACATATGAAGCATAAAAGTCTAATTATCAAATACTAGCCCATGATAAACTAGTTCAGGCTACCAGAAATGTATAATTACATAATTTACATTGTAGCTTTTTATGCATCTGTCATAATCTAGAACAAGAAATCTGAAACCTAAAAAAGGGACCAATAAGAACTTATAGGGATGAAAAGAAGACTGAAGAGAAACCGGGCATTCACCTTTTAAGTGGGTTCCTACACCAGCTAACAAATTAAAAGCCAAGTTATTAGGTAAAATGTATGTCTAAAGTAGCACACAAAATATACACAATGTATCTAAAGGTATTCCAAAGGCATTCATATTTCTAAACAAGTGTACATTTATCTCTCTATAGGAAGCACTTCTTACAATATTCACAAAGAGCTGAAATTACCATAATGCAAATGGATATGTAGTAAAATTTACATACAAAGGATTTGATCCCTCTT
The DNA here is from genome assembly GCA_019843965.1 of Rhynchomys soricoides. Lineage (NCBI taxonomy): Eukaryota > Metazoa > Chordata > Mammalia > Rodentia > Muridae > Rhynchomys > Rhynchomys soricoides. The sequence goes on along the minus strand of JADRCH010000004.1, from coordinate 17,791,197 downwards.
CCTTCTCTCAATCATAACTAGAAATCAGTCTGATGCTGGACTGGGTTTAGAAATATTCTTACACAATAGCAGAACACATTTATGCCAATCCAAAAGAGCAAAGCATGCGTGAAGTAGAAGTTATCAATAAAAGCAGGGAATACTGTAAGACTTTTTAAAAAGCTTGGTGGACAGGTATCTCAGCTGTTAAGGAGTAGAACTCTTGTTACAGATTACCAGAGTTCAGTACCCAGTGCCTACATCAGGAGCTCACAACCTCCCAATAGCTCTAGCACCAGAGGAACTAATAATAGCCTCTGGATGACTGCTCGGGCACCTCCACTTACTTACACACACACTTAACCACACACAGAAATACATGATTAAAAATATGTATTATTTTTCTAAGCTAAAGTGACCCAAAGAAAGAAAGAAGGTTTTTGTACACTGACCAGTATGGGAGAGAAATTCAGAGAATAAATAGACATTACAAACAACTACAATCATAAGGGGCTACTTTTCCATTATAGGCAACGTGTATGTCTCACATATAGAAGAAAGTACAAAAGAAAACTACTTTTTCTGCTCCTATTGATGATAATTATGAGATTACCTTAGGGAGAACTCAAAAATGTACTGAAAATACATCTGAAGAGATTCTGTGATACCTCAAAAAGGGTATAAATTTGAATTAGAATGTTCCTCACACCCTGACACAACATGCTTTTCAAATATATAAGATATTCAGAATCTGACAGATTCCAATAGAACAATAACAAAACCTCATTATTATAAGTAATCCTAAATTTAGTAATCCACAATAAGCACTGTTATTTAAATTGGACATTTATATGCAACTGAAGAGTCTTGATGTTTCTAGTCTCTCTAAAGACAGCAGGGGGGAAATTGGGATGCAAGGTAGTTTCATAAGGCATGATTAAAAGTTAAAGACCTAGTTCTCTTCCATAACATTTTGTCTAACAATCTTCCATCTCCTTTCATCAAAATCTGTAACTGCTACACTGTTTCAAAGGCTGTACCTGTAACTGCTACACTGTTTCAAACTGATGGGAACCTCAGCCAAAATTGATGCTAGTTCTGCTGCCCTGGCTCCATCTAAACTTTAGTTTTTAACAATTTAAATAAAAAGTCTGTCTCTCCTAGAATGTAAAAGAGGAGTCAATTACTAACCCCTATTTATTTCATTTTACTTAAAAAAAAAAAGTCAAATTTTACGATCTCAGGAGTACAAAAAGTTGCACACGGAGCTTAAGTTTTAGATAAGTTCATTATCCAAAATAGAAAAGGCTTTAGCAATATTATTATTATTAATCTCATCAGTGGTTCTCAATCTTCCTAATGCTGCGCCCCTTTAATACAATTCCCTATGCTATGGTGATCCCTAACCATTTAAAATTATTTTGTTGTTACCACCTAACTGTAGGGTTTTTTTTCTGTTATGAATTGTAATGTAAATATTTTTTAGAGACAGGGGTTTGCCAAAAGGGTCATGACCCACAGGTTGATTACCAGTTTTAGGTGAACTAGTAAGATCACAAATAAAACAAAACGTAAGAAATAAACAAGTTATGTAAAAAATACATAATATCAGATTATTTCATAAACATGGCACTCATGACAGACTAAATAAATAATCAAGTGAGCAAGACCATCATTCTTAATGCTTCCCTCCTTTTTCTGTTTTTGTTTGTTTGTTTTGATAAAGATCAACCCAGGACTTTGTGCATAATAAGCAAACATTTCACTTCTAAACTACACCCCATCTGGCTTCATGCAAATGAGAGAAGATTGATCATAATACCTCTGGGTGGTAAATCCATGTCCCCTGATGTTAGTCCTATCAAGTTAGGCCTTTGTGCATGGACTCTGTGTCTATACATAGGTCTGGAAGTGTTTGTTATGCTTGGGGCTTCAGGATTGTAGCCATCTGTATCATATGTATCTGGTAACACAAAAACTGTAATTAAACAACAATTATAAAAACCATTTGGTGACTATTAAACACTGATAACAGAAAAAGCAATATAATTTATTATTAATAAACAACATACAACTAATGTGTTTTAAAAATATACTTGTTCTATAAAACAAAACAAAGCAGACAACAAAAAACGAAACCAATAGAAGTCTTCCAAAATATCCTGATAACGGGATAATTTAGTATTAATTCATCAAGTCCACCTTTCACTGTGTAATTTTAGTGAGAAATTTTGTCCCTTATTTTTAACTCACTAGGTATTTTTAAAGCTTTGCTCTAAAACTGCATTATGAAATTTAGAGGGGGCCAAAACTGCACCTGCAGTAAAAAGAGAGGGTGGCGCAGGAGGAGGCTGGTGATGAATGCCAGTTGTTACTACGGTAGGAACAGAGCTGGTCGCAGAGTTAGGGGGCGCATCCATGCCAGATGGCTGCAAAGGAGGAAGTGGAGGAGGAGGTCCTGTCAAAACCAAAGAATAAGAAATATCATCTGAAAGCAAACAAACGAAATAAATTATTATACATTCAAACCTGATATTCTTTTATTAAGCTGAAATGTTTTCTACAAAGAGCAAGCTCTTAATAAGTAAGTTAGCTTTTTTATGGTAAATATTCTTTTAAATCTATTACAAAACAGGTTTGATATAAACTATGAAGGACTAAAGGCAGGGGGATTATTATAATGTATATAATTCACAGGCTTTTACAAATCACAGTAACTAGTTTACTAAAGGCTGAATCATGCATGATATTACAAATGAGAATACACTTGTTTTCTACCAGGCATGAACAGGCCTACTTTACAAATCGTTTAAAAAGACGAGCATGAAATTACTAATTTCATAAAAAGACTATACGTGAATAATAAACAGTAGGAAACAAACCTATCTTCTGACCTGTGACAGGTGGCAGACTGGGTGGTAATGGACCTGGAGGTGGCACAGGGGGTCTAAGATTCACAGGTGGGGGTGTAAGAATTGGAGGAGGTGGAGGCAGCCCAGGAGGAGGTGGCCCTTCAACAACAGGCGGCTGTGCTGGGAAAGGCAGCATGCCTGGCAAGTTCACATCTTCTACAACTACCGGGTCACTTCCATGATCAAAAGGACACATGTCTCCTCTCATACAAAACCCCTTTTCTGTAAGTAAAGTATCATTAGAAACAAATGCAAAAAGCTCTAGAAACATAAACTATCTCTGAGCTAACAAATGATATCAATAAGATTATTTTTAGTATTAGGCAAAATTATAATTACAGTTTTACAAGAGCTCTCTTCATTCTTAATAATATAAGCTATTATCAACTAATATTCTTAACAGATACAATAAAAAAGAAAATTGAAATATGTATACATAGTAAGTAAAATAACAAATATATAAGACTTTTGGCAAATATGCCTCATTATATAATACACCAATTACTTAACTATATAATTTAACATTAAAACCATACTGCAACTATGATTTCAGTATTAAACATAATCTTTTATACTAAATCCTTAAACGTCTTTGATTCTCTTTGAAAAAAAATCTTACACGTGTCCTAAATATATTTTACTAAGCACTGATTTCTAAAGAATGTTTTAATCAAAAATATTTAAGTGAGCAGATTCTTTGAAAAGTTAACTCAGATGTATTGACTCTTTTTGGTCCAACAATATTATAAATGCAACCTAAACTGTTAATAGCAGTGGAAGATGATATTATGGAATTCACAAAGTAATCTCTCATTTCCAATATCATAGGCAAACTTTTTATGAATAATTACATACTCTAAACAAATACTTTAAACAGAAACTTGTACAAAACATATATGTACTAAGTACGTACATACAAAATAAATGAGGCAAAGTTACAAGAAAATACATCAAAAAACAGTTAAGGGGCTTACCGTCATAATCTCTACACCGCTTCTTTGGCACTGGTGGCCTTACATAAGAGTTGTGATCTACCTGGTCTTCATGAAATTCAGACCAACTTTCGGTAGTGTTATTACCGTGATGAGTAGGCGCAATTACAGTAATGGTGCTGCTCAAAGTAGGTACCGGATAATGGCCAGATGAAATATTAGACACTGAAGAGACCGGGGTATAATTATTTTCTAACGGATCTGTTCTATCCAGGTCATATTTAGGTTTCACCAGGTCCCTTTCTGCAATAAAATATAAATAACTTGTAAAACTATTTCTTAAAAGAAAAAAAAATCCCAGATCAAAAAAAAAAAAAAAAGAGTAGTTTTTGCTAATCAGAGAAAACAGTCCAAACTTTGCACATTCTCCTTTAAAAGTTGCTTAACAGCCCAGTGATCACAGTGCAGAGAATAAGGGACAGAGGTGCTCGGTCCTCCCTGGACAGTTATACCACAGCCATGCTCCAACAGACTCTTAGAACATTGGAAGAGGAGGCAGAAAGACTGGAGGAGTCAAAATTCAAGGAGATTATTAAGAGCCAAAAAGAAGGGAAGTCTGAAGAAAACTGTCTTCAAGACAGGATAAGTCCACTGCACTCATGAAACTCGCAGCCAATGTGGCTGCCTACAAATCAGGCCAGTCAACAATACACCAGCATAGAGAGAGAAGGACTCAGGAGGAGGCCCCCACTGCTGCTGATTGCTGCAGGAGCAGGGAGTGTTAGTTCACTTCAATAATATGTCCTATGTCACGTTAGCTGTGCTACAGTGGATGGTGAGCTACATTCATGCATACGTAACTTGGTCTATGTAGTGAATTCCAGGACAACCAGCGCTACATAGTGAGACCATGTCTTGAAAATAAATAAATAAATTAATTAATTAATTAATTAATTAAATCCTTTTAAAAAAACATTCACAGCAGCCAAGAGTAGCATGTCTTTAATCCCAGGACTTAGGAGGCAAAAATGTGCTACTGTCTGGATGTGTCTGGAGGACACCCTGGTATATAGCTAGCTCTAGGACAGCCAGGCTACACACTGAGAACCTGTCTCCAAAAGAGAGAAAAAAGGCATTCTCAAAATCAATAAGAAACAAAAGACAATACATTAAGCAGCACAGACTTTCCTAGTAAAGAACAGCAACCAAATCACAAAGGCGTGGATTACCTACCCCTGCTTCGTGTCCTGCTCCTGCTCCTCGTTCTGCTTCTATCTCTATCCCTGTCACGAAGCCTCTCTTTACTCCAGCTTCGACTTCGACTCCTGCTGTAACTGCGACTTCTCCCTCGCCTCCTGTTATAGCGGTCTCTGTAGGAATCTCTCCGAGGAGGGTTACGGTCATAATCTCTTTTGCGAGAACGATCATCTTTCTTCCTCTCATCACGGCTTCTAGAAAATATTTCATAACATTTACGTGAATAATGCTGAAGTAAATGTAAAAGCCCCCAAATATGTAAGTTGTGTTACCATCATAAGAATACAGACAACTCCAAAATCTGAAACCTGAGTTTACTTATACTTATTCTAAAAGCTCTTAAAAAGAAAATCAAACTTGTCTCAATTCTTAAGTCTCATGTACAATACCTATACAATATATCTACACAGACAGACATCTACACATCTTATATTACAAGTAGTCTATACCTTCAATCACATTTGCATATATCACCTGTATCATACTCTGAACACTTTGAAAGCATAATGGGAGAAATAACTCACTCACACTAAAAGGACACTTCAATGCCCCCCCCAACAACAATAATAATAAACACAAAAAACAAAGGCCTAACATTTGCTTTGTTGTTAACATATGTTTATTATTATACTGTTATTATTTGGGACAGAGTCTTACTGTATAGCCCAGAATGGCCTACAACTGGCTTTGTAGCCAAGGCTGGCCTTTAACCCAGAGACCCACTGCTTCTGCCTCTTGAGTGCTGGGATTAAAAACAATTTCCCCCATACCCAGCCCTATTTTTATGATTACCATCCTATACTGTGTTTACTGATAAGCATGGACATATATTTACTATACTCTAACTTGCTAGAATTATATTACCCTTTTTTGATTTGAATATGGACATTCTTCTCTCCCTTCCTCCCCAACATTCCTTCTAGAGTCATTATTTGAAGTGGTGACAATTTATATCTCCAATACTTTGTCCTTATATATAAACGACATCCTCTATGATGTAATAAATGTATCTTGATAAGTTATAAAAAGAAAAGCCCAAACTAAAATTTCACACTAAGAGGCACTGTATCTGAGGTTAGGTAAAGCAGTAACAATAGCAATTAATATAAAAAGCACTGCTCTAAATAAATATCACTCGCAGCATGTACTTCAGAACTAGATGTTCTTGGTACAAATGACCTAGCTCTATTCCCTAGACCAATAAAAGAGGAGCTGAGCTGGGTGCAACGATGGAGTGAGCCTGCAATGTGATCCTAGCACTAAGGAAGCCAGACTCAGGATTTGCCTAAGTTGTATGCTACCTAACTGGCAAGGTCCTGTCTCCCCCACCCCAACCCCAAAATCCAAAAGGACAAAGCAAATAGAAATAGTACTTGTTCCTTTGGAAAATATAGTCAGTCTAAATAATAAAAACTAAAATCTTCAAGAACGGTTCAACCAGTCACCTGTTGTCTCTGTACCGGGAGCTTGACTGGGGAGGACTGTGATTCAACCTTCTGGAGAACTTCTTCTCTCGCTCTTCCTCCTTTGTGAGCTATTAAAAAAAAAAAAAAGACAACTTTACAACAGCAATTTTCTGTTGTATCACTATTTTAGTTAATATTAAGCTTAATTTATAATAGACACAAAATTATCATCACAAATATTCAAGCAAAACTAATTTCTCTACCAAATACAACCCTTTAGCTGTAACTGGTGAACTTAAACAGAATAATAAAGCTATAAATCCTTACTTTAGATAATAGTGACAAGAAGATATTTTAAGTAAATGTCATTGTTTTTACCTACAAAAACCAATTTTATCCCTCGTTTCAAAAGTCTAATATATAGTCATGCTTTCTGTTTTCTGGATTTAGTCTCACATCATTGAACAGAAAACATATAAGTACTAATCAAGTGATCAAAAGAAAGAATATACACAAAAATCTGCAAAATCAAACAGTTCTGTCTTTTTAGAGCCTGATATCAGCTATACACTATTTCCGAGAGGACTCTACTCACGTTTATAGCTACTAGAGAGCAACTACGAGAATAGCCTTTACTCACTGTTACACTATCCACATTACGTATTCCACAATACTGATTCCATAGGACATAAATACATCTTTAGCAATAACATAGAAGTTAAACAAATGCAAGATATTGTTAACAGATTCTGTAAATATGCCAGAGCTTTGAAGATTGTATATTTTAGGTAAGAACAAAGAAATTCTGATGCAGACAATCTGTAAGTACACATATCCAAGTTTATGTCAGCCTTTCTTCCCAGCCATCTACAAAAACAAACAAACCCACCCACCCACAGCTATGACATATACACCATATGAATTAATGAAATAGAAACCTGTGAAAAGCCCAACTTGGAGAAATGCTTCTTTCAACAGCTTGTCCAGTCCCTCTCCCCACTGAGTGTTTTTCTCTTCATACCCACTTCAAATTCTCTCGGTAATCTATAGAAAAACCTAGTCCTAACAAAAGCTATCTGATGTAGTTTTATTTAGGACTTGGACTTAAGTTTCAGGGCTGGCCTGAAACTTAAAACCCTTCTAGCTGAGGAGCTTCAAGGGCTGGTATTCTCAGCCTTAGGATATCCAGACCTCCTGGTGCATCCCCCCCTCTATTTGCCACAATGTATTCTTTCAAGCAAACATGTTAACATTCCATCCTACAATCATACACAGCAACATACTGATACACACACAGAGCAACCGTTCCATAATACATGCCCAAATAGAAACTGTTAGTACTTCCACACCATGTAACATTTTGATAATTCTAAAAGCTCATTACTAAAACCTTCCACAACTTGTCAAAACTATAATAAAGGATTACTTTAGCAAGAGACAGGATACTAAGCCTTTGTGGTCATCATCATGCACTGGGACAGGGTCCAGAGTTGACCCAAGAGTTTTTGAGAATTAAAATATAATTTAAAGTTAGATATAGTTACATGCCTATACTTGTAGATATTCCAGAAGCTGACATAGGACCTCAGGTGCTGCTTGACCACACCCTCACATATACACTCTCTCTGCATATGTGTGTGTATATGTAAATATTTATGAATATTAATTTTAGTAAATATACACACACAAAATTAACTGCAAGCAATCCAAACTTCTACCAATAGGCAAAAATTTAATCATCTATGTCTTCTCCAAAAAAAATAAAAAAAGACTCATTTAAATTAAAGCTATATAAAAAAAAAAATTATAGTGTGAAGCCCAGCAATTGTCTTCATTGGCACAACTGTCCTCAGTCACCTTGATTTTTAACAAACTGAGAAAAATCTAAATTATTAAGGTTACTAAGCAAATGTAAATACAAATTATAAAATACAATTAAAAACTTCCAAATATTCGTAAGTAGTCATTTCTACTACATTGTGAGCATCCCTGTGTTGGACTACCTAAAAATATTGTCTGACTAAACATATAACAGACAGATACAAATAAGTTTACTGTCCACAGGCAGCATACAAAACAGTTAAAATGCTAAGCCTCAGAGGGGCCTACTTACAAGACTGGTCCTCAGCTACCTTCTGAAAACTTTGGTATCTATAGTGTTCCCATTTCCCAACAAGAATAGCTCACTGAACTTGTTTGTTTGTGAAAACATTTTGATTTATGCCAATACTTGCTTTTTGGGAGTCTAGAATTATGTTTTATATTAGGTAGAAGATGTCTGTTCCAAATAAAAACTGAGCTCTTGCAGAGGTCTCAGGTTCAATTCCCACGTTCTCACAGCCATCTGTAACTGCACTTCCTTCCAGGCAATCTGAGACTCTCTTTTAGCTTGTGTGCACTAGGCACCCAAATGGTGCATAAAAACAGTGGCAAAACACTCATAAACAGAATGAAATAATCTTTATTTTTAATACAAAAGAAGGGAGCACCAACTGTCAGGAGCCATCAGGAAGAAGCTAAAAACTAGCAGGTGATCTTCCTGAGATGGGTCTGCCTTGGATTAAAATCTGTAATGGATTTGCTCCTGTAGGCAAGGCCCAGGAGAATTTCATTTTAGCAAAGATTCCTGCTATTAATATGCTTTTCCTATTATTATTAAATACATATAACAATCACTAGGTATTAGCACACCCATTTGAGCACATCTCTGCAGAACAATGAAGGTGTACTTTCTTGTAGTGATGCTATATAGACAAATAGATGACCTAATTCTTGATGATTCTATAAGAATTCCTAAAATGAAGTTAGTAATTTTTAAGCTCTTTTATAGTGGGACTGCTATTAAGTTCTCTCTGATAATCAAAACTGCAATGAGAGCTCAGCCTTCAAATGTCATGAGTTAATTGCTTCTGGGATAGTAACAGGCATTCTGCAACTTAGAGCACAACCAAAAGGTTGTACAACCATGAACCAAAGATCATAAAAGGGAAGTAACAATTTACTAGAGGTACAAAGACAGAAGATAAAATATTGACTGGGTTTATCTATACAAAACTTGACTAGTCACAAAAGTTATGGTTTTTGACTCTCCATGAACCTGTAAAGCTGGTGAGATGATGGATGTTAACCAGACAATTCCTCCTAATGGATATGCATGTGAACATTCTCTGTTGTAAACTTCTTACTCGATTTCCTGTTTGAATTTATGTATAAACTTTTGGTGAAGTTTTCACCATGTGATCATGTATTCTGAAAAAGGTCTAAGTGCAGAGGACAAAGAGAGGAGAAAGCCCTCACTCCCTTTTTCCTTAAACAACCCCGATTCCACTTTACTTAATCGCATGGTGTTCTATGAAAAGATGATAAACAGTTTCCTGCCTCAGAGGAGCTCTGAAGACAGGTCAGCTACAAGCAAAGTGTCATAGACTTTACATAGGCGGACTTTTTATTACTATACAACGACCCTAAATATCTCGTAGGAACAAGTCTTACCCCGCCAATGCTCTTCCTCCTCTGCTGCCTCAAGAAAAACCAAACGAGAAAGAAGAACTGCCAGGGCTGGCCCCCAGCAACCATGTCTCTAACTTCTTCCTTAAACTACACATTGCTGCTATAATTCATTTCAGGGGGATTAAGCACATTCCATGTGACCCCACTAAATCTAGACATTTGCACTTGTTTTCCACCAAACTTCTTCTCTTAAACCATTTTTCTTTGTTAACTTTTCATTCTTTTGCATTAATAAACCATAGCCATGATTATAACTAAATTCTGAGTTCAGTAAGTACTCCTAGAAAAGTCCCTGAACTTAGATACAGGTATTTAAGACAGCTAATAGAAAAAAATCAGAATAGAAAACTCAACTGATTATTTCTTCTGTGAACTTAAGGAACCAACACAGTTATGACAAATTCTCACCTCTTCTTTTTTTATATCTTTTTCTTGGTGCTGAAGAAAGTCTACCTTCAGGCTTCCTGATGATGGCTGCTCTGGAGGAGGTAGATAACTCTTTGTATTCACAGCATCAAAAAGTTTTTCAACAAATATTTGTGTCTCTAAAAATAAAACCAAGAAATTCACAGATCAAAAGATACCTGATAAGACCTTATTTCCCCAGTCCCACCCATCAAGCTTCTTAACCCCCTGACCAAGAGCTCGCCAAACAGCGTGTAATAGTACAAGTTCCATGGTAATCATTCATTCAAGTCTCAAGAGCAGAATGAGAAAAGCCTGTCAGCCAGCTGCTTCCATCCAAGACATATAGCACATGCAATATATAGAAACAAATATTAGCCATTATCTATGTGGGAAAAGTACAACGAACAAACGTTGAAAACATGTTCTATACAACATTCTAAGAAGTTTCTTTAGCGGTGTCTTAAATAGCCGGTCACTTTCTTAGTATATAAATCTATGTAACAAAATGAGCACAAAACATATTGAGGAAGCAAGCCATCTGTCTTAGTCAGGGATTCTATTCCTGCACAAACATCTTGACCAAGAAGCAAGTTGGGGAGGAAAAGGTTTATTCAGCTTACACTTCCATGCAGCTGTTCATCACTAAAGGAAGTCAGGATTGGAACTCAAGCAGGTCAAGGAGCAGGAGCTGATGCAGAGGCCATGGAGGAATACTGCTTACTGGCTTGCTTCCCCTGGCTTGCTCAGCCGGCTTTCTTATAGAACCCAAGACTACCAGTCCACAGATGGTACCACTCACACAAAACTAGCCAGTACACCATCTAAATAATTAGGAATATGTGTATTCAACTTTGTTATAGCTAAAAGCTTTGTTACAACTAGAGGTTTAATTCTTTTAATAGTCTGTACATAACTTACTCAAATACTATTTTAAAACCAAAGGTATTACCTTTCTGAAGAAATACATCGAGCTGATCAATACATAATGCCTTTAATTCTTTTTCACTTTTGTCTTTCTTTACCAGAGCCAAAACATATTTTGCTAGGGCTGATGGATCGGCATCACAGCTAAAGGGAAAAAAATAATAATAATAATAATGCTAAGTGAACATTCAGATTCATAAACATCTTATTAAATATGAAACTAAAGCCATGAACCTACTACAGAAAATCACTGGCATTAAAGAAAAATAAGAGCATTATACCACTGTATAAAAGCACAACCTTCAGAATGAAAAGAATCAAGAAAAGTAGAACTAAAAGCTCAATAGCTATACCAGTGGCTCTCGGCCTTCCTAACCCTGCGTCCCTTGAACACAGCTCCTCATGCCATGGTGACCTCCGACTATAGAGCTAGTTTCAGTGCTACTTCATAACTGTAAATTTGCTGTTATGAATCTTGATGTAAAAATCAGAATATCTGATATGTGATCCCTGTGAAAGGGTCATTCAACCCCCTGAGGGGTTGCAACCCACATGCTGAAAACTCCTAGCACTAAGTTTCTATAACTAAGACCAACTCTGTAACCAAGGCAGGGGGTTAGGGAGGAATGTCCATTTAAAGAGAACTGGAAAAATTAATTATATTGACTACACATATGGGAACAACAGAAAACAAGGTACTCAAAAAAGAATATACTTAGAAAATGCAACTTTTTACATTTAAAAAGCAAGGTATAGTAAGGAAGAGATTATATACGTGGATTGTTACACATAAACCATACATATACATAAGTATAACCTAATAATTATAGTAACTGGGGTGAGGAAATGATAGCAGGACCCAAATAAAGGAGAGACTAGGTCAGAAAGGGATATCTGAATCATGTTCATCCAATTAAAAAAACAGCAAAGAATTCTTAAACTAAATAAAACATGTTATTTAATTAAGGATCACTTTACAAATTTTACAACAAATAATAGCAATAGCTAACTTTACTAAACCCATTCTGTGCCATACGAGGCTAGCTCTACATGCTATTATTTAGAAATCTATTCTTACTGAAGAAATTAAGCAAAAACAAAAACAAAAAAGCTAAGTAGGTTTCCCAAGACAGTTAAACAATAAATGAGCCAATATTTAAGACTAAACCATTCTACTCTAAAGCTCACCTTCTGGTCAATGTGTAATTCCCTGTTTGTGGGGCAGTGGACCATGGCACCAGATAGAAGAACTGGTAAAATAGTAGCAAGTTCAGAACCCCAGTAATTGAGAAGCACAGGAGTTCAAACTAGCTCCTGACCAGGTTCCTGTCTTGGAGCCCATGACTACAACACCCCACTAAGAGGACCATGACAATCAGTCATGTAGCATAGAATCTAGAGTTCTCCACGCTAATGAGGTATAAGCCCCAAGTGTTTTTAGCCAATGAGCTTCCCTTCCTGGGCATTCCTTCCTGCAAAGAGTTTACAATCCCTAGTTTACTCTGATTAAGATGAATGCATCTTCATCCACCATGAATAAAACAGTTTGGACAAGCAAGTATGGTCACCTTCATCAAGGACAGAGGTGGGAGGAGGCCTTTGTCTAAGTCTCCAGTAGAAGGCCCCTCCTAGAAGGTTCCTCTGTACTACTAACACTCACTCAGAGCTAAGCTGGACCCCACCGCCCAAACTCCTTTCCCAACTTCTCATGGTCCCCTGGGTACACAGAAGTTAGAGAACCACACAGCCTCCGTCACAACCCTTCTCCCTCACCCCCACTGGCACTGTTTGTCACCAGAGAAACATGGGCTGGGACCCCTATCCTAGAATGTGTTTCACCTCCCCCCCAGTGACGCACTTCAGCGCCTTTCAGACACCCCAGAGGTGAGGCAGATACTCAGAAGGATATCTCTTTGCAATGAAAGGCCCAGAAACCAGATAATCAACTCATTTCCATAAATGCCTAGTGTTACAACCACAAATTCCTATTGGTCTCCCAGACTATTTTCTGTAAAAGCCCTTTGTAGCTTTATCTCTGGATAGCCTTAGGTGCAACCCAAGGCAGTTCCCTTAGCTCACATTGACTCTCTATCCTTCCCAGCTTATTTCACAAAGCCCCTAAGTTCCTCAGACTCCCACACCCACGCCTTTGCTTCCAGGATCCTTTTAACACCCACTCAATGAAATACTGAGAAACAGACACCTCGCTTAAATTTAATGTGAAGGCTTGGTCCAAAAACAACTACTTAATTCACAGGAAGACCATCTTTAAAGATCCTAACGATACAAAAATTTAACAGTAACTTTTAAATATATATAATAGTAAGGGATCAAAGTAACAAGGAGATTAGGGGTGGTGCACCCCTTCAATCCCAGCACTCAGGAGGCAAAAACAGGTGGATCTCTGAATTTAAGGGTATCCTAGGAGATACAGATATATATTTTTTCCAGGACAGATAAAACTACCTAGAGAGAACTCTGTCTCAAAACAAACCAAAATTACAAAGTGCCTGCTGCACAAGCATGAAGACCTGATTTCAGGTATCTAGTACCCACACAATAGATAGTGAAAGGAAAAACAAAACAAAACAAAACGCTGGGATGAAAAGGGCATTGTGGCATCCCTTGCTTTCGCTAGTCACCTTTTTGGAGAAATCACACGCAATGCCAAGTGGCTCTTAAGCAGTATCATGGAGAAATCTCAGGGCAATTAAAGGAGGATGCTAGGCAGTGGCTAGCAAGGAACTACTGATTTGCAAACAGTACATGTTTGCCTCCAAGCAAATCCTGAAGTGCTGAGAGAACCTACATTTTATCTCCAACCAAGGGCCTTATCACAATCCAAGAGAAGTCAGAAATGTCCAGCTAACCCAATCCCAAATGCCTGACCTATAAAACTGAGATCATAAATGCCTGCCTTGTTGCTAAGTTCCTGGATAACTTGCTACTCAATTACAATAAATCAATGTTTCTCATAAAACTACTTCCATTTTTAACAAAGACTTTAAGTTAGTTATAATCTAAATGCGGGGGTGGGGCATTTTAATGGTACTTGAGAAACTTTATGAAAACTTCCTTTCAAAACTTACTTTGGGCTAGAGAAATGGGTCAGTAGTTAAGAGCACTGGCCATTCTTCCAGAGGGTCACAGATTGAGTCCTATTACCCACATGGTGGCTGACCTCTTGCAAGGCTCAGAACTGAGTGCAAGCACAGTTCATGACTATATAGGGAAAAGATAGCCCAAGCCAGGAGAGTCCAAGAGAAAAAGCCCGAGGTGGGAAAATAGAAAGATTCCAGTGAAACAGAGCAGAATGAACATAAGACATCTAAATTTCCCATGAGATTAATAGCTTCAGTGACTATTGACAAATTATCCAGATTAATACAGTCATTCACAAAATTACTTAAAAGCCTAAAAATAAAACTTCATCAATATCTGAATATGCCTTAATACAACTAATAACGTTTTTATTTTTAATAATAGTGGAGTTAGAAAGGCCCACAGGTTCTGCATGTAAAGGTAACTCAGCGGTACTCTGAGTGCCATATGCACACAATGGCAAATGTGTCCATACACATATACACAAAAAAAAATAAACATTTTGAAAAATGTAAAAAGAAAGCATAGGAGTAGCTATTAAGAGCAGTAATCTCTTCTAGATAGGTAAGGAGAAAACTGTGTACATCAAGTGAGAGAATTAAAAAAAAAATGGAGAAATTTAATAAAATTCTTTAATGTCTTAATAATTTCAACTTGAATCAGACTGAGCCTAAAAGCTGCAAGCAATCCTCTAAAATGCTTATAATATTTGCATTTTAACTTATAATGTAGGATTTTCAAAATGGTATGACAGCACAGAAAACTTTGTTCCACTACAAAACTTTTTAATGATTCTTGTCTGCTCAGCTCTCCTGACCCATTTAGAATTTCAGTGGAAGATAGTTCATGGAGGAATTTAACCCAAGCTTCCATTTCCACTAATCTTCAAAGAGAGAAGCTGGAGGTTAGTTGGATTAGGAATTAAAACTTAAATATAGTAACTCAACAGCTTTAGAACACAGATATAAAACCACATTTATTCTGACCAACGTTTTATTTTATATTCATGAAAAATATTTAATTTGCATCAAGTCATAATTCTATATTCTATACTTAGAATTACTCTTTCAAAAACAGAAATTTCATTGCAAAAGACATAATACATGGCCTATGAAATTTAATTGCTATAGTTTACACCTCTTTATTCAATTAAAAAGGCAAAAACATTTGTATAATTAACTTATAATAAAGGCTATTAATAATTATGAAGCACCTGCATTACAAAATTATAAAGCACGGTCTAGCTAACCGTCAAAGTCCCCTTTCTGAGATCTATAGCCTGGCTTTCACCACGAGGCTTTCCCACGTGCCTGTATAATTTGAGGGTACTCACCCCTCTCCCCCACGCTTTCTCCTCCCTCTTCCCTATACTGCCCTCCCCCTTTCGCACTTGCTTTTCAAATGTGGATTCTGAATAATACGGAAAGGTTGTAACAATTTCTTCAGGGGTCCAGGTTACTTCACTTAACACATGTTCTTCAGCTTCACCCACCTTCTAGCAAATGATTTAATTTTGTTTATTTTATTGCTAAATAACTTAGTATTTGTATAAATACCAAATGTACCCACTTGTCTGCCGCTGAGCACACAGGCTGACCCTCTAATTTAGCTACAGTAATTATAACAGGGGCAAGGCAGATCACTACTGATTTTGAACGTATACCCGGGAGTTGTGCAGGAAGATCAAATGGTAGTAGTAGTTTAGATGTGTGAGGATCCTCCACACTGACTTCCGTAACGGCAAGGCTAATAAATAAACAACTTCCTTTCCCACCAGCAGTGTTTAGTGGACCCCTTCTTTACCCTTCCCAAATGGTCATACCCAGCATCTCTTTCTCTGTCATTCAAATTTGCATAGAAGTGCGGGTATCTGGAAGCCAGGAGTTCCTATCAGGTGTGATGTGGAAACCTAAGGCGCCTTTGGACAGTCATTTGTGTTGGGTGTTTTGCTGGGGCAAACACGTGAAGAAGTGTTTTCCTGAAGTGGACGCAGGCGAAAGGCTGAGGCAGACTCGTGAAGGAACGTTTCAGCGAAGCAGACACAGGAGAGAGGATGGTCTGCTAAAGCAAGCCCGTGAAAGGACACGTGATGAAGGATTCTTCCTAATCACTCCCATCCATGTACTGTGTAGTTAAGCCCCATTTGTTGGGATTCTTCAAACGCGGGCTGACTGGATGCACGTGCTAAGGCAAGGCACGCGGAGGACACGTGATGTTTATGGTGGGTATAAATTTGACTCCACGAAGTGACGGAGACAGAGCTTGGCTTGCTGGTATTAACGAGCTGTGCAACACTTGTGGGTCGACACTGCTGATCTTCACTTCCCTAAAAGAGGTACAGCTGAGAACAACTCCTAGTGTTCCTGCTGGTCCCTCCTGCAGACTCCAGCTGAGGCTGAGGCCTGGCCATCTCTGCTAGGTCATGTCACTGCTGTTGCTAAGAGGACTCTACCGAACTGGACCTTTGGTACATCTGTTTGCGAGTGGATCGAGCTATCGCTGCCTGTTAACCTATGAACAGAAGTGCTGATTTCCAGACAACACAGACGGCAGTTGCTCCAAAGAACCTTTCTAAACAGGTCCACTTCCCTGCCCCATTCTTTCTTTCCCACTCTCTCTGGTGGGTGGTGGGCAAGGGAGGTTAAAGCATTTAAGAACCATCATTTAAAGCCGGGCAGTGGTGGCCCACGCCTTTAATCCCAGCACTCTGGTCTACAGAGTGAGTTCCAGGACAGCCAGGGCTACACAGAGAAACCTGTCTAGAAAAACCAAAAAAAAAAAAAAAAAAAAAGGAAGAACCATCATTTAAAATAGGATTTGAAAAAAAATTAAAGTTACACAGGTGTAATCTATGATCATTCTCCACCTTATTTTTTTTAATTAAAATACAATTATATTGTTTTCTCCTTCCCTTTCCTCCCTCCAATTCCTGTGTGCCCCTTCAAATCATGACCTTTTTCTTTTCTATCATATACACATATAAGCATACTAATATATGAATACAACCTGATGAGCCCATTTAATGTTACTTGTCTGTATATGATTTCAGGTCTGACCACCGATACTGAATAACCAAAAGAGATCCGTCCCCTGAGAAGACTAATTCTCCTGCTCTCAGCATTCCTTAGTTGCCTATTGTTCTTTGTCTAGGGGTAGGGTCCCAGGAAATTTTGCCCTTCCACTGTGTGTTACTGCATGTCTGAGTGTTACTCCTAGCTCAGGCCTTGTGTAGGCAGTCATGTTATGGAGGTACCATGGCTCAAGTTCCATTGTCATTCTAGGAGACACAATCTCGCAGCAGTTTTTGGGTCCTCAGGCTATAATCTTATAACCTTCCCATCCCCACTTCCACACTGTTCCCCGAGCCTGAAGTGCAGGAGCTGGAGTAAGATGTACCCACTGGAGCTGGGCAGGCACCCCCACAATCAGTTGTTCTCTTCGTTCTGACCAGCTGTATACAAAACAAACTGTGTGTGATGACACGGTGAGAGCTATGCAATTAGGAATTACTTCTACAACCTGCTTTTCTCAAGTTTTCCGTATACAAGCAGATGTTGCCAGTGTCATGATACAAGCAGCCCCCTAGCCTAGTTAGCTTAACTTCCACTGCCCACGTCCCTTGGCATTCTGGTCTTCTGAACTAGAAACGGTCATTAAGCACTGCTTACAACATTCCAACAGCTTCGCTAAAGTTTGGGATCTTTCTGCATGCTTTCAACAAACCAGTACACAGGCTTATGAGACACGTGATAAGGTTCTCACAGCAACAACCCCACTTCTTAACACTCATTTTCTACATTCCTTGTTCCTGTGACTAAATATCTGAAAAGAAATTTAAAGCCAATGTTCAGTCTGGCTCCTGGTTTAAAGGACACAGTGTATTATGGTGGGGGAGGGATAGTGGTAGACAGTTCTGTAAAAGCAGGAAGCAGGTGCTTGCTAACATCTCAGTGGACCAAGATGTCTGTACTTCTTTGATGAAATGTTCAATTCACTTGTCCAATTACCGATGGATTATTTATTCTTTTGGTGCTTGGTGGTTTGAGTTCTTTATATATTCAGTATATTAATCCCACAGACACAAGTGGCCTCAAGTTTTCCTGAGCTTGTCCTTCTCAGAAAATTGTTGCCTATGCCTAGACCTTGAAATAATTTCCCTGTGTTTTTCTCTAGTATTTCTAAGTTTCACCTCTTTGTTTTATTCACATAATCAGTTTTCCCTATATTGAAAAGGCTGTCTTTTTTTCTTAAGCCAAATGCTTTTAACACCTTTGTTAGAAATAAGATGGCCACAGCTGTCTAGTATACCATACTGGTTTTTGTTGTTGACTGTGGCTCTGGATATAATTTTAAAGGAGGTATTATTATACCTCCATTTTTCCCTTTTACCTCAAGTTGCTCTGACATTTCAGCATCTTTTTTGGCTTCCATATGAACTGTGGGGATTTTTCTTCTAGTTCTACAAGAAATGTCAATGGAATTTTGATGGCTATTATATTAAATGGGTACTTTACTTTTGTCTATTTTTACAATAATATTGCCCCATCTGTAACTCAAAGACTTTTTATCTTCTATTGTCTTTTTCAACTTATTCAATGTTTTAGAGTTCTCACTGAATCTATTCATTGCTGAAGCTTATAATACTATTTATACAATAATAATGGTGCAAGTCTTAAAATCAAAGCCCACTTGCTGTGACACTTCCTCTCCAACAAGGCCACCACTCCTAACCCTTTAAACCATACAAAGCCAAAAGCAAAGCTCCATATTTAGGTATGTATTAGTTCTTATCCCAATTCACATACAGAGAAGAGTGGTTCCCTTAGGCCACCAGTTCTCTTACCTTCTACTTAACTACGAAACAAAAGTAAGAGGTAATCCATTCTTTTCAAGAACTAAAAGGAGAGAGAAAAGAAAGGGCTAGGGGGCATTTTGTCATGTCAAGAAGAAAAGGCAAACTTATCCAAGGGGAATGGTTCTGTAGACTAAAATATAAAAAGGCACGCACTAGAGATAAAGCTCAGTTTGCAGCATGCTTGCCTAGCATGTAAGAAGCCTAGTATCACAGAACTGCTCAAGGGGAGGGAGGGAGGAGAGAAAGATGAGAAATTGAAGGTCATCTTCCTCCTAACCAGCCTGAGCTACAAAGAGACCCTGTCCAAAACACTGACACCCAAGTTTTCTAATACTGCTTCCAAAATCATTCTGAAAATATTTTCACTTAAATTGGGACCAGCCAGATGGATACCAGGTAAAGACACTTTCACTGAAGCCTACAATATGGATTAATTTCCTGAAAAATACATGGAAATAACTTACTATTTTTTTAGGGCTAGAGAAATGGCTCAGCAGTTAAAAGTACTTGCTCTTCTAGAAGACTAGGGTTCAACTGACAGTACTCACATCAGCAGTCACAGCCATGATCGCTCTAGAGTTCTCTTCTCACTTCCAATGTCCCTGCACACACAGGGTACAAAGGCACACATGCAGGAAAACAGCTGTATGCATAAAGTAATAATGTTTGAATTTACTTTAAAAAAAAAAATCTCAAGATTAGGGATATTAATCCTTAATTTCTTTTAAGAAAACAGATGTTCTGCAAAATAGGAATTACAATCCAAATTACAAGAAGACATCTGCTAAACTTGTTGAGCACAGTTTAAAAAAAAAATTAGGAATTACTAAAGAATGAAAGAGCTATGGTAAAAATATATTCACCCCCTCAGACAATGCTCTAGTTAAAAAGAAAACTCTGTCTGCTGTCTTTTAAATACTATGTCCTCCTTCTAGCCCACTTAGTACTGAACTAAATTGTTGACCTTTCCTTGAAACAGTCTAGTGGGGGGGAAGGGGGGGTGTGGAGGAGGAAGAAAAGGAGGAAGAGAAGAGAAACACTAGCAGCAGCAGCAGCATAAACTCCAAACCACCTGGGGTTTTAAGGTTCCTAGTCTGAAGTTATTTCTACTTGACCCACAGTATTACTCCTGGGTGGGCATCTTCTCTAGGAACCAAGCCTGCACATGAGCCTTCAGAGATAGTCCAGATCCAGACTCCAGCAGAGCCGGGCAGTGTCTGTCTGCGCCTGTCCCTCTCCCTTCCTCTGTCCCTCTCTCCTTCTTACTCCCCAGAACCCCAAACTTTGGAACCCACTATGTTAATCAGGCTGGCCCCTCTCTGCACAGTACTGCCATGCCCTTCTCCCCAGCCCAGACTGCTGAGGTTAGGGTGTGAGCACCAAGGGCAGCACACTTACAACTTTTCTCAGAGTGTATTTTATTACATTTAGAAGAACAAATTATCAGCTGAACTGCATTTATACACTTGCTATATTTTTAAACACCCATTTTTCCATTTGTAATGAATGACTCCACTTAAAATTTAGGAATTTTCACATCAATTTGTTGAAGAAAATAACTGGGAAACAGCAGGGGAGGGAGTACAGGGTTAGGAGGATGCAGAAACTTTTGAAAACTCAAGCACAGGCTATAATTTATACTGATACAGTAACACCTGTCACTTCTTATAAAAAAAATATGAGACTATAGGAGAACGTACTGGTCATGATAAAATGAGTAACATCATAAAACAACTTTACCTGAGCTGCTGCACTTAAAGAACCATGAATGTGCATGGTCCAGCCTTCAAGCATCTATGTGCTAATCACGTTTTCAGCACCAACATTACTCAACCAATTCCTAATGAAAATAAAACATGTACCCACATGGAAACTACATTGGAAAAAATGTTCACTGCAGAATTACTCATATAATCAATATATAAAAAAATAACCCAATGATAAAAGCAAAATGGTGATATAAGCATGAGATGGCCCACACAGCAAACTGTATTTTGGTCATTCTATTTTTTTTATTTTCTTAATATTTATTTTAAATATTTTGATCAGTTAAATATCAAAAAAAGTAATATATAATGACAGCCTGAAAACATTTATATCCATATACTTGTAGCTATATAGAATGTCTTACTAAAGCATAAGAGAGTTGGTAATTTGTAATTTGGTTGGGTTTTTTGGGGGTTTTTTTGATACTTTATTTACATTTCAAATGTTTCCCCCTTTCCAGATCTCTCCTTTGGAACCTCCCTATTCCCTCCCCCTGCCTCTATGGGGGTATTCCCCTACCCACCTACCCATTCTCATCTTCCCTCCTTGGCATTCTCCTATACTGGGGGATCTAACACTCTCAGGCCCAAGGGCCTCTCCTCCCCCTGATGTCTAACAAGACCCTCCTCTGCCGCATATGTGGCCAGCACCATGGGTCACTCCATGTACATTTTTTGGTTGGCGATCCAGTCTCCGGGAGCATCAATCGAGGGGTCAGGCAGTCACAAAAGAATGAACCCGGTATGTACTCACTGATAAGTGGTTATTAGCCCAAAAGTTCAGAATACCCAAGAGTCACTTCACAGCAACCGTAGGGCTGAGTGTGAGGTCCCAGATGGAAGACTTGGAGAAGGGACTGAAGGAGCTGAGGGAGTTGGCAGCCCCAACGAGTGAACAACAGTGGCAATTTTGGTCATTTTAAAAGGTGGAAAAATTATATCAATCCTGAAAGTGCAATGATGAAATATCATTCCAAAGCATTCTACAAGGAAGTTCCCATTCTTACTACACAGTAGTGTAGTAAGTAGTTCTTACTAACTTAAGAAATTGAAGAATCTAATTTTTCTTAGATATTATTGACCATAGATACCTATGACTTAGGTATCTCTACTGAATGTGGAAATTTAATCCTCACTGTGACGTATTATGAGGTGCAAGCAGGTAGGCCTTTGAGAAGTAATTAGGATTAGGTGAGCACATTAAGGTGGGGCCCACAGAACCGAATAAGAGGCTCTTTGTACTATTGCAGGGTAGCACATCAAGTGAAGGCCACAGGATGAAACAGAAATGTTGCCTGCTTCCTTTATGGCTGAGAAGTGAATGAGAAAGAAGAAAAGGACCTGAGTTCCCCCACTCTCTCCTTCCAGTTCACACCTAGAGTGACCTAAAGACCTCCCACTAAGATGCAGTTTTCACCAATCTGAACCAAGCCAATGTTTCAGAAAATAGATCAATATATTAATATCAATTATATTTCTTAATACTAATAACAGTTACATACTGAAATTCTTAAGAGGTAGTTATAAGAAATGGGGGGGGGGGAATCTAAACTTTGTAAGACCTCACCAGAGAAAAGTATAAAAAATTGCTTGTATGTAAGCAAAATATCTCAGAAAAGTTCAATAAGAAATCTCAAACTTATTCCACTGCTTACAAACAGTAACCAAATTTTAAATATGCCTTTTCTTGGTCCAGAAATGATTGCTTACTTGTATACTGTCCTGTTTAATGTAAACTTGACACAAGTAGATCTGGGTGCAAGCAAGCAAGCCTGTAGAGCATTTTCTTAATTAGTGATTAATGAGAGGGGCCCAAACCACTGTAGGCTGGGAACCCTCTGAGCTGATGGTCCTGGGTTCTACAAGAAGAAGTAGGCAGATCAAGCCAGGAAGCACTCCTACACAGCCTAGGCATCAGCTCCTGCCTCCAGCTCCCACCCAGTTGGAGTTCCTGCCTTGGCTTCCTTCAATGGACTCTGACTGAGCCAAATCAACCCTTTCCTTCCTAACTTGTGTTTTGGTCACGGTGTTTCATCCCAGCAACAGTAACCCTAACTAAGGTATACACTAAAAACAATTTTTTTTTCATCACAGAAAGAAGGTATCGAGAGGGTAATAAATCTGGTAAGAAAGGCTTATCACTTCCCACTTCATCTCATTTATTCTCTCTGGAACAAAAGGGGGAAGAAAAAAAACTTGGGAAATCTGTTCAAGCTTAACTTAGCCATTTTCAACATGCATACACCAGACAAGGCAATAATACATCGATTTTGCTCCCAATACTATTCCTATTTTGTAGTTTATGGATGAAATAATTTTATTCGAGAAGCACCATAATCCAGCCAAAATGCTAAAACAACTTTTAAAAAATACCACCAACAACAAAACAAACAAGCAAACAAAAACCCTGCGAAATTTAGTAACTCAAGAGTTCAAATGGAAACTTCAAATAGGATTGCAATGATAAAATGTGGTGGAGAGGCATTTATCAAGTAAAGAACATTTAAAAAGTATTGAGCCAATAATTAATTACATAATATTCTTTCACCAACTAAAATCAATCAAATGAGACTCTTTCTCTTGCCCAGCTCCATGAACAGAGCTGACTTGCACAGAACCACCTAACAACATTTTGGTAAGTAAGCATGAACTCTTCCGTGCTCACCCTCAAAGAAATTACTAAACTATTTTAACTAAATTTAAGCTTTAAAATTCTAATCTTAGCCTGGCACAGAGGCCAATACATGGAAATCCCAGCATTTGAAAACTGAGGCCAGCAAGCAAGGTTACAAAGCGAAACTTTGTTTCAAAACCAAAACGTTCGAATTCTGAAGGTGCTATGAAACAGCCATCCAGCGTGCTGGCTAGACAGCTGTTTGCCACACAGTTTGAGCACCTGAGTTCAATGCCCAGAACCCACACAGAGGTAAAGAATCTACTCCTACAAGTGTCCTCTAACCACCATGTGCCAGTGCCTGAGCACACACACAAACAGATGTTTTAAAATACTGAAATAAGCTCAACGGTGGTGGCACATGCCTTTAATGGTAGCACCTGAGTGACAGAGACAGGCAAATCTCTGAGTCAGCTTTGTCTACAGAATGAGTTCCAAGGCTACACAGAAAAACTCCTCCTCAAAAAATAAAACAAACAAACAATAAGTATTGAAGAATCTATTTTTAGTGCTGTCCATGTCAGCTACTGTGAAAATTAAGATAACATAGTATGGGTTTTAGTTTTATCCAAATGAGCCTATCACCCTACTTAGATTTCCAGTCAAGAAAATAGAAATTTCAACTAATATATTTAATACTGAAGTCTGTGTCACACACATAGTACTAGGAGCTACATAGAACAGGAACACAGGTAAACTCTCAGAGCCAAAGCCTACTTTCAACTGCCAGAGAATCCAGCAGGGCTAACATATGTATTTTGCCTCTGATGCATATTATAAGTTACATAGAGTAATTAATGAGTTATGTTGAGAGTCACTACCCCAACTAGATAGATCACAGGTAAGTTTCTGGGAGAAATGGGCCATGTTGGATCTATATTTTAGTACTGACATAACACATATACATATAAAAGATATGCATATAAGTCAGGAAGCACCACCATACACACAAGGCTTCAGAATTAAATGTCTTTAGAGTCTGTCACCATCATTTACTGGCTATATTGTTATAAGATTGCAGCAATAGAATATGGTCTTGAGAGCCATTTATCAAAAGTTACAAAATAATGGAAGTATATTCATAGCCAGTAAGGTGTGCTACTAAATAGTCCTAAGAGTCTATTTTGTCTTTAACAGAACTTAGTTCACATTCAATAAAGTCTCAATGATCAGTGTAGAATAAGCTGTCAGTTAATTTTCATTTCTTAAAATTGGAGAAAGGGGCCGGGCAGTGGTGGCACACGCCTTTAATCCCAGCACTCGGGAGGCAGAGGCAGAGGCAGGTGGAGTTCTGAGTTCGAGGCCAGCCTGGTCTACAGAGTGAGTTCTAGGACAGCCAGGGATACAAAGAGAAGCCCTGTCTCGAAAAAACCCAAAAAAAAAAAAAAAAAAAAAAAAAAGGGAGAAAAGGGCCCAATATAAACAACATGTAGAGAATCACAAAGAAAGTTTAGCTTCGCATAAATTAAGATGCACATAAAAAGCAATAGGATATAAGTGGAAACTACCAAAATGCAGATGTAAGAAAAGGATGGGTACAGTTTTTGCTGTTTGCTGTTTCTGTTTAGTCTCTATTCAGGGTGGCAAACTGACTTACTATGCCAAAGCAGCTACTTAGCAGCAAGAGAGAATTCAAATCAAGGTTCAGGGGTAAAAAGATCACTATGCAAGCACGAGCACACATACCAATTTTCCATAATTCACAATAAAAAATAATTTTAATAAAGTTTTAAGAAAAATACTTGTGAGTAGCAAATATAAGCAAAGAAAAAAGTACTACAAAAACTCCAAGACAGTACCCTTCAAACTGAGTATAATGCTTTTAGAACCGTGTTCCTTTTCAAAAGGGTTACTGCAAATGAAAGTCTAACAGTTTAAAAAGAAATGTATACCATAATGAAAACAATACACTATCCACACAACAATGTAATAGCATATTAAAAACATGTATAACTCTGGAGCAGTGGGTTCTCAACCTTCCTAATGGCACAACCTTTTAATAAAGTTATTCATACTGTGGTGATCCCCAACCATTCAATTATTTGCATTGGTACTTCTTAACTCTGAATTGTAAATATATGTGCTTTCCAATGGTCTTAGGCAGCCCCTGTGAAATGTCTCAACCCACAAGTTGAGTACTACTGCTCTAGTGTATAATAAGGCTTGAATTTAATTAACTGTGAGGTAGTATCTTAACTTCACACTTCAGTGCCTCACTGTCATCAACCCCAGCAAAACAGATACCACTCATCAAGTAAAAAGGAACAGAAAACACCAGCGATGCGTGCAAATATTAGTGGTAGCAGTAGTAGTCAAGTAAGCTATTAATCAAGCAGTATTTAAGGAAGGAGGGTCAACTGTAGACAACTGAATGTCTCATTCTCTTCTAACCATACAAGGAAACAAATAATTCTCACTATGAGAAAAAGAAGTTTGCTTTCATTCCTCTACATAACCTACCTTCACAGCAACGAATAGCTGCAGAAGCAAAAACTGAAACATTCCCGTATTTACAATTAAACTCCAGTCTCAGCATAGTCTGACTCAGACTCAGAATAAGAAACTGTTCTGTTTTCTCTCATCGGCAGAACCTAAGTGCAAATGTGTTCTGTGCGTATGAGAGACAAAGACCAACTGACCATGTGAGAGACCTTATGGAGGAGAAATGATGAAAGCAGAGAATAATGAAACACATGCCATGAGCACAGAAGGGAAGACTACTGAGCAGAGGAAAGGAGAAAGCAATATGGGAAGAGTGAGGTCAAGGCCACCATCAGTGAGGGGGCAATAAAAACAAAGTATAACGGCATAAATATATGGAAAGGCCCTAATAAAACCCACGACTTTATATGCTAACAAACAAAATTTAAGGTTGAATCACTATGACAAAAATACTGGGGGTTTTTGTTTGTTTGTTTGTTTGTTTGTTTGTTGTCTTTTTGGTTAGGATTTCACATTACCAAAAAGGAATAGTAAAAGACTGACTAAGCAAACAGGTGAAATCAAAAGACATCAATGCTACATATTGAGAGAAAATGTCAATACCTAAAATGTTTAATGATTTGTGGGAAAAAAAAGAACAGAATTCTGCTACAACTACAGAACTTATAATAAACTGACGCACATATTTGTCCTTAGGGCTGAAAATACAACCAGTCTTTCCCTTCCTGTCTCACTCTCCATCACTCTCAAAACTCAGCTACCCGAAATCCTTTGCTGGCTTCTACAAAACTTAACTTGACTCAACAAAGTCCTGTGTAATCTCCAGTGCCTCTGGCATCCCTAACCATTGCTAGTCTTCCTCTGCTCTTTCAATGTCTTTTAGTTTCTCCAATGTTCTCCCATCTCATTTTTAGGACACTTATAAAATATGTTCTCCAAAATCTAGAAAGCCGTTCTTCATCCTTCCAAGCTGAGATCTACTGTTGCTATTTCAAAGCAGCCTTTCTTAACTCCACATGGTGTATTTGCCAAGCATACTGGGGTTCTTTAACACAAACAGTATTACAATTACTTGTTTGACGTCTGTCTTCCCTAACAAATGAAAAGTTATTTCATCCCTTGCCAAATACTATTCCCCACACTGATTAACACAGCATTCAAAGTTCAGATTAGTCCAAAAAATAGAAATAAAACCATGTAATACTTCACTATCATGAATTGCTAAAAGCTATATAGTTCCTAATAGTCCTTCCTCAAACAGTATGTATTTTATTAATTACGTGTCAAAACTATGCAAAAAAATTCTTTACATTAAAAACCAAAGATGGTATATAATTGAGCTTTTGTAAGAAATCACCTAGAAAAATAATAAAGAACACATTCAAATTAAAAGAACAAGAATAGGAGCTAAATTTTACAACAATGTACATTAGAAAGGGCCTCTGTGTAGACTCTACTAGCAATACTGTTTATTGTAATCATTGAAAGTAACAGGCATCTGAGTAGTTGCTTAAAGAAACGTGCTTTGTTTGAATTAAAGAAAAACTAAAAGCACATACACTAAGTATATATGTTTTAGGTTATGGAAAAGAACATGAACTGGTAGTACAGTTGATTTGAAACATGCTAATTATACTCTAGGTAGTATTCTAGGAATATGCATGTCTGTCTGTCCAGTCCTTCTTTTCCCCACTGACGATGAAGCACAAGCACTGAGTTAAGTGACTTTTCCGATGATATTATGTAACATGCAGCTGAGTTGTAGCACAATCCAAAGCTAGTCATCAGCCCTGGGCTTCTCCCTCTCACCTGTTACATATGTTGCCACGGACTTTCCGATCCAAGGAAAGAAAAATGTCTTTTTTGTTTACTTAGAAGTGGAAGGTACTGAAGATTTCATCTGGGCCTTGAATGCCTCATATGCCACCACCAACCACTAGGCTATACCCTCCAGATCTCTAAAAGAGATCTCTACTCCATTCTAGTCAACTACTCTGCTAAGACCACCAATGGCTGGCCACTTTGCCAAATCTAAGAGCTTTGAACTTATTGCATACAACAGTCAGCTGAATCCCATCAGGTTAATAAGCCCCTGCTTTTGCCATACCTCCTACCTCAATACTGTCTATTCCTTATCTACACTTTGTTCCCAGGAAACCTCCTACAATTTCACGGCTTCAAATCCTATTAGCATGACGTTGTATGGCTGGAGTCCTGGCACAAGTTCTAGACTCCAGCATCCAACTTTACCTACGATGAGGACCTAGTACTCCACACTTCACCATCACAACATGTCAACAGCAATCCCTTCCCCACCTGGATTGCCCTCAGTCTACATCCTCCATCCGGCTGTGAAAACTAACTTGGAGGTTTCATCCTTGATTGTTCTTTCCCTTTCTTCCACACCACTCTATGAGGAAGCTCTATCAGGCCTGCCTGGGAAGTACATGTGGTTCCATCTCCACCAGCATCCAATGCACTATCACAGCCTCAGCCTTCAACTCCAAAGGAGCTTCCCTTCCTCTAACTCTGACCACCTTAAGTCTCCACAAAACACACTTGTCTGAAGTCAAATCAGCCCTGGCCTGCTTTAAATAGCCTATTTTTCTAGTGTGTGTTAAATAAGATCTTAATTCCTGACCTCGACTTAAAAGCTCCCGTATGGGCCCTGTCTACCAATCCCATGTCTTTCCTCTCTTCCCTATTCTTTCTCTTTTTTGAACAAACCACATTGGTCACGTCCTCCACTCTTCATTCTGGAAACACATTTTCCTCAGGCACAGAGGGTCCTGTTCTCCTCTTAAAGTTTTACTATTATTTGCTCAGCCAGCTTCACTGACCAACACCACTGAAGCAGCAGCCCCTATCCAAACCACATTTACATGGTCCTCTACTACAATAACGGTCGTAAGTGGGCATAGCTGAAAGTCCATATTACTGCAGCTTATTAACCTGGGAGAAGTTTAAAGTCCTGTCCCAAAGCTTCCCACGGTACGAGGTAAAAACTTAATGCATGCATTAAATAAGTGAATTATCTGCCACTGCATATTAAGTTGCTACTGTAAATCAATGATGCAGAAAAAAATTTATCTCTGATTTATTTCGCATTAAATAAATATATAAAATAGTCCTAAAATTTTTTAATATTTCAACAGTGGTACAAACTACTGAATCCCTCCTTAAAACTGCTAAATAGTCCATACGGACAGTGATTTGTGTTTTGTTTTGTTTTTTTCTTCAAATTAGTAGGATGTAAGTGGAAAAGGGGTTGGGGTTACCAGGCTTAGCACCTGTTACACCTCCAATCAGTTAAGAGAGGTGCGTATGAGGTAGACACCACATGGAAGACGTGGCCTTTAAGGGACTGTTAAGTGAAACCTCAGGTTTAAACTCGAATTTCCCTAACCCCTAGTAAAAAGCCATGCACTTCGTTTAAAGAAACCCTGTGAAAATTATCTACGGCCAAGAGGATAAAAGCGAGCACTCGTGAAAAGCAAAGAATCCGATATGGAGGGCCTCAGAAAACACAGGTGAATGGGGCAGTTTACTATCAGCCTACATGTAACGGGAGAAAAGCAGGACACACCGGTTCAAAGATCAGCTCAACGATTAAAATAACGCACAGTTCCAGCTCCGGCTACCTTCAACCTGCACGCGAAGGTGGGTGAAGAGAGACCACGGGACCCCTTTCTTCGCTTCGGCCTCCACCACAGGCATTCTGAATAAACTGCACCGATCTGTGCGTCCGCCTATCCACCGCCGCCATCCCTGAAAGAACAGCTCCCCGGGGTACTCACATGGGCTCTAGGGTCTTGCTGAGCCAGGACTTGAGTGCCTCGAAGTTTTCAATGATCATCTTAGAAACCATCCACCGCGGCCCCGAGGCCGGTCACACTCCTGCTCTCGCCCAGGTCGCCGCCGCCGCCGCCGCCGCCCCCTCCTCCGCGCGCAGTCCGCGTGGGCCGCGGTGGGAGGTGCCGGTGGCAGGTTCCCGCGAGCCGCGGTCGGCAAGCACCTCGGCGGGGGCCGTCGCAGGCCACGCGCCCACCGGGTACCGGGAGCTTCCCCTCTGCGGACCCCGGCCCAGGCTGAGGCAGCAACCGTTTGCCGGGCCCTCCCCCCTGCCCCGCTTCCCAATGAATCTTCCCGAAGGAGAGCCGAACGCGCTTAGACCCGGGCTTTTTCTCTCAGCTTTGGGATTAGGTGCTTGTTGGCAACGCGGCAGAGCAGAAGTGAAGAAAGCGAAAACGAAGGGCGGCTCAATGGGAACGGTTCGGGGGTCTTCCCGGCTTCCAGCACCCCCAAGAAGATGGCTGCCGATAAATCTCGCGAGAATTAATTGAAGTCTCGCGGTGCGTCCCAGAGCATGCTGGGAAGAAACGCAAGCTCGGCGGAGTGTACGCAGGGCAAATACAGTGGTATGTTTTGTACTTGCGAGGGTTGAGGCCTTAGTCCCTTCTATCCATCGGCCCTCGTGGTGAATAACCACAAACGCCGTCTTATTTCACAAGGATGGAACGGCCGCTGACTCCCGGATCTTGTCCTCTAAGAGGATTGTGCTTGTCGGCACGAGTGAGCTTGCAAGATGGAAGCTCCTTGAGACGCCGGCCAGCAGTTTGCAGGTGTCCTGCACTGTGCAACCCGCCTTAGTTGTCTCAGCACCCTCCAGTACAATAGTCTGTGTGTGCCGCCCCGTGCACACGATGGATAAACACAGACTGGTCTAACCTAACCCACTGAGACCTCCAGAAGATTAGTGTCCCGGGAGTGACAGAATGCAGAATGATGGGTGTCAGGAGGCAAAGAGAGGGATCTTGGGAACTATGTCTCAGTGACACAGAGTTTCAGTTTGGAATGATTACGTTCTGAGATGGATGGTGTTGGTGGCTGAGCAGTTTCACTACACATCTAATGCCGTGAAGTTTTACATATGCAGTTATTAAGAGGTAAACATTAGGTTACAGATAGTGTACGATATATTACGATATATAATCGTGTGTTTCTGTTTAAAGGCACCATACCCAATATTGTTGATGAATCAATTTTGAACTCGTGTTCACTGGCACTGTAACACATGCTTGAACAAAGCCCATATATTCATGTATGTTTCTCTGTAAAATACATTACGGCCTTGTTATATGTTGGGACCATAGAAAGCACTTCACTGTTGCATACGGAGAACGGGGACATTTTAAACAGTAAAATCACCAAGTAAAAAAAAAAAAATCTCATAAATGAAGAAACTAAAACATGACAACAAATGGACCACAAAATGGGTACTTGCTTGTTTCCATTGTGAGAACTGAAAAAAGAATGGCGATTTCCCCCGTTGTTCAACATCAGCTGAGAAGATACACAGCATAGGACTTGAATTTTTAACCACTCATATGGCCACAGTGGACTGTAAAATCACAAGTATTGGCTTTGGGGGTTACAGATATTCTAAAGAGTGAGAAAACTCATGAATATAGAATCCATAAGTAGTAAGGATTAGCTGTATTCTCAAAGACACAATGAAGCCTTCCGGGAAGCCTCACCACTGAGAGGGGGAACTGTTCCTCCCTCCTTCCACTGCACAGTGCTTGTTGTTACCAGTCTGCAGCTACTTCTGCTGCTCCCAAGCTTTTCTTCCTTAGCTAGTTATTCAGTCTGAACCACGCCATTGCTTCATTTTCTCTAGACCTTTCTTCAGAGATAAAAATGTAACTACTGCCGTCATCAGTACTACTCGGAGAAGACTAGCGCCAGCGCGAACATTTAAGGATTTGGCATGTTGTTATTTCACATTTCCCAACAGGTATTGGTCTTTCAAGACCCTGTTACCCTTAATGTTCCTCCTTTTGCACAGAATAACATTCCTCACTGCGCACACTCCATTTCCTCACTGACAGCCTAGACGACGGCTTTACCAGTCTTTGGGTTTCTAAATGTAGACTAGAAGTTAAGTTTTTCTTTTAGTTTTCTAATCGCCCTCGTCTCCAAATCTGCCGGGTTAAATTCATTCCCTTTTATGATTCTTGACTTGGCATAATATCTGAAACAATAAAACAAAATGTTAAAGGCTATTTGCCCTCTTTAAGTAGGAAAGACTCGTAAGGAAGAGAAACTGTTTCAGCTGGCCAGGATAATGAAACAATTTCTACAGACTGTATCTTTTTGTGCCTTCTTGTCTTGCATTGCGAGGTCTTTCCCTTGCCCTGCCCCCGGAGCGTTCTCCCTGGTGTGCTTCTTTTAGTTCTCTCTGGTAGTGGATGAGTGTAGTTAGCACTCTCGATAGTGATTTCAGAGCAATCAGCCTCCTTTTTATCTCTAGCTGCTGAATTAGTTTTTCTCCACCCTGCCCCTCCGAAGCCTATCCTTTTCTGCGGTGGGAGATATTATTACCATACATTATATTCCCATTTATACATAATCGGGTTATGACCTCTGTTTCAGTGGGCCTGTTTGCCTATGACTACACCAGTACTGTGTTGATTTATTTACTGTTGTGTTAATACCGCTTCTCTATGCTGCTTTTTCAAATTAAACCTGGCTAAATGAGAACCTTTGACCTTCCAAACATTTAGACATCAGGCTTTATGAAGCACAATAGAGAATCTACATTACAGCAATGCAGACAGGAAGGCTCAAACATGGCTTCTTTAAGGTCACAATTTTTTTATATGATTAGGAAAAGTGATTAGTAACAAAAATTAGCCATGTGAAACAAAATACAGACCAGAAGATTTCAGGCTTACAGGATAGCTTGCAGAAGGTTCCTGATACAAATAAAAGGCAAGATCTTTTAAAATGTGTAGGAAGTGGGAAAATGTGAAGTTGAGTGGAGGAGGAGAATGACTGTGGTCAATTTGGAGGTTGAAAGGGTTCACTTAAGTTTTCCTTGGACTAGGATATGGTGAGAAACTATTGAAGGCTTTGCAGGGCTGCAGGGCAAATTACAGTCATGAAACCACCTGTGCCTACTTCTCAGCGCTTGCATTTAAGAATTTCAAAACAAAACCAGAAAACAGGCAAACTGTTCTTTGGCATAAGAATACCAGATTTTTATTTACCTAGAAATAATATCAAGGATACATTAATAAAGAGAATATATTTTTCTTTTTCTTCTCACTTTATTTGATTTTTGATATTATAATTTAATTGATTCATTTCCCTTCCCTTTCATCTCCCCACACCTTTTATATACCCCACCCTGCCTCCTTCAATCCATGGCTGACTATTTTTACTAATTGCCATTTCGTGTGCGTGCGTGTGTGTGCGTGTGTGTGTGCGTGCGCGTGCGTGCGTGTGCGCACGCGTGTGTGTGTGTGCGTGTGCATGTGTGTGTGCGTGTGTGTGCGTGTGTGCGTGTGTGTGTGTGTGTGTGTGTGTGTGTGTGTAAGGAAATGTATTTTCTTAACCAGACTAAGGGCTGCTAACAAAGACAAAGAATGTTTCCTGTGACAAGCATAAGTAATGCAGAAGAAAGTACTTCACCACTTGCTGACAATGTAAATTGGGATCAGAAAGCAGACTGCCATTTCCCCCTCAAAGCTGTGAGCTGCCTGGCTTGGGTACTGGGAACCTAACTCTGGCCCTCTGAAAAGCGGGGAGCACTCTTAACCACTGAGCCATCTCTCCAGCACCCCACTGTGTGTCTTAAATACTTCAGCCCAGCATGGTGGGTAGTTCATGCCTATGACCCCAGCACATGGGAAGACTTGATTGCTACAGCAGTTCCAAACTACATAGTGAGCCTAGTTTTAGAAAAAAAAAAACTCAAAAAAGACAAAGGCTTTATTCCCAAAACCAAACCAAACACAAACTTCTACTTTGGAGATGCCAGGGCAAGTAGCCATTTGCAGGCTGGCACAAGTCCCTGTCAAGTTGTTAGGGAGTCTGTCATGTCTTTCTTTCCTCTTTGTCAATGAGTAATTATGGAGCAGTGTCTCCATGCTCTAAGCCAGAAACAGTCTAAATAAGTAAGTAAATAAATGAATAAATAAAAATGTGTCTTTTACCCTGTCCTCCCTTTCCCTTCCTTCCTTTCTAATTCGAATGGGGGGAATAATTAAATATTCTTTTGAAGTCAGCCCACCTCCACAGGCTATTTGTGGTTCCCATTAGCCTTAGGACAGAACTGTCTGCTACAGAGGTAATGATGTAGAACCTAAATTAAGGCTTTGCAAATTCAAGGCTATTATTTTGAAGACCAAATCTTGAAGAGGAAAAAAAGAAAAAAGCCAATAGCAGTGAGATAACCCATGTTGTCCTCCTCCAATGCGCTCAGGAGACACCGTCCATACTCTCATAGCTATCAACAATGTAAGGCCACTGAGCACTTGTAATGTGGTGACATAGTATCAGACCTGGTAAGCAGTAACTTTGAAATGCAGTGCGCTCTCCAAAGTTCACCTAGTATGGATTAACAGATAAGCAATATTCACCTGTGTATACATAGGCATCCCACAAAACAACCTAACAGTAGAATCAGATGATTAAAGCTTACATAGCATCCTGAATTACAGAAAGAAATGGAGTTCTGGGGCTCCTGGTGGTGGCGGCATCAGAAGTTACATAAAGACAAAAAAAGAAAACTAAGGAGAACTAGGAGACTAAAAGGTGTCTTGTTAGACAGGTGAAAGGTCACTTAGGTCATACAAATTCTTCCTCAATACCCTTTGGAAGAATAAGTGGCTATGGGATCAACCTCTAATCCAGGTTCTCAACCTGTGGGTAGAGAACCCCTGGGGAGTGTTAAAGGACCCTTTCTTTCCCAGGGACCCCATATGGGATCTCCTGCATATCAGATATTTACATTATGATTCATAACTAGCATAATTACCATTAGGAAGTAGCAACAAAAAAAACTCTATGATTGGGGGCATAACTACTTCATGAGGTGGACCTTCTGTGACCCAAGTTAATTTTCACCAGCAGATGAGATTTCTGGTAGGAGGACCCACTTCAGTTATGCTCCTTTTGAAGGATCTACCTTTAAGCACTTAAGGGAAGCTCACAGATAGCTTCTGCCTGAATCTATTGTTCTCAAAAAGTCTCAATTCCAAGTGCCATCTTCAAACTTATCCTCTGATAATTTCATGCATTTGTACAATGTAATATGATCATGTTTGTCTTGGTCGTTGTTCAGTTGCTGTGAAAAGACACCTTGACTAAGACAACTCTTATAAGAGAAAGCATTTAGTTGAAACTGCTTACAGTTTCAGAGGGTTAGTCCATGAACACCATGACAGGAAGTGAGGATGACAGGCAAACCAGCATGGCACTGAGAGTTCCCATCTAATCAGCAAGTTGCAGGCAGAAAGAGAGAGACTGGGCCTGGTGTAGACTTCCAAAACCTCAAAGCCCATCCCCAGCGACCCACCTGCTCCAACAAGGCCACAATCCTAATCTTTCCCAATGTTAGTTTTACTAACTGGTACCAAGCATTCAGACACATGAGCCTATGGGACCAACCATTCTCCTTCAACAGTGTCTACTCTCCACTACCTGCCCCCCCCCATCCCATCTGGAATGCCATCCAACACATGCCTTAGTCACAGCCTGTTCTTATTTTTTAATAACCCAAGTTCAATTATGACCATATGAACGTATGATGACCATACGTTCATGACGTGGAGCTATCCACTGAAGCATGGAAAGCTTACCATTGGTCACCCCTACCCCCAAACTAATGATTCTTCCTCCTCTAGCAGCCGTCAACTGTTAAAAGCTCCTCTGTTTGAGATAAGGTTTCATGAGCTCATCCATGCTAGAATTTCAGTTGCCTTGATCTTGTGCAGGTCTTATGCAGGTAACCAGTGCTGCTGTGAGTTCATCAGTATGGTGGCCATGTCATTTCCAGAAGACAAGCATTCCACAGCACTCCCATCCATCCCCAGCTCTCCTTACACTCCATCTGCCTCCTCTTTTGTAAAGTTCCTTGAGCCTTGGATTGGCCAGGGTAGGAGATGTGATAGGAGTGAGAGGTATGCCATTACTGGGTGAGACTCCCAGTCACTTAGTCTCAACACGGTGGACAGTTGGCTGCTGCCGCCTGAAGAAAAAAAAAAAGCACCTCTGACGAAGGGTGAGAGCAGCCCAGCTCTAAGGGTATATTCATAAGATAATTAGGAAATATGACTTTTATCAAAATAACAATAAAAGATTCCACTTTAGCACCTATGAATTTCCTAGCATTGGAGACACAGCCATTAATTCCCTGCTGTGGAGCAGACCTCAAATCTAGCTAGAAAGCAGATTGCTATCCCCATAACAGCCATGACACTATTCTACAAGTTGCTACATTTTGCCAGACAAGTTGGTATCAATAATATGCAGGGTTCAATGCTGGGCAAGACCACTGATATCTTTTATCCCCCAGGAGCCTGAATAGTACTTTCTAGCACTATGAAAACTAGCCAGCAAGGAGGAAGCTCAAATGGACTTTTTCATGTCCTGAAGCTAAAGTGTGCAGTGCCTTCAACAATTGGACCTAACCGTGTAGTTACTGTTGGTAACCAAGAGCAATGGCAGTAGTCTGCACTGTTTGGGAGACGAAGAAAGTCCTCCTACATGTGTCACATTTGGGAGATTTCCTGAACTCCTTCAACTGGTTCTTTTCTGTGGTATTTAGTGTCAGTCAACTTGACTATCAGTAAAATGATGGAAATCTAATCCTTGGGTAGGTGAGTTACAGCAAACAGGGAAGTCTGCTAATAGCTTCAGATATTCTGGTGGTTTAAGTAGGTATAGACCCTATAGACTCTGTGTTTGAATGCCTAGCCCAGAGGGAGTGGCACTAATAGGAGGTGTGGCCTTGTTGGAGGAAATGTCACTATGGAAGAGGGCTTTGAGGTCTCCTATGCTCAAGCTATGTTCAGTGTGGCACACACTCTCCTGCTGTCTGTGGATCAGCTTATAGAACTCTCAGTTTCCTCCCCAGCACCCAGTCTACCTGTATGCTATCACGCTCCCCTCCGTGATGATAATGGACTAAACATCTGAAACTGTAAGCCAACCCCAATTAGATGTTGTTCTTTATAAGAGTTGCCATGGTCATGATGTCTCTTCACAGCAATAAAACCCTAAGACAGACCCTATCTAATGACATTCTTAGTCTTTGGTTTGGTTGAATCTGGTAGTCTAAGCTAATATAATCTAAAAGGTTTCATCTAATAGCCATGAGGATATTGGGGCAGACACAAAGATCGACAAGGAATGCCAATTAAGGGGCTAAGGTAGCCCAAGATCAATTGCAATTGGGCTCTGGACATGCATATTCCAACCTCTAGACAATCTTTGAAATGTTTTTTAACTTCTTTTATTCTTCTCTCATAGCTTACATTCCAACCATAGTTTCTCCTTCCCCCACCCCCAGCTTCCCCCCACTCCACTCCTCCCACACTCACCCTCTCCCCTCAGAAAAAAGCAGGCCTTCCAGGGACATCAACCAAACATCACAGTGAGACCAGGCTCTGTACTATCACGTCAAGGTTGGACAAGGCAACTCAGTATGAGGAAAAGAGACCCACAAGTAGGCGAAAGAGCCAGACTTAGTCCAGCAACTGATGAGACCAGATACAGAGCAAAGACTTTTTAATGAATCTGTTTTACACATATACCAGAGAATTGTGCAATGTTGCCTACATTGAATTGCAACAGTGTGCACACCAGACCTGTGATAGCAGAAACCTTTCATCTCCCCTTTATTGTTTACTATGACCCCTGAAGTATTTTCTTTCTTTCTTTTTTTTTTAAAGATTTATTTATTTTTTATTTATATGTGGACACTGTATCTGTCTTCAGATGCATCAGAAGAGGGTGTCAGATCCCATTACAGATGGTTGTGAACCACCATCTGGTTGCTGGGAATTGAACTCGGGACCACTGGAAGAACAGTCAGTGCTCTTAACCGCTGAGCCTTCTCTCCAGCCCCCAAGTATTTTCAAAATAAAGAAACACCCCATCTTTTCCTCAATATGACTTTCTTTTTTCTTTGTTCTGATTTGCCTTCCTCCCACCTCAGTTAGAGTTTCTCTTGTGTAGCCTTGACTGCTCTGGAATTCACTCTGTAGGTAGGCCTCAAAGGCCTGTGCCACCATCACCCAGCTTGGTTTGACTATCTTAACTCTGGCCATCACCATGTTGCCCACCCAGGATCAGGAAGTCTGCTCAGCCATGCTTTGATTCCCTTCACAGAAATTATTACAAATTTTTGGCTCCTGTATTATCAGCACAGTCGATCACAGCTTTTCCTGGGACGAAGGGAAATCCAGAATTTCAATCCGGAGGACCCGCTTTATCCTCATTTCTATATCTTGAGCATCTGAAGTCACAAAGGAAATAAGTGCAAGGGACTCTGGGATATGAACTAGAGGCCCCGCCCACTCCAATCTTTGAAATTCTAGTCAGTCAATCACCCTAAAGGTTCAATGTCACGTGCAGCTTCTCTCCAGAAACTTTCATTCACAATTCTCAGGGTTCTAGGAGCCAATGCTTCACTACACAAACATTTTATATGCCTCTTTGCTCCCATATAAGCATTGATGTATTTAGTCAATGAATCATCAATGGATATAACATATAGGCTTTTTGGTTCCTGAAATTTGAAAGTAACAATAAATTAAAAAACTAAAAATCTCTCATATATATTGTATACATGTAGAGAAATTTTCTATTTAAAAAACATTTAAGTGATACTACTTTGGGGGAAGTATCAAATCATTCAATCATAATTAAAACATCAACATTTAGAATGAAATGTCAATGTTTGTATCAGTTGTATAACAGTTTAACATGGGATTATGAAAATCACATAAAATTGTTTTTTTATATTAGCAGAGTGAATCCGTGGCATGAACCATGTGCCTGTTTGTATACACACACACACAC
The DNA here is from genome assembly GCA_019843965.1 of Rhynchomys soricoides. Lineage (NCBI taxonomy): Eukaryota > Metazoa > Chordata > Mammalia > Rodentia > Muridae > Rhynchomys > Rhynchomys soricoides. The sequence goes on along the minus strand of JADRCH010000004.1, from coordinate 17,752,157 downwards.
ACACACACACACACAAATGTACATTTGGTTTTGCTACAATAGATCCAGTAGAGGGAGCCCACACATTTTTGTTAAGGTAGTAAAGAAAATTTCCTCCTTTAAAAGCTGCTGAACTTAGAATGTCATTATTATTGATACAATAAAAATACAGTAGCAAACAAAAAAAATCATTCTGTTGGTTATAATAAAAATTGTTGAAGTGCAAAAAATATATTAATGTTACTTATTTTTATTTAGAAGTGATTTTAAAATTACATCCTTTCAATGTATTTTCCATATATACATACACACATATTTACATACATAATATATGTGTATATATATGTATATATTCATATATATATGTATATAATATAGGCTGAGATTACTAGTTTTACAGAGTGGTTAAAAAGAAATTTCCAACTACAAGAATAAAACATGCTAGGTGATATATAATAAACAAGTCGACTTAAATTTAAATCTTACACATGAAATTAATCACATTCACTTAAACATTTCTTACTGACTTCATAATTTTTCCAAGATAAATATAGCGCTTATGGTGCTAAGTATAGGATATTAATCTCTTTATATTAGTTTCTTTCGCAGAGCAATATGCATTTAAGGGTCAAGAGTATTGATGAAGTTCTTTGTAAACATAGCTTTTATTCTCCTGATGTAACTGCTGTCTGGGAGGCTTACTGCTTCTGTCTGCTATCCTAGGCCTAGTCTTGGAAGCTTCCTGCCTCCATGTAATCTTATTTAGGACTAGTAGGTTTTCAGCCTCTGAGACTTACTGCTGAATAAGCTCACCCTTTCTAGTTCTTTCTGAACTCTGGCTGGCTGGTTCAACTCAGCTGCTGTGTTCTAAAGTCCTCTCCAAGCTGACTGACTCAATCAGGCTTCTCTCAACTTCTCTTGAATTGCTCTGCTTGGCCTCAAACTAACTCTAGCAATCTTTTCTAGTCTTCTGGCTCCTTCTCATTCTCTTGCTTATTCTGTCTCTGCCTGTGTCTACGTTGTTCTCTCTTCAATCTGTTTCTGTAAAACTCGCCCAGTAGAACTGCCTGCCTGTCCCTCTGTCCCTCTCAACTCTACTGTCCTGCTGTCCGTGAACTCTACTGTTCTCTGTCTCTCCTAAAGTACCTCCCCTTCCTTCTCTTCTTGTGAGAGTTGGGCAGATCCTATTCGGTCAAATCTTTCTCTGATTCATCACTTTTTCTGCCACTCAATTAGACATCACTTTCAAACAAGGGTGCTTACTTCCACAAACTAACTTTACCTTCATTGTTTGGGATTAAAGGTCTGTGCTAAGGGTGTGTCTGTATTCCAGCCAGAGGGATTAAAGGTGCGTGCCAAGGGCTAAGCCACACCTGAACTGGAAACAGGTTCAAATATCCTGTAACAGTTCTTTCCTGCCATTCGGAGACCCTGTGTCTTCCGCCCACCACTACCAATAAAAACCAAAACATGAGAACATTAAAGTCCCTCTGTGTCTTTTCAAGACTCCATAGCTCCTTTCTTCATAAATTACTCCTTATCTCTTGGAATTGTTTTCCTTCAAGAGTTAGCTGCTGTGTTAATTACTTGGCTCTAGCAATGATAAAACACCATGACTAAGACAACTCATAGAAGAATGGGTTTATTTTGGTTAGCTGGTCCAGAGGGTTAGGGTCTGTAATGGCAGAACAGGAGGTAGCAGGTATGCATGGAGGCTGGAGCAGAGTGCTGAAACACACATCTTATATGGCAAACACCAAGAAGAATGAGAAACAGACAGACAGACCTAGAGAAGAAGTGGGGAAATGGAAGAGGAAGGGAGAAGGAAGAGAGAAAGAGAGAGCATGCTTAGAATGACACCATGTTTTCACACCTCAGCATCCACTCCCAGTGTCAGATTTCCTCAGGCAAAATCACACCTCCTAGCTTTCCCCAAAGGCTACCACCAAGTGGGGACCAAGTGTTCAAATACAGGAGACTACAGGGGCCATTCTCATTCCCACCATTGCAACTTTTACGCAGATTTTGATTACTCTCTAGTTAATTTAGGTAGCTATTGTTCTTTTAATCCTGAGTGTATAAATGACGACAGTGCGGAGATCTGTACTGAATGAACCAAAAACAGGATCCATGAAGCTCCAAGCAGTAGATTGATCAGAGCCTAAAAATGGAGCATGGTGTAAAAATAAAATGAAGGCAAAAAACTGACAGTACCTATACACTCACATTGGCAAAGCCTCGTGGATCTGAACCACTGCAGTCGATCCGTTCAAAATGTTCCCCTGTGTGGGGAAGGTGAGGGAGGAGTTGAGGTGGTAGAAGCCCACAGTGTTGGTTACTCTTCACACAAAATTCAGAAATGAGGCACAAGTGAAGAGAACTCAGGCGGTTTTGTTTGTCATGAATGCTACCTTCTAAGCAAACCTACTCTGGCCCCTTTGCTCTCTGTAGTACATCCACACAAAATAAATCCAGATAGTTTCATTTCCTGTTGCCGTGATAAACTATCCCAGCAAAAGCATCATACTGGAGGAAGGGTTTATTTAGCTCACAATTCCAGATCACAGTCCATCGTGGCAATGACGTCACAGCTGCAGGAGCTGGAGAGAACTGGTAACATTACATCCATAGCTGAGAAAAGAGATGAATTAATGTGTGTGTACTAGTGCTTGGCTTGCTTTCACTTCTTTTTCAAAAATATCATTTATTTTTCCATCATTTAATATACATATATAACGTATTTCAGTTATATACATGCACCATTACCTACATCCAAGTTTCCCTAGTGACTCACTCTCTATCTTTCACCCAATTCTGTGTTCTCGGTTTTTGTTGCTATTAATAACCCTGATTCCAGTTAGTGCTGCCCACGTGCATATGGGTTGGTGCCATCTACTGGAGCATGTGATCCTGATTCCCTCCTTCATCCATCACATGACAGTAGCTCCTCCTGTAAGTATAAGGCCTCAGAGTGTGTTCCTATCCATGCTGAAATTTGGGCTGGCTTGATACTATGCAGCTAAGTCACTGTGTGCAACAGCCATGACTGGTCCAGAAGTCACTTACGCACGTACAGTTACTTAGACGACATTTTGACAAATGAGGATACCTGAACTAGCCACTACTTACTGGAAAAAGGAGCTACTCTGACCAAAGTTGGCAGCAATACAAATCAATTGATATAAGCACAAATATGTAGAAGTAATCAGACATTAGAAGTAGGTCCTTGCCTATGGTGGGCAACCAAACACAGCGTCACTAAGCCTGTAGTGCTGACTAGTTTTACATCAATTTGACCCAGGTTAGAATAATTTGAAAAGAGGGAACCTCACCTGAGCCAGAACGCCTGGACTAGATTGGCCTGTGGGCAAACCTGAGGCGCATTTTCTTCATTAAGTGATTGAAGTGGAAGGAGAGGTGAGTAGGTGGACCTGGGTTCTATACGAATCAGGCTGAGCATCCATGTGGACAAATCAGTAAGTGGCACTCCTCCTCTGGAAGATCCTGCTGCCAGGCTCTTGCCTTGACGTCCTGCACTGACTTCTCTCAGTGATATAGTGGGACCTGAGAGTTGCAAGCTGAATCAAACCCTTTCATCTCCAAGGTGCTGGTTTTGTTGGTTGGTTGTTGTTTTTTATTATGATGTTTTATCAAAGGAATAGAAAGCTAACTAAGATAACCGGGTCTCTTTTTGTGCTTCTGGTGGCATCTCCTGACTTGGAAGAAAGTATCTGGTACAGGGCAATGAGATTTTCAGTTGTTAACCTGTGCTTTTTGGAAGAAGCATTGTCTGCCCACTCAAGTACTTTTGGTCAAATACCTTTTTTTGGTTTTTCGAGACAGGGTTTCTCTGTGTAGCCCTGGCTGTCCTGGAACTCACTCTGTAGAGCAGGCTGGCCTCGAACTCAGAAATCCACCTGCCTCTGCCTCCCAAGTGCTGGGATTAAAGGCGTGGGCCACCACTGCCCAGCATTGGTCAAATACCTTAACGATATGTGTGTGTGTGAGCATGTGTTTTGAGACAGGGTCTCACTATGTACATAGCTCTGCCTGGAATTCACTATGGAGACCAGGCTGCCCTTGACGTCATAGAGATCTGCCGACCTTTGCTTCCAGAATGCTAGGATTAAAAGTGAGCACCACCATGTCCAGCCAACAGCAAATTTCTTTTTTATTATAATTTCAAATTTTTATATTACAATATGATCACATCATTTCTCCCTTCCCTTCTCTCCAACCCTTCTTATGAACTCATTTGCTTTCATTCAAATTCAGTTTTTCCTTTTTTTTTTTAAATCATTGTTAAGCATGCACATGTGTTTGTGTGTGTGTGTTTCTAAATATAGAAATTAAACCTGCTTAGTTTGTATAATGTTACCTGTCTCCTGATTTATATTTTAGGGCTGAGGATTTGGTATTAGTACCCGGCTTCCAGCTTCAATCATTAGGATAATGGCCATCATGTGTGCATTTCAAGCAAAAACAAACAGGGAGGCAGGAAGCAGATGAACTCATAGACGCTCTCCATTAAAACAAACATGTAGCTTGTTGTGATGGCACACACTTTTAATTCCAGCACCTGGAAGGCACAGGCAGCTGGATCTCTGTGAGTTTGAGGTCAGCCTGGTCCACATAGTGAGGTCCTGGACAGTAAAGTCTACATAGAGACACTCTATTTCAAAAAGTAAATAAATAAAAGTTCAAACATCTGAGGAAACCTGTCTTACCACCTTTGTTTATACCCCTTTGGTCAGTTGTGTGGACATGCTTATGCACACAGAAAGATGAGAAGGGCATAGTTTAAGCTGGGAGCATTGCTCCTTGAATAAATTGAATAAATAAAAATATGTTAAATAGAATGAAGATAAAAACAGACCTAAAATAAGTAGCCAGCGGTCTGCCAGATACACCAAATGACTTATAGCCTTCTCAGCCAATTTAAGAAGAAGGGGAAAAAGTGGTGTGTGAGTGGAAAGGAAAAAGATTAAACAGGAAGAAAAGTAAATCTATGAACCACACCCCTAAATGTTAGGTATGTCTTTGCAGGCACACTCAGTTGTGGTGATTAAGCGGTTATTTGGAACCTGCCTGTTCTCTCTGTTCTCCTGTCTGTTTGGGATGGAAAGATACTTTAAAATGTTCTCTCTTCTGAGTAGCAAGATAACTGTAGGAAACCACGCTTCCTTTTCCCGGGTTAGCAATCCCAGTGGAAAGAGCCCCTATTTCTTAGTCCCGTTCCTGTGAGACGTGAAAGGCACGGGTGGTGGTTGGTATTAGACACCCGTTCCTGAGCCAATCACTGTAGACGTGGCACATCTCATTTACTTCATGGACCCCATCCTGGAAAGCAGCTCCACCCAAGTCCTTGGAGTTAAGCTGAGGGAGGTAGTTCACAAACGGAAAGTCGCTCAGTTGTGCCAAAGAATAACAGATGCCAGGCAGACAAAGATAGTGTCTGGGGGAGAGGGTAAAGGCTTAAATGGAAAAAGGGGGGGGGGGGATTTCCAGCCTAGAAATGTAAGGGGGAATTACAGACGATTCAATGAACCCCTTTCATAGTATCTCATTTTCTTTAGTAATATTTATTGGCGCTGTGTCCACAAGGAGGAAGCACACTGTGGCCCAATTCTGGGCCTGCTTCAAGTTTCATGAAAAACACGTGCAGTTCTAAAACTGTGCGCAAAATACCAAGAGGGGGATTTGCTGGGAAGTGCTATTTATAAGGATGCTCATTTGAGGGGCCGTCTTTAAAGCCTAAATCACAGAGAGTCGAAGACAAGCGTACTCACACTTGCCCTGTTAACACTGCAACACAAGCTCTGTGGAGTCCAGCGCGAGGAGAACAGGACACGACTACTGTGTCCCCTGCCCTGTCCAAGGTCATGAATGAGTGACCAACCAAAGCTGCTGACTCCCAAAACCCATGACTCACCCTTGTTTCCATTTGCATAGCTTATTTTTAGCTTATTGCAACGACTGGTCTATTTTGTCGTATTTTTGTAAGTGATTGGCAGAAAGTGAAAATCGCCATATGTTTAAAAATGAGCATCATCTGCCCTAGGGAAACAGCACACTAAGGAGAAGAAGAGCACAAATTCTGAGATGAAAAAGTGGGACATGAAGAAAAAAAACCTATACAGAAAACTTACCAGTAGCTAAAAACCAATGGTGGAGTGTAAGTTTGGGTGGGGAATGAGGTTTTGGCATGACAATGAGGGCATTGAAGACGAAACACCATTTTTTCACTTTTAACACAAGTTTGCATTTATGAAACATTTCAAGGCCAAGAAAAAGAATTCAGAATAGCTTCTTCCAAATTCCCAATGGTAATTTTTCTACATTGTAGTCTTCTTTCTCTTTCTCCTGTTCATTCATTTTCTTGTTTCTCTCTGCGTGTACCTGTATACACGCAGTCGAGCACACACACACACACACACACACACACACACTCATATGTCTGTGGGTGCACATTTGAAGAACCATTTAGAAGTAAATTGTAGACATGATGTTTTTTACTGCTACTTGGCTCCGTGTACATTTGCTAAAACCAAGGATATCTTCTTATGTAACTCCATCGCTATGATAAAAACGCTGTGATCAATGCTGATACAGTGCTATCACATATGTACAGCCTTTCAGCAGACTTCACTATTGGTTCTGACAGTGGCAAGTACAGCCCAAGAAAGTCAAGATCATGTACATTCATCTTTCCAAGCTGTTTGCTTTCTTAAGGAGAGCCAGAGTTTATCATAGTTCGTAAAGCTGACATCGAAGAGTATAGGACAATTATTTTAAAGATGTGACCCTCAAATTTGGGTTTTCCTACTTGCTTCTGATCAGATTCCAGTTACAAACTGTGGGCACAGCTTCGGGTATACCAAGGGAGTAGTGTTGTGTTCTCTGTGCACTTCATTTGGAGGCACATGCTGTTAATTTGCCCCATTATTAGTGACATTAACCTTGATCACTTGCTAAAGATGGTGCCTGTCGTGCCTTTCAGTTTTAGCTGTCTATTTGCTATAGTTAAAACTCTGTGAGAAGATAGCTTGAGACCATATAACTGCTTCACTGGCCTGCCAGCATTTATTTACACACCAGCTTTAACATCCATGATGACTCTTGTCTCACTCCTTTAGATTGAGAATCTTTTCATTAATCATGTTTCTCAAAGGTCATGTAAAGCTGTATGGACATAGTTACAAGGTTTGTAGGATATTCCCCCTAACCTTAGGAAATCTTTTTTTTTTTAAGATTTATTTATTTATGTTATGTATGTGAATACACTGTTGCTGTCTTAACATACCAGAAGTAGGCATCAGATCCCATTACAGAGGGTTGTGAGCCACCATGTGGTTGCTAGGAATTGAACTCAGGACCTCTGGAAGAGCAGTCGGTGCTCTTAACCGCTGAGCCATCTCTCCAGCCTACCTCAGGAAATCTTTAAACACATGGATATAGAGGTGGAATTCCATTTTTATATTCCCTAACAGTGACACTCATGAGGGATTCGTAAGGGGAGTAAAAAGTGACTCATGGTGATAGTTGGTAGCATTCGATGCAATATTAAAAATTACTGAATTTTATATGAGAAATGGCAAACTTTATGACATATGAAGTAGGAGACCTTGTTAAAGGTAATTGATTGGTTGCAGACCCTCGGACAAGGGACTGAGGTGAATATTTTATATATCTTCTCCCAGCATCCATCAGTCCCTCCCGGGCATACCCTGCCCCCAAACCTGAACTTTCCAGCCCAGAGGCTAGGCTGCCCATCCCCCAAGAGACTCTTCCCTACATAGTCCAGACATTTAGGTTTTTCTTCTCTCCTCCATCTCTTCTCTCTTTGCAAGCCCTTTCTCTATTTCTCCCTCTGCTCCCTCCTCTCCCCATGGTGACTGCCCTGGCCTCTGTCCTTGGGGCCAGTGAACTTGCCTGAGAGTAGTTTCCTAATAAATCTGCCTTTAATATATTCTAATCTGGCTTAAAAAGACTCATTTCACCAGTGGAGAAATAACCTATCAGAAATAAAAGTATAAAAATTAATTTATGGAAATAATATGACCTAAGTAATTATACAAAAAATGAGCAGAAATCAAGATTACATAAATAACAAGCATTTGCACCTAAACCAGGGTTTCTTAACATTTTTATTGACTGGGCACATATGGCAGAATGATAAAACAGTATGATCCTCATTAAGAATAATGCTTGGGCCAGGCCTGATGGCACATGCTTTAATCCAAGCACTGGATAGGCAGAAGCAGGCAGATATCTCTGAGTTCAAGGCCAGCCTGGTCTATACAGTTCCAGGACAGCCAGAGCTATATAGTTACACCCTGTCTCAGAACAGAACAAAACAAAAATAAAAAAGGAAACAATGTACCCTGGATATAATAACACACGAGACTTTTAAATATGCTAAATGACAGTAGATTTAAATCTATGTCAAGTTAATAAAAAAAACTTATTTTTTTTGCAATTTATCTATATGAAGGCTGTCATCATTTAGCATGAATAAGAACAATACATTTTGACAGGGCAGTGTACCTCATGTAAGATTTAAAGAATATCTAGCTATTATTTGCTTGCTTGCTTGCTTATCAGGATTGGTAATCTAGATTCTTAGTTTCCTTAATTATGTATTTACACCCCAAATGCTGCCCCTCCTCCCAGAGTCCATCCCTCCACTCCCATTCTCTTCTTCTCTGAGAGGCTAGGCCTTCTTTGGGTATCCCTCCAACCCTGGCCCATCAAGTCTCCATAGGGTTAGGCATTTCCTCTCCAGTCCCCTTCCCATTCCCTCTCCTTCCCAAACCCTTCCTCCCTTTGCCTCTTATGACTATTTCATTCCCCCTTCTAAGTGAGACTCAAGCATCCTTGCTTAGGCCTTCCTTCTTGTTTAACTTCTTTGGGCCTGTGGGTTGTATTATGGGTATCTTGTACTTTATGGCTAATACCCACTTATTAGTGAGTGCATACCATGCTTGTCCTTTTGGGTTTAGGTTACCTCGTTCAGGATGATACTTTCTAGTTCCATCCATTTCCCTGCATGATTCATGAGGTCCTTGTTTTGAATAGCTGAGTGGTATTCCATTGTGAACCACAATTTCTGTATCTATTCTTCAGTTGAGGGACATGTGATTTTTTTTTTTAAGTTTGTTTATGTAGTGGATTACATTGATGGATTTTCATATGTTGAACCATCCCTGCATCTGTAAGATGAAGCCTGCTTGATCATGGTGAATGATGTTTTGGATGTGTTCTTGGATTCAGTTTGTGAGAATTTTATTGAGTATTTTTGCATCCATGTTCATAAACGAAATTGGTCTGAAGCTATCTTTGCTGGGTCTTTGTGTGGTTTAGGTATCAGAGCAGCTGTGGCCTCATGGAATAAATAAAATAGCGTTCCTTCTCTTCCTATTTTTGTGGAATAGTTTGTGGAGCATTAGTGTTAGCTCTTCTTTGAAAATCTGATAGAATTCTGCACTAACCCAATCTGGCTCAGCCTTTTTTTGTTGGGAGACTTTTAATGACTGCTTCTATTTCCTTAGGACTGTTTAGTTTACCTGATCTAGATTTAACCTTAGTAAGTGGTTTCTGTCTAGAAAAATTATTCATTTTGTTTAGATTTTCCGATTTTGTGGAGTACTTTTGAAGTACAATCTGATGATTTTTTTTAATTTCCTGTTTCTGTTATTATATCTCTCTTTTCATTTCTGATTTTTCAAATTCAGATCCTGTCTTTGTTCCTTTTAGTTAGTTTGACTAAGGATTTGTCTATCTTATTGATTTCCTCAAAGAACCAGCTCTTGGTTTTATTGGCTCTTTGTATTGTTCTATTGTTTCTAATTGATTGATTTCAGCCCCGAGTTTGACTGTTTGCTGCCATCTACTCCCCTTGAGTGTGTTTGCTTCTTTTTGTTCTAGAGCTTTCAGCTGTGCTGTTAAGTTAATGCTACAAACTCCTCTTAGCACTGCTTTTATGGTGTCCCATAAGTTTGGGTACGTTGTACCTTCATTTTCACTGAATTCTAGAAAGTCTTTTTTTTCTTTTCTGTTTTTTAAGATTTATTTTATGTATATGAGTACACTGTAGTTGTCCTAAGACACACCAGAAAAGGGCATCAGATCCCATTATAGATGGTTGTGAGCTACTGTGTGCTTGCTGGGAATGGAACTCAGGACCTCTGGAAGAGCAACAGTCAGTGCTCTTAACCGCTGAGCCATCTCTCCAGCCCTAATCCCTTTATTTCTTCCCTAACCAAATGATCATCCAGTAGAGAACTGTTCAGTTTCCATGGGTATGTTGGCTTTTGGTTGTTTCTGTTTTGGAAGTCCAGCCTTAATCCATGGTGATCTGATAATATGCATGGGGTTATTTTAATCTTCTTGTATCTGTTGAGGCTTGCTTTGTGCCTGATTATATGGTCAATTTTGGAGAAAGTTCCATGTGGTGCTGAGAAGGTATATTCTTTTGGTTTTGGGTGCAAGGTTCTGTAGATATCTGGGAGATCCATTTGGTTCATTACGTGTTAGTTTCATTATTTTTCTATTTAGTTTCTGTTTTGATGACCTGTCCATTGGTAAGAGTGGCATTTTTACCCACTATATTTTATGGGATTCAATGTGTGGTTTGAGCTTTAGTAATGTTCTTTTACGAATGTAGATGTCCTTGCATTTGGGGCATAAATGTTCAGAATTGAGACATCATCTTGGTGGATTTTTTTTTTTCCGTTGAGTATGAAGTGTCCTTCCTCACCTGTAGATTACTTTCAGTTGAAAGTCTATTTTGTTAAGTATTAGAGTGACTATTTGTTTTTGTTTGGTTTTTCGAGACAGGGTTTCTCTGTGTAGCCCTGGCTGTCCTGGAACTCACTCTGTAGAGCAGGCTGGCCTCGAACTCAGAAATCCACCTGCCTCTGCCTCCCAAGTGCTGGGATTAAAGGCTAGAATAGCTATTCTAGCTTGTTTCTTGAATCTTTTTGCTTACCTTTTACCAGCCCTTTTTCTCTGAGGCAATATCTATCCTTGTTGCTGATATGTTTCTCATATGTAGCAGAATGATGGATCCTGTTTATGTATCCAGTCTGTTAGCCTATGTCGTTTTATTGGGAATTGAGTCCATTGAGAGACTCATTAATATTGAGAGATATTAATGATCAATGATTGTTAGTTCCTGTTAGTTTGGTGTTGGTGATGATAATATGTAAGGTGCATTCTCTTCTTCTTTTCTTTTTTCCTTTTTTTTTTTGGTTTTTCAAGACAGGGTTTCTCTGTGTAGCCCTGGCTGTTCTGGAACGTACTTTGTAGACCAGGCTGGCCTCGAACTCAGAAATCCACCTGCCTCTGCCTCCCAAGTGCTGGGATTAAAGGCGTGCGCCACCACTGCCCGGCTTATTCTCTTCTTTTGAGATGATTAGTTTCTTGTGTTTTCTTGGGTGTAGAATAATCTCCTTGTGTTGGAATTTTCCTCCTAGTATCCTCTGAGGGACTGGATTAGTAGAACGATACTGTTTAGATTTGGTTTTGTCATGGAATATCTCGGTTTCTTCATCTACAGTGATTGAAAATTTTGCTTGCTATAGTAGTCTAAGCTGGAATCTAAGGTCTCTAAGGATCTGGAAGACATCTGTCTAGGATCTTCTGGCTTATAGAGCCTCTGTTGGGATGTCAGTTGTAATTCTGATAGGTCTGCCTTTATGTTTCTTGATCATTCTCCCTTGGGTTTTAATATTCTTTCTTTGTTCTGTACATTTAGTGTTTTGATTATTATGTGGGAGAAGTGTTTGCTTCTCTGGTCCAATCTATCTGGTGTTCTGTAAGCTTCTTGTATGTTTATCGACATCTCTTTCTTTAGGTTAGGTGAGGAATGTTTTCTTCTATGATTTTGTCAAAGATATTTTCTGGCCTTTAGAACTGGAAATATTCCCCCTCTTCTGTCCCTATTTTTCTTAGGTTTGGTCTTTTCATAGTGTCCTGAATTGCCTGGATGTTTTGAGTTAAAAATGTTTTACATTTGGTGTTTTCTTTGTATTAATATCTTCAATGGTATCTTCTACACCTGAGCTTCTCTCTTCCATCTCTTGTATTCTGTTGGTGATGTTTGCATCTGTAGGTCCTGTTCTTGTTCCTAGGTTTTCCATCTCCAGGGTTTCCTCTGCTTTTGTTTTCTGGTTTTTTTTTGTTTGTTTGTTTGTTTGTTTGTTTTAAATTGTTTCTATTTTCATTTTTTAGGTCTTGGACTGTTTTATTTATTTCCTTCACTTGCTTAATTGTATTTTCCTGTATTTCATTAAGGGATTTATTTGTTTCCTCTTTAAGGGTTTCTACCTGTTTGATTGTGTTTCTTTAAGGGATTTATTTATATCCTCTTTAAAGGTCTCTATCATCTTCATGAGATGAGATTTAAGGTCACAGTCTTGCTCTTCAGACTTGTTAGGGAATCCAGGGATTTCCGTAGTAGGAAAGCTAGGTTCTGATGTTACCATATCACACTGGCTTCTGTTGACTACATTCTTGTGGTAACCTTTTGCCAAAAGGTTGTTTCTGGTGTTGGCATGGTAGTCCCTGGGAGTAGTAAGCCTCTGGGACTGGTTGTCCTAGATAGCTCCAGGTCTCTATAAGGCAGGCAGAGCTGTGGGCTGGGATATGGGATGCAGATCCTTGACTGCAGGTGGAGGTGTGGGATGGAAGGAAGATGGAGCTTCAATAGGGGCGGGGCAGAGCTCATGGGTGCTGAGCCTGCTGGGGTCCCGGCACGTGGGGAGGAGGGGTTGGGGCAGGATGACTCATGAGTGTCTCCCAGATTAGAGTGGGTATCCTCTTAAACATATATTATCATAAATGCAATTAAAGTTTGCATAAGAAAAGGATAAATTCTCTCAAAGAATACTGTTTAGTTAGTTCGGGAAGCCATAAGTAATTAACCTATGCTAAGTGTTTAAAACTAACTGCATTTTCCATAGTTCTAGCAGCTAGAACCTCAAATTCAGGATACCAAATGGCTAAGTTGTCACAGTAAGATTCCCTTATCATATACATTTTTGATATGTCTGTGTATGTGCATATTGTGGGGATAGAATGAAGAGGAAAACTCATTTTAAAACGGTGTGTGTGTGTGTGTGTGTGTGTGTGTGTGTGTGTGCACGCGTGCGCACACGCGCACAGGTAGGTGCAGGTATGCAGAACTCAGAGGCCAACTTGTGGGAGTCAGTTCTCTTCTCTCACTGTGGATTCTGGGGACCAAACTTAGGTCATCAGTCATCCATGGTGTCTTAGTCACTGCTGTATTGCTGTGAAGAGACACCAAGACCAAGGCAATGGTTATGAAAAAAATCGTTCAACTGGAGGCTTGCATATAGTTTCAGAGACTTTCCATTTATCATCATAGTAGGGACGATGGCAGTAAGCAGCGTGCTGAATCAATAGCTGAGAAAGAGGAGGTAGGGGGAGGGGAGGGCATGGGAGAAAGGCTTGAGCTTTTGAACCTCAGAGCCCACCCCCACTGAGTCACTTTCTCCAACAAATAGTGTTACTCCCTGGTAACTAAGCATTCAAACATATGAGCTATGGGGACCATTCTACTGGAGCCATCCTGTTTGGCCCTCTAATATCCTCACTTCAGGAAGCAGAACTTCAGCATAAGAACTGGGTGGCAAGAGATGTAAATATCCAAATCGCCCAAATCTGTTGGGGTTAAAATGTTATTATGAGGTTATACAGAATGGTGGCCCTGTTTTCCTCTTGGGTTGGCCAGCTCCAGTGTTTGAATGAGTCTATAAAGAGGAGGGTGAGATTAAATACAGTGTTTCTGACTAGATGACAAGAGTAAATAATACTGAGATATCTCCAATGCATTCACCGTGATATTAAAATATCTGTGATTTCTATGGTGGCCAAGTCAAAGAAACTAGGTTATTTGCCAATATTTGTACCTAAAGGAGTATCTGAATTTCAGTCAAATATTACTGAACACAATTGTGTAATGTTTTTCACCCAATAAAGTTTCAAGATCCTCTGAATTCGTCTAAGGACCCCAGGGTAAGAGCTTCTTAAAGTAAGCAGAGTTTACCACCGTCACATTCTGTACCTGGTATGACTAAGCGGTCTTATGACAGGATAAAGATCCATGGAAAGCATCGAAGGGGAATTCCTGGTTTGGAACTCAAATGCTGTGGAAATAGAATCACAGTCCTGTGTCCTTCAGGATTCTTCCCTGTAAATGTGGTGTTTATATTTAATGTTGCACCAACAAACGGTGATAAGACAGCTCTTCCAGCTCTCTTGTTTCTGGGCATCTTTCCAGCCTGGGGTTTTCCTGCCTCATCATTTATAATAGGAAGAAATTGATCTCTCACTTCTCAGTCGTTGTTTCTCGTTTAAAACCTTTTCTTCTTCTGTTTTGCATTCTCATCTACATTTTGGTATTGATTTCATCTGAAATTCACTGCAAGATGAATCCATCTAGTTACCCGTTTTTGAGTAGATGATTCTTTTCTAATATAATTCTTGGACCCAAAACATGTTATCAGGTTTTTCTCTTTTAAAATGGGGAAGGGCATAGAGACTGAAGAGAAGGTTTCTGCCACTTAAACACTAGCTAAAAGCTAAGTGTCTGGAAGCAAATAGGAATTAATAAAGCGTAATAAAGTTGTACTTTCTGGATGTCACAACTATGATTCAGTTTAAATTATGGCAAATTAGCTTCTGCTACCACTGGAAAGTGAATGGTGATTTCTTATGTTATCTGTAGGCTGCTTCATACTTCTCAAGGCTCAGTTGGTCATGACTGTCTAGCACAGGCATCCAGGGAAACTGTGGGCATTGTTGGTGCCCTGTCGCACTGGCATGGCGAGTTTGGCCATCAAATAACTGGTTGGAAACTTTGTTGTAGTAAAGGTATTTGCCACCAAGCCTGATGGTCAAAATTTAATCCTTCGGTCCCACGTGGTAGAAGAAAGAGCGACATCCACACTACCCACAAGGCTACATACACTACCACCATCCCTCACCACTGCCACACAAACACTCACTCACACTCACACACACACACACACTCTCACACACTCACACATTCTTACACACACTCACACACTCGCTCACACACTCACACACACTCTCTCACACACTCGCCCACACACTCACACACACACTCACACACTCACACATTCTTACACACACACTCACACACTCGCTCACACACTCACATACATACTCTCTCTCA
Source organism: Rhynchomys soricoides (assembly GCA_019843965.1). NCBI lineage: Eukaryota > Metazoa > Chordata > Mammalia > Rodentia > Muridae > Rhynchomys > Rhynchomys soricoides. The sequence continues at coordinate 17,736,955 of JADRCH010000004.1, read as the reverse complement.
CACATGCACACTCTCTTACACACTCTCTCACACACACATACACTCACACACACAAACTCACTCTCTCACACACACACTCACACTCACACTTTTTTTAGAAAGGTGTTCTTATTCTATAGACATTGCTTGCTTGCTCCAAATCCAACAGAAAACCAAGGCAGCCACACCTTTGAGAGGTACAGCTGCTCTCTGATAACTGGTTTCACCCTTTCTCCAGTGGAAAGCAATTTTCTGCTAAGCACTACTAAATCCAATAACCCATGAGACTGTGCTCTAAGTGTTCCCTTTTCTTCTTCCTCCTCCTGAGAGCACACCCTCAGCTAACCATTACACAAGAACGCTACCTCAGTCCTTCCCCAAACTTCACATGTCAGCAGATAAGTATTACCTCTCTTCCTTTCTGAAAAACTATTTATTTATTTATTTATCTATCTATTTATCTATTTATTTATTTATGCATGCATGCATGGGTGTTTTGATGCATGAATGTAAATGTGCAATGTCCATGTCTGGTGCCTGTGGAAGTCAGAAGAGGGCATCAGATCCTCTGGAACTAGATTTGTGAATCTTCGTTATAGGGTGATATAAAGCCCTGCTTGCCTGCAGAAGCATTGTAAAAATAAAAATAAAAATAAAACAACAACAACAAAACCAAAGTTCATGTCACATGTAGTAGTGCACTTCTTTAATCCTAGCACTAGGGAGGCAGAGTCAGGCATCTCTGTAAGTTCAAGGCCAGCCTGATCTACAAAATTAGGAAGGTTGAAGATTGTATTTATAATAAGCAGAAGTGGATATAGAACTATATTTTCATTTATCCTTTATTAGACAGAAAAAAAATTGAGTTTTCACTTTGTATGTCTAAAATAGATTCACAATGTCTGCTTGAAGTATATTCAAGAGGTAAATGTTCACTTTCAGAGAACATATTAATGGAAACTAATTTTTCTAGCTCAACTGCACTGGAACCATGAGAAATGCAGAGGTAAAAGTTTTGAAACTGATCCTACATTTAACTGGACTGCCCCAATAATTCCCCAACAGGTGATCTTTAACCACTGCAAATTCATAACCTGAAGTCAGGGAACTGTTGTCTCAAGGTCAGTGGAGAGCAGAATGATAAACCGAAGGAGCTAACATCCTATCTGAGACACGTCAGACTGTCACTGTTTCACAAACCAAGAAGCTTTTTAAACTTATAATTGTTCTGGGGAGTAAAGTCAGAACATTTCTCTCCACTAAAAAGTTTTAGAAGTTTCACAGTTTTTTTTTTCCACTTTAAAAATATCCAGCAATTATTTAACTGAAGAAATGTTAATAAGCCTGCTCTTTGTAGGTCTGGTACAAGCTGTGTAATGTGTTCCTACTCACTTATCTGCATTACTCATTTCTGTTACTGAATAATTGAAAGTTAGCCTCACATTTGAGCACTTACTACATTGTCTTCTCATACATTCTTAATATGGTATCACTATGAAGTTGATAATGTACCACCCATAAGTTAGAAATAAATAATTAACCTGAGGTGCTGCTGAAGGCTGGTAATATGAGACATCACTCTCTTTCCTCCCTAAACACCGAGTTCCTGGCTCTGATCACTCCAGCCTGTGGATGGAGTTAGCTTATCCTCTGATAAACACTCAATAAGCATTTTGATAAGGCTCCTTCTGGAAATGAATTGATTTTTATCACAAAGGAACAAGGGCAGATTTACAGACTTATTTGTAGTACTTACTAAAAAATATCCCCAAGATATAGTTCTTATTGAAAACTATGGGATGCCTTTTCAGGAAGTTTATACATCATAGGGTTCATATCACAGTTCCTAATTATATGTGTCACTTACCCAGTAAGTCCACAAGATTTACTGCACACACACCGTAAGGTCATACTTATTGGGCTCAGAGAGGTGGCTCAGTGGTTGAGAGTGCGTGTGGCTCTTGCGGAGGACAGGAGCTGGGTTCCTAGCATCCACATACTGGCTCACAACCATTCACAAACCTCGAGCTCCTGATTCTCCCGCCTCTACCTCTCATGTGTATCATCACACCAGGCCTAATTTTGAGTATTCTAACAAATGAAATGAATATTTAAATGTCTGTCTTCTCCATAGTGTCGAGCATACTTTAGGTGTTTTTTTAATCCTCATTGAAGATACAGCTAAAACCTCCCTGTATTCTATTGTGATGGTTGCCATAACAAAACAAAGGTCATTTTCACATGACTACCCCTTGTCTTCTGTGTACCCATAGGTCTGTTTTCAAATTTCCTTATGAGAATCCAAGTCATATTTAATTAGGATTCCCCCATGGCATATACATGTAATATCAGCAGTTGGATTCTGAGTAGGTTGGGCTATATATTAGAATTCTTCTATCTAAAAGAAAATGAGACCCATGCTACCTCTACACTCAGACACTAAGATACTAAGTATCAGGACTTCAACATCGGAATTTTCAGAGTGGCCAAAATAGAATCAATATTAATCCTCTATATCATTCTTATAATTTTGACTCTTATTAAGCTTATATTATAAAAGCAAAAGAAAATAAATACTTAAATCATTTAAAATAAGAGATAAGAATTGAAAGCATTCTTTTTCTTGTTATTCATTTGGAAAATTTTGTGTGGTATGGTAATTTAGTCATTGCTGTGCGCTTTACTGAGAGAGGCTGGTGAGGTAAATTGAGCCTCGATCTTCCAAACATTCCACATAAACACATGTAGAACTCTTTGATTGAAATCACTGACACCCCATTTAATAAGGGAAACACAAGTCTAAAACACACAGGGAGGGGAATGAGCTGGTCAGTCCAGTTGGCCCAACTAGGTGTCTCAGTATGTTAAGGAATTCTGTGTTCCCAAGAGATTGCAGTTGTTTCTTTAAACATTGGAAGTAATTCTCTTGTGAAATATTCTGAGCCTAGATTTTTATTCCCCCAGAAAATTTTAAGCTGTCAATCCAATTTCTTTGGTTGTACAAATATTCAGGCTGCCTATTTCAATTTAAATGGGTTTAGTAGCATGCAATTTTCAAAGAATTCAGGTTTACAAAAGAGTTACTATGTGTGTGCTCCTAGGGTTGTTTCTAACACTCACGAACTTCACTTGTCTGTAGGGTCGGTAGTGTTGGATTCCCCTTCATCGATTTTATTTTCTTTTGCTTTGCTTTGTTGTTTTTGCTTCTGAGACAACGTCTCCAACAGCAGAAACTAGCCCTGAATTCCTGATCTTCCCGCTTCTGCCTCTCAGGTGTTAGGATTATGAGCCCTACACTTCAGTTTCCCTCTTGTGTTTCTGATGCTGATACTTTGTGTTCTTCTCTATTCTTTTTCCATTCTTGCTGGGGGTGGTTGATTGAGTTTACTTCTTTTTCCCTCCATAGGATTGCCTTTTTGTTTCATCCAGTTTCACTGTTACTTGGTTTCAAAACTTCATTTCTGCTCTAATCTTCACCATTTCCTTCCTTCTTCTTGCCCTGGGTTTATTTTCTTCTTCCCTAGCTTGTTCCTAAATTGGAAGCTAATATTATTGATTTGAGATATTTCTTCCTTGATAACATAAATATTTGATGCTGTAAATATCCCAGTAAGTAACTTCTTTAACTTTAAAAGTTTGTTGTTTATTGGGCTTTCAGACCATGTTTCACACATCATTAGTACATGCACTCCTAGTTTGGAAGTACACTTTCACTTTGCTGGTGGTGTGGGGCTTCTTGATTGTGAAAAATAGGTTTTTTAATATCAAGCTCATTATTTTATTACTGCCCCTAGATTTTTTGAGACATAATTATAACCCCTTCACAATTTCAAGGTTAAAGATTTCACCAATATTTTCTTCTAAGATCCATAGTCAACTTGAAAGTTATTTTTGTGTATAAGATGCAAATGTAAGTCTATCTTTTTCCAAATAGCTACTTAGTTGTCTCAGCCCATTTATTAAATATCATCTGTATTTTATTACATTTATTTATTTATTTTTTAGTGTGTGTGTGTGTGTGTGTGTGTGTGTGTGTGTTTGTGGACAACTTTTGCAATTCTGTTTTCTTTCCATCCTAAAAGTTCCAGGTTCAAACTCAGGTCATGGCTTGAAAGCAAGTGCTTTAACCCACTGAGCTGCATTATTGTTGGCCCTAAAAACTCATCCTTTATATATAAATGTATAAACTGTAGGTGTGAGTGCCTGCCCAAACTTAGGAAAACCACATGTCTAGTACCTGCAGAGGCCACAGAAGGTTGCTGGGTCCTATGAAACCAGTTACAGACAGTCATCATGTGGCTGCTAAAAACTAAAACTGGGTCCTCTGAGGCATAAAGTACTCTTAACTGCTGAGACATCTCTCTAGACTCTAAAAATTCATCTTTAATTCGGTATTTTAAGATGCTGGGTTTATCACATCTTTAAGTAGTTATTTGGATGTATTCTGGACATTATCTTCTGTTCCATTTCTCTATTCTTGTGTCTGTTCCATGCAGTTTTAATTACAGAGGATCTGTGTGTACTGGTTTGACATCTGGTAGGCCTGACTCCTCCTGTCAATTTTTTCTTTTTCAGTTTCTTCCTTGCTATTCTTATTTTTGTTTTTCCTTCATGCTTCAATACCAGCCTGTCTAGTTATAATAGCTTATCGGTGTATGTATCCATTCCATATTAAACTCTATCTTGCTAAGTTGAGTCCCTAACTTAAGTTTAATAGATATATTAACACCTTTTTTTTCCCCAATTTATTTGTGTCTCTTATGATTCTAAGTAAACTATAGATTTGAATACTGCCCTCAATATATCATGAGGGCTATTGATTTAGGTCAGTGAAAAATAGCTTGGCTACTGTGTATGAGGACTTGGATTCAATTCCTAGTGCTTCCTCCCCACAAAGCAAAAACAAAGCAACCCAAAACAATTAGCCATATAATTTATCAGCATGTAATACATTAGAAGGCTGAAGAGACTTCTGCTTCAATAAACTGGGCGTGTTTCTCCAGGCAACACTGACCTATGAGCATACTGGAAATGGACATTTAACTATTCTCTAGTCCAAGCCCCATTCAAATTATGGTTCCCTGTATGTAGCATGTAGGTTTTTTCGTTTGTTTGTTTGTTTTTTAAAAATACAATCCATGCTAAATCCAGCTAGGCACCCGCAATGGTGGTCTCACTAACCCCCATGGCCAGTTGGCTGCTAAGTCGCTCACACTTCCCAGGCCATCCACCCCCTGTAGCTAGCCAGCAGAAAGCCAGCTGTCAACCGCTCAGATTCCTGTAGCCCCATAAAATGATAACACTAGAGACTTGTAATATTCCAATCAGATTTATAATGGTAAATCTCCAACCCCAAATGCCCACGCAAAGAACACAAAACCCAATTGATATAAATACAAGCTGCACACCTAGATTGGGCAAATGTGCCCTATATTACTCTATTGCCCATCTATGAAATCCCAAGCTACCGGCGGCTCCCTCGGGCCACATGGCTCCAGCTCATCTTCTCCTTCTTTTATCTTCTTCCGTCCTCTGTCTTTCTTTTTACCCTTTCCCCTTTCTCTAAAATGTTCAGCTCTGCCTTGTCTTTCCTCTGCCCAATCACAGGTCTAGCCTTATCTAACCAATTAAGATTTCACCTGACCTCACCTGAGTACATGCACCCCTCTTGAGGGAGCAGAAAATACGAACAGCACTCCACAATAGTTCCCTACATGTTTCATAATCATGTCATGATCCACTTGTGTAATGAAATCTAAGCCATTTTCATTATGTATTCTAAATGCAAACATCAAATCCTCTTTTTTAAAAAAATAAAATAAAATATAAAATCTGGGGCTGGAGAGATGGCTCAGAGGTTAAGAACACTGACTGTTCTTCCTGAGGTCCTGAGTTCAATTCCCAGCAACCACATGGTGGCTCACAAGCATCTGTAATGGAATCTGATGTCCTCTTCTGGCACACAAGTGTAGATGCAGATAGAATACTGATATAAATAAATAAACCTTTTTAAAAAATGAAATCAAAGGTATGGTAGTAGCTGACTTAGTTAAATAGTACATAGTGTACATAGGATCAGTTAGTGTGTGTGTGTGTGTGTGCACAAGTATGTGCGTGTTGAAGATATAAGATTCTGTCTTACAGAACATAGTATATGCTCAATGGATTGGGGGGGTGGGAATACCCTTTTCCCCATTACTTCTATTACATCTATGAGTAGGAATCAAAGAATACATTTGGGAGTGTATTTTTTTTTAAATATTTAGTCTAATAATTCACTTACAGAGATTCTATCTCCTGTCCATAAATTCTAGTTTTTGCTTATGTTAAGATCTGACTCTCAGAGGAAATGCTTCCAGAAGATCAAACACTGCTTCTATTGAAATAAAATCTAAGTTTGCCACACATCTATGTCTTGAAATCAATTCAAAGGGAAGAAAAAAAATAATCATTCAACAGGCTGGTACACTATCGTGATCAGCCAATTGACATGTGAGTTAGTAAGGAGAAGTATGATAGCGTCTACATGTGGAAGAACGACTCTGTGTGGAACTCCTCAGAGTCACTGCCCTGCCCCTTAGTAAAGCCATGTGCTACAGTTTATGAAGAACACAGCAACAACAACAGGTAGGGAATTAAAACAAAAACAAACATAGAAAACCAAGATGAAGAAGATACTCCACTAATTGCTATTTCATTTTGCCAAGAGAAAGACTCAGGCAGCTCCTATCTTCCACCAAATAACGGAAACATGAAAAGTCATTCATAGCCTCATGGCCAATTACAGAAACAAAGGCAGCAGTGATCTTGCTAATTTTGCGTCTACACCTGTTTGCATATGTTAATGATTTTTCTTCCCCATTTATTATCATATACACAAGTTTTAAAATGTCAGGTCAGCTTAGATTTAGGGTTCTGGTTAAATTATAATGCAATATGTATTAAAATCCTTGGAACTATGTGTCTTTTCATCTTGGGAACCGAATGACACCTTAACTGGAATGATGGTTGCATCTCTTGGGAGGAAACTCGAGTTGTGTTGCTGTTTAGTGGAAGACTATGGTAGAGAAAGGTGTGGACGGAAGCTGAGAGGCCAAAGGTTGGGAATTCTGTACTTGTGTTTGTCTCTGACTCTTAAACACTGCTTTCTTTGCCAGGCATTTTGATATACCCCTGAATTCTCAAGCAGTTCCCAGGGGTCCATTGGGAAACTTGTCACTTTGGTTAACTGATGTGACCCTGTGTAGTAGTGCCCAATTAAAATACTTAATTTGATCCTGACAGAGGCGTGTTCCTCACGATCCGCACAAATGTTCTGGGTTCTCGAATGAAATACACACTGCCTTTATATTTTGTTATGTCTAAAGCAGCTCAATGGTTAGGACACTTCCTAACCTCCATGTGGCTAATCTACCTCCCTCTGATATTTCCAAGTTTTTACTTACTATAAGCTATAGTCCATCTTTTGCTGCCCTGGACACAGTTGGGCAGCCCTCTTGGGGCCACTGTACCCTGGCTCCTACATGGCAGCTATGTTCTCTGTCCCTCACCTTCTCAGACAAGGCGTCTTTCTGCTCCTTTTCCCAGCATGGTGGATCTCCTTCTTTCTTCTCCTTCCTCTCTGTCCCTAGCCCTGGAATCTTAAAGGTCTTACTTCAATCTGCTCCGCCCAGCCATTGGCTGCTGACAACTTTATTTACCCATCAGAACCAAACGGGGGCAAGGTCCCTCAGTGTCTTACATGTAGACATGCACATTCTCTCCCAAGTAATTTATATAATTTTATAATAATACTATAAGCAGCATTAGGCCAAAACCCACTACAACCCTGAAAGGCAAAGGCAGCAGAAGTTATTTTGCATTCCTTAGGTACCATTACCCAGTCATCAGCCAGCTATGTAGTGTGCTCAAGTTATGTGCCAAGGCATGGTCTCACTATCAGAAGGGACTTAACGCTCCTGGCCTGTCCACCTTCTGCAAAGGTGGGCCACCTGCACAAACGGATGCCAACTTAGACTCTGCCAATCACATTCCCCACTGGTTTATGGTGGATACTCTATTGGTTGCTTTTGTCTCGAGTTAGGCATCAGCCCTCTACAGATAACCAGTTCCTTTCATCTTAGCCAGTCTGTGTTTTCATAGAGTGGAGTAGGAGGGGGTGCTGCTGTTTTACATCAGATGCACTTTTGTTGTTTTTAAATAGGATCTCTCTATTATGTAATCTTGGATGTCCTGGAATTCCCTATGTAGACCAGCTGGCCCCGAACTCACAGAGATTACCCTGCCTTTGCTTCCTTAGTACTGGGTGTGTGCTACCATGCCTGACTTACAAATGACACATTTGGATTCCTCTAGAACTCCAGCTCCTTCATGTTGATTGAGGGCAACTTTCTCCTGTCAAACAATTTCTCATATTGAACGTTTTCTGTTCAACTGATTGGCAAGGTTCTATTATACCATTGAATCCTGATGCATAAATTCTGTCTTAGTCCTCTGCATTGCTTTCATAAGACCAAGAATGATTAATTTATAAACAATAGAAGCTTGTGTTTCACAGATCAGAAAGTTAAGACACCCAAAACCAAGGCCGTGGTAGTATTAGTGTCTGGCAAGAGCCTTTTCCTCATAGACTGGACTGTCTGTCCACACATGGTGGCTGGGCAAGGTGACACAGAGGCAAAGGGCTCCCTTACACCTCTTCTATGGGGCTATACTCCCATTAACCAACCCCGGAAGACTCTCCCTTTAATACATTGGACACCGAACTTTAAAATACGTGTTTTTAGAGATCACATTCTGATCAGAGCACCCTGTAAAAAGGAAGCCATATTCTTATCAAGCAGGTTGCCTTCTGCTCACTGCATGTGTTAGGACGGGATCAGGTCACATTTCAGTTTGCAATGTGCTTCTCGTTCTCTTAGCTCCTGCGCTCAAGGGGAAGAGGACATGCTGGGGAGCCCAATCTCTTCTATCATGAAATACACAACAGGAACCTTCACAGCTAAATTTGTGAGGTGGTTTTGAGAAGCACTGCTGTACATGGCAGTCTTAAGATGTAATGTAATGGCTGGAGTGAACATTGATAATGGGGGTACAAATGAATCAGCGGCAGGCTCACAAGGTTTCTCTTTTGCAACTTTTACTTTCAGAGCAATAAAAAAGTTCATTGGAATTCTTTCCCTTCTAGACTGTTTTCACGCATTACTACTGCTACTTTTGTGATATCAGTTACTTATCACTGTGGCCCAATCCCTTAGAATAAATCTATGGAAGGATTTACCTTGATCTTTGGTTTGAGGGCAGGCAGATCATCCTGGTGGGAGAGGTATGGCAGGATTTACAGCATCAGGAGTCTGGAGCTGAGACTTTTCACAGCCGGAGGGACTAGGACACAGAATAGGAAGAGAGACCTGGCTATAAACCTCAAGGCCTGGCCCCAAGTCAACTGAGGCCCCACCATTGAAGGTTCCATTTTCTGCTGTCAGTTTAGGAAATTCATTTTCTACAAGTTTGGAAATGCGACACACTCTTTTCTTTTTGCCGTAACATACTTTAGTATCTGCTTCAATTCCTGCAGTCATGATAGGCTTTCATTCCAGCGCTTCAACCAGTTAATGTCTGTCCCCCTCACTCACCATTCATTTGAGGTACTCAGACACACCAACTACTGCCAGTAATGAGTGGTAAAACTGTACAATTTGGACTTGTGAGTTCAGGGGATCTCAGTTCTGAAAGCTGATTTATGTGATACATACATACACACACACACACACACACTGGTGTCTTGCCTGTATGTATGATTGTGAAGGTACCAGATTCTCTGGAATTGGAGTTCCAGACAGTTGTGAGCTCCCATGTGGGTGCTGGGAATTGAACCCAGGTCCTTTGGGGGAGCAGCCAGTGCTCTTAAGTGCTGAATCAATGCTCCAGCCCACTGTATTATATTTAATTATAACAGTTATGAACTATAACAGTAAAATGAAGAGAGAAACAAATATACTATAATTGAGGTTATTTATTTTTCAATTACTTACCACTGCAGAGTCATACAGATTGCATGCTTCAGCTTCTCATGCATTGGCATTCTTCTCATTCCAGAGAAAGAGCCATAGTAGAGCAATGAATAAGCAGATCGCCATACACAGGACCCTTAGGGTTGCAGTTCTTCCCATTACTCTAGACAATTGCTGATTACATTATTGGGGAAATATTATATTCACTATCTCATAGGATATAAGATCCTCTTGCTCTGTTTGTTTTTTTCCCCAAATAGAAAAACAATTCTGGTTGAGAAATAGAACAAAGAGATGCATAACAAATTTATTGATTTTTTTTAAAAACACAATTATAGTGTGTGTTCAAATAAAAAAAAAGTCTGAGAGAAGTTGCAAAATATACTGAGACTAGCCTAACAGTTCAAAGACTTCTGGTAATAGAGCTGGTCATTCAGGACAGAATTCCTTTCAAAAATCTACAAGCACACCTATTTCTCTGCCTTCTCAAAATGTAAAACTAAGGAAATGACTATTATGTAAATGTAGCAATCTAATTTCTGAAGCCAAGAAATACTGGAGCCAGAAAATTAGATGGCAAATTAACTCTGCCTGAATCTTTTGTTATTGGGAGGAAAATCTTCTGTTAGAAATGATTCCCTAGCTGATTAGAGTGTATGACGTTTATTGTAAAACTATCCATATACTGAATTATTTGACTTTTTAAAATGTTGTTCTTTAGACAAGAGAACCGTGAAGGCAACAGTGAAGACATGTTATCCTTCATGGGTTAGATAGACTGTAATGAGGACAGTCTATCTTCTTCCTGAAGATCTTACAAAGTGTGTTAGCTTTCTGGAGGTATCACCATTCCTGATTTCAAGCTACATTACAGAGCAATAGTAATTTAAAACTACATGGTGTTGGCATAAAAACAGATAGGTTGACCGATGGAGTCACCCAGAAATAAATCCACCTACGGACACTTGATTTTTGACAAAGAAGCCAAAACTATACAATGTACAAAAGAAAGCATCTTCAACAAATGGTGCTGGTCTTACTGGGTGTCTGCATGTAGAAGAATGAAAATACACCCATATCTATCACCCTGCACAAAACGTAAGTCCAAGTGGATCAAAGGCCTCAAAATAAAACTGGATGCACTAGAAGAGAAAGTGAGGGATAGCCTTGAATGTGTTGGCACAGGAGACAGCTTCATGAACACCACCAGCTCACGTACTAAGATCAACAATTAATAAACGGGACTACATGAAATTGAAAGGCTCTTTAATGCAAAGTACACCCATCGATAGGACAAAATGGCAGCCTACAGAAAGATCTTCAGCAATCCATCTAACAGAGGGCTGATATCCAAAATATATAAAGAACTCAAAAAATTAGACATCAACAAACCAAATAACCCAATTAAGAACGGGGAAAAAAGCGAAACAGAATTCTCAACAGAGGATTCTCTAATGGCTGGGAAGTACTTAAAGAAATGTTCAATATTCTTAAGTTATCAGGGAAATCAAAACAACTGTGAGATTCCATCTTATACCCTTCAGAATGGCTAAGATCAAAAACTCATCATATGCAGTCATGGATATGAAGAAAGGGGAACACTCCTCTATTGCTCTTGGGAGTGCAAACTCACACAACCACTTTGGAAATCAATTTGGCAGTTTCTCATAAGTGGATAGTAGCCATAAAGTTCAGGATATCCATGCTACAATCCACAGACCCAAAGAAGTGAAATAACAAGGAGGGCTCAAGGGAGGATGCCTGAATCTCACTGAGAAGGGCAAATAAAATAGACACTGGGGGGTGGATAGAGGGAGGGAACTGGATGGGAGAGGGAAGGGGGAGGGAAACAGGAGGGATCAAGTGTGGGAAGGATGGAGACAGAACTGGAATCGGTGTGGGGAGGGTCATCTTTGGGAAAAGCTAGAAACCTAAGACAATGGAAAGTCCCAGGAATCTATGAGAGTGAACCTAGCTAAGACTCATAGCAGTGGGGGATATGGAACCTGAAATGGCCACCTCCAGTAACCAGGCAAGATATCCAATGGCGGGATGAGAATACCAACCTAGCCATAAGAACATTTGACCTGTAATTTTTCCTGTTTACAAGATGTACAGGGATACAGATGGAGCAGAAATTGAGGGAATAGCCAACCAATGAGTGGCCCAACTTGAAGTCTGTGCCATTAGAGAGAGCCCAGCTCTGAAATTATCACTGATATTCTGCTATACTTATATACAGGAGCCTAGCATAATTGTCATATGAGAGGCTTCACCCAGCGTCTGATGGAAACAGATGCAGAAACCCCCAGCCAAACTGTGGGTAGAGCTCTGGGAATCTTGTGGAAGAGGGGGAGGAAGGATTGAAGAAGCCAGAGAGGTGAAGGACACCACAAGAAAACCTACAGAATCAACTAACCTGGGCCCATAGGGGCTCACTGAGATTGAACCACCAACCAGAGAGTATGCATGGGGTGAACCTAGGCCTTCTGCACAGATGTAACAGATGTGCAGCTTGGTCTTCATGTGGGACCTCTAACAGCATGAGCAGGGGTTGTCTCTGATTTTGCTGGCTGCCTTTGGGACCTTTCTCCTAACTGGGCTGCCTTGTCTAGCCTCAATAGAAGAAGATGGGCTTAGTCCTACTGCAACTTGATTTGTCAAGGCAGGTTGATATCCACAGGAGGCCTTCCCTTGTCTGAGGAGAATGGGAGGTGGGGTGGAGGGAGGAAAAGTGAGAGGGGAAGCTGCCTGCGATCAGGATGTAAAGTAAATAAATCAATATATTAAAAAAGGCTAATTATATTACATACTTCATAAAGTAGTAGAGAAATATAAGGGTTAAATAAGGTAATTTTCAGGAAGTATTTCAGATATTAGAATATAGTAAGCACTGAAAAAATTTGCAGTTGTTACTAATCCAAGAAATATTCATGATTACTAATATTCCCAATTAACAGTTGTATAGACTAAGATTGACACTTAGTAGCTATTAATAATAAAAAGAACAATCTTTTAATATTTTTTCTTTCAAATAAAAGGAACTTGAGGGTGAGTGGCCTAGATCTCAGAGTCACCGTAGTCTTCTTAGGCCCCCGCTTCTGCGGTCTTTACTGTGCCGTGCCGTTGTTGGCTGTTACTTTCAAGGCTTCTTATGGTTCTGCAGAGTGCTGCTGGTGTCCAGACAGCTTTCTAGATCTCCAGACAAGAAGCAAAGGAAAGGAAAAGAAAGACTCATGCAAGTTGGGTTTTCTCTTGACTAGCTTTTTAAATGGCTGCTCCACTTGAGAGGAGGCTGCAAAAATGCCTTTTAGCTGTCTCATGTACCTTCAATAAAAGCCAAAGCTCTGTTTCCTAAGAAGAATCAGGACATGAACATGGCGCTTATAATGCAGGCCTGAGTTGATCAAAGCTCGACTCCCAAATCATTTTTGCCCTGTGGTAATGATACACCTGAACCAATGGAATGTAGGTCTTCTTGAAGTTTGTTTATGTGGTTGTAATTTACTTGAAGCTACATAACTGAGATTTTTGAGTTCAGAGAATAAGATAGGTTGCTAGCCATTTGTGTTTGGCGGTAAGGGCACAAGCATATAGGCATATACTTTGTCATTTTATACATTTTACTCATGGATAAAATACTGATTTATCTCCAAATCAGTATTTTAGGAAGTCAGCTTATATGTAAGGATCAACTCTTTTCTTTGCCCAATGAGTTTGAAAACTGTAGCACTAATTAGCCTAAAATATAACTTTATATTTATGTAATTTGGCCTGCTTTTCTTATTCTCATAAGAATAATATTCTAAGAGCTAAGCTGTGACGAGACACGACAAACATACCTTGGTAAGGTTTCCCATTTATGTAAGACAGAAAATTTAAATGTTAGGGGCAGGTTCTTTTTTTTCCTAATGGAAATATAATCAATCCCCTGGGAGAATTCAAGCTTCACAGTGAACACCAGGATATCACAGGCTTGAAGGTCTCCATCCAGGTCAAGTTGAGAGTCACACTGGAAACACTGATTCCACAGCCAGATGGATGCCTTAGGGGAGGGGAGAGGAGCAGGTAGCTGTGACCTAATTAGTGTTGTTTGTGGCTGTTGTAAGTGTGTGTTTGTGGTCGGTTGGGGCTAACAGTGAGTCATGCTTGCAAAGAGAATAACTATTAATAAACAAAGATGATTTGTATAGTAAGTTCCCAACTTCACTAAAAGTATTACATCATAGTCCTTCTGATTTGCTGAGTTCTCATGACAGCGCTTGCCAGAACAAATATATGGTCAGATAAATTTACATTTCAAATGATTAAGAAACTGAGTTTATGTTTCCACGTTGAATAAAGCATATTTATTTTAAAATGTATCCGTTATCTTTTCAACTTCAGTTTTACGTGGGCAGGCTTTCGTGAAGGAAGGAACACCATTGTGCCCAGTGGCGTCCAGCTGACTGCAGTGACCTAACCCAGTGGCTTTCACCTATCTCCTACCAGCCAGTACCCCTGTTCCCAACCACCATTGCTCCCTAGCTCTTGTGAGTTTGCTGAGGACTTGGCTTCTCACTACCAGATTCGCTAAGAAACGGGGAATAGCCTGGCAAGGAAACCTAGACTTCCTGACCCATATCCCTACCCCTTCGGCCTGTATTATTTTCTTAAGCGCTTTGTTCCTGATGAAGGCTTTTCCCTGAGTGAGCAGCATTATCCCAGCTCCTGGGAAGTTTACTCACAAGCTATCTAGTCCCAGTCTCCACTTCACACTGGCCATTGATTTTTTTTTTTTTTCCTTTGGCGTCCTGATTACCTTGGAACAATTAAGACACTCTGATGTTTAATCAAAGGCTTTTCCTTGGCTTTCTAAGTGTTACCTCTCTTCGTTTTTTTTTTTTTTGACCGTCAAGCTCTTTGATACCGAGTTTGGGATGATGGGCCCCAAATTTAACTAATCACTAACATTTATTTTTCTTTTTCTGCCCCCCCCCCCCCCAAGATAGGGTCTCACTATGTATCCCTGGCTGGTCTCAACTCCTGAGGGGCTGGGTCACCACACCTGGTTTGATATGAGAATTTTTATCGAAACGTTCACATTTGAGAACCTTCTCCAGACACATGGCATCCTCAGGCTGGCCACTGATACTCTCGGCCACGTCTTTCCTCAGGGCCGCCCCAGCCCTGCCCTCTGCCTCTGAGCGTCCGTCCGCAGGGATAAAGTCGCTCTCTTTAGCTGCTCTATGTGTCTCTATTCTCCTGCAGTACTATACCAGCCTCAGACTGCTGTAAATTCATATTTTAGACGTATTCAATGACTCTCCTTGCTTTCAGGACAAAATCCAAAACTTCAGCATGCCAAACGGAGCTCTTACTTACATATCCTCTGCTAACCAGATTGACAACTCGTTCATCGCTCTTTCCTGGAAGAATGCTTGCCACCTGTAATTCCTCTGGGCGTGTTTCAGTCTTGTTTTCAGGGTTTTATTTGTGCAGCTCTGAAGCTCTGCTCCTTGGAACACCTGTAGCCTGCTGTTCACCTCATTTAAGAGAAAGGGATTACAGGGGTACCTTTCCGTTTTAGCTATTAATACTGAGTTCCCTAAAGGGTGGGGATCGGATTCATTTTTGTGGCCCTCACTGTGTACCACAGGCTCCTAATAGGTTGTTACTGGTGCTCTCCTTCCTTTTTAATTGAAAATATTTTCATACAGTATATTCTGATCATGGTTCACGTACCCCAACTCCTCCCAGGCACTCCTTAAGTCTCCACCCACCCGAGTCCACACCGCTGTTCTCTTTCTCTTTAGAAAAAAAAGCAAATGTACCAAACTAAAAGAGGCAAACTCATCAGAAAGAAAGAAAAAACGCAAATACAAACACGCACTGACACACACACACACATACACACACGCATGCACACACACCATAAAAACACAAAATTGCAAACCATAATATGCAATTATAAAAGTGTTCTCCAAAGTCTACAGAGATACCACTGGAGTTCATTTTGTCTGTATAAATCACTGACTGAAATAAGAATATTAAGTGAACATGGCTTCTCCTGGAAAGAAGTATTAGAATACAAATTAACATTTCAAAGGGTCACTTTTAGGTTTAATATTCTAATTTTCAGCTGTCGACTCCACCCTGCTCCCTCCCTCCCATGATGAGACCGAAAGGCTTCTCTGTGTGGCCTTGCCTGTCCTGAAACTCGCTCTGTAGATCAGCCTAGCCTCTAACTCAGAGATCCACTTCCTGTTTTCCAGCGCTGTGTTAAAAGGCGAGTACCCGAGTCACCATGCCTGGCTCAGCTGAACTGTGAAGAGTGAACGAAATTTCAGAGTTCATACAGTCCATTTTACAAATGTCTAGTGAGTAAAAAAAAATTAAAATATAGAATGTGACTCAGACTTGTGTCTATACTCTACCAAACTAATTGATCTCTATTCAGCTGCTTCTCTGTTTTCTTTTGCTTTTGTTTGGTTTTGGACATTGGCTTTCTGGACTTTCATTTCTCTTCCCTGCAAGGGCTACCGATTTCCTGATGCATGTTGTAAATCCAGCCAACAGTCTCCACTCAGATGCTCGTATGTCCTGTCCTGTCATGCTCATCTTTGAACCTCTGTGCAAAGTCTGTAAAAAGTTGCAGAATCCACTGTTCACCCCTTACTTACTTCTTACCACGAAGAGAGCGTTTTAATTGAGTGAATCAGCTTATTCCTTCCCACCTCTGCTGACATTTATCATTGACCTTTTGTGATTTTATAATCATTTTAACTGTTAGCATCCCCACATGAACTAGAAATAATAAAAGTCTTTCTGCAGCAATTAAGTGGAAACTTCTACTTATGCTGGGATCAGTTGTATGCTCATGCTGGATTTACCAACCAATGTATTAAATACTTTGTCTCACTATGTATTTTGTAAAATTTTTTTGTACTATTGTAGCAAACTATGCATAACAAAATATACCATGTGAAGTGTTTTAAGTGCACGACCATCATCTGTCCTTCTCCAGAGTGCTGCTTCTTGCAGAGCTCAAGCCCTGTCTCACAAGATGGCAAAACCCTTCCCCCAACTCCTTGCAAATGCTGGCAACCTTCTTCCTCCTCTGTTTCTATGAGCTGATTATTCTGTCTCGTGCAAATGGAATATATAGTACTTATTTTGTGATTATATGATTTCCCTCAGGGTTTACACACATTGTAACAGAATATCTCACCTTTTAAGGCTGCATATTATCCTATCATATACATACAATTCATATATATGTGGGTGTGTACGTGTGTGTGTATGAATATATTTAAGTTATGCTGTATTGAATATAGGTGTGGAAATATTCTTTTAGTTTTTTTCATTTATATTTGGTATATACACAGAAATGAAGTTGTTGGATCATTGGACAATCCTATTTTTAATTTCTGAAACAATGTTTCCCATGCTCTGCAGGAGCGTGCCCTGTCCAGTCTCAGCAGCAGAGCACACAAAGTTCCATTTTCCTAAAGCCTTACACATTAGGTAGCTAGTTTTCCCTTCTTTTTTGTCTCAACTTTGTGGAAGCCATACTAATGAGTACCTTTATTTATTTTAGGTTTTCATTATAATATTCAACTTATTACTTAAAGCTATATAACTACTGTTGTTTCTAGTGATGATTTTTGAGCTTGTTTGTAAAGAATTTTTTGGGGGGGGAGGTGTTAGCAAGGAAAACATAAAACATTGATCTTTTATTTTCAGATTATTGATCTATGGCAGTGGTTCTCAACCAGTGGGCTGGGACCCCTTTCATTTTTTTTTTTTAAATTACGACTCATACATTACAGTAGCAAAATTACAGTTATAAAGTAGCAACAAAAATAATTTCCTGGGTGGGGATCGCCAGAACATGAGCAACTCTGTTAAAGGGTCCCAGCATTCGGAAGGTTGAGAACCACTGACCTATAGCACCTCTCATGGCAGTGGATCAGTGACCTTAAGTTGATAACACTTTTACGTTTTCTGGTGTTATGATACACAAGAGAGTAAGAACTTCTGTTGGGGCTTTATTTTTAAGCTATGATTACACATATGTTCTGATATGTTAAAAAGAATCCTTATAGTAGTACATATGTCTTTGTTCAGGGTCCTATCAAGTAGGTGGCGCAGACAACAGAAGTAGTTTTCTCACCATGCTGAAGGCTGGAAGCTTGGCATGGCTTGCATACTGCTTAGGGTATTCTTCATACACAGTGTTGTATGGGAAATATTTCCTTCAGGAAAACAAGCAAATAAAATTACAAGATTATTACATAAATGAAAAATTGAGGATTATATTCTATTATATTGCTTGACTTCAAATTATTGAACTTGACACTGAAAATGCATTATAGATATAGTCTCTCTAAACAATTAAATCAGAAGCTAGGAAGACCACTCAGTAGGTAAAGTATTTGCTAAGTAGTCAAGCGGTTTGGGTGCCCAGAACCCATGTAAATTCTGGAAGAAAGAGCAATCCCACTTGTAATTTCAGCCTCAGAGGTGGAGGAAGAGGGTGAGTCTCTGAGTAAGCTAGTGAGGGAAACCAGTCATCACCAAACTCTGAGATTTAAAGGGGAGACATATCACAGAGAATCAGATAGAAGAGCAATCAAGGAAGTCCCTCAGACTTCACATGCATGTACACACATGTGTATGAACACATATACACACACACAATCTCTCTCTCTCTACACATACACACATTCTACTCTCTCTCCACACACACTCTCTCTCTCCACACACACACACACACACACACTCTACAAATACACACACTCTTCACACTCATACACACGCACAAATTTTTACCCACAAGTGTGAGCATGTACCCACACATACGCTCACACTATATGCACATATACTATATATATATACACATATTGAATATCTATATAGAATTCAATCTATATTTAAATATAGATATAGATTCAGTATGACTATAGATATATCCCTATTTTGATAGATATAGATATCTATAGATATAGATATTCAATATGAATATATAGATATGTCTCAATCTGCCAAGAATGCCCTAACAAAATGTCCCAGACTGTGTAGCTTAAGCAACAAGGTCTACTTTCTCATGGCTCTGCTGCTAGGAGTCCAGGCAGAAGGGGTGAGTGTTGATGCTTGTGGAAGCTTTTCTTCTGGCTTGTGATGCTCTCTTTTCAGCATCCCAATGGGACTTTTCTTCTGTGCAGAGAGGAGAGAGAAAGAGAGAGAGAGAGAGAGAGAGAGAGAGAGAGAGAGACAGTCTCTGGTTTCTCTTCCTCTTATAAAAGGTTCTAAGTTTCTGAGATTAGGCCTACTCGTGATCTCACTGAGCTCCAGAGCTCTCCATGTAGAGATACTCCCTTCAAATAAAGTCACATGGCAGTTCAGGCTTCAGCATATGGAGGGCCACAGTTCAGGCCTAAACAACAATGTTACAGATTTTAAATGTAATTACTTCTTATGTATATCTCGTCTTAACATTTCAGTCTTTAGAATACCACACCTAGGTTTTAAGTTGCTAATAAAAGGGACACCACTGCAAATATTTTAAACATCTCATTATATTTAACTCTGATTCCAGCTTCATCAGGTAGCTAAGAACTTTGTATTTTCAGTTAAAATTCTGAACAGAGAAAGCAACTTCTTAATATTTTGCTATCATCTGCTGTTGGGAGGTCTGGGATTTGAACCAATAAATATGTGCAAGTTTATTCTTAATTACTTTGCCATCATTATGTCTCTTGAAATAACTTGCTTACAGTAGATTTAAAATAAAATTATTAGATCATAAAGCATGTTCACAAAATTTCTCATCACTTTAAAAAAAATGTTGTGTATGGTACCGCTTTCCAATGCTAAGTGAAAAAAAGAGAGGAAGATTGAGTCTAGAGATGGGCATGGGGCTCAAACCTTTAATCCCAGCTCTTGGGAGAGAGGCAGAAGCAGAGGCAATACAATGATTGACAGCTAGAGGCAAGCCTGGACTACACCAAACCAAACCAAACCAAACCAAACCAAACAAATATAGAAAATTCCTAGGCTTAGTCTTCCCCAAAAGCTATGTTTGGGGGGGTGGGGGGGAGGAGGCCAAAATTTAATCTTTTATCTTCCATTTTGGAAATTTCATTTCTTTAATCAGAAAATGTTTATTATGCAACTCTAGCTATTAAAATAATAAAGCATACTTAAAGGTTCTCTATGGTTTATATTAGTATTTTACAAGAGGCAACTTTTTAAAAAAAAAACTTTATAAAATCCACTCAAAGTATTTCCTAGGTGACTGGTGAAGATGGCTCAGTAGATTAAGTGCTCTTCGCACAAGCATGGGAACCCAGGTTTGAGTTTGGAATAAAATCTACATAAAATGTAGATGAGGTGTTATGCTTCTGTCACCCCAGTGCTGCAGGAGAGGGGTGATGGAGAGTGGGTGGGGGCAGGTAGAGACAGACAGATCTCATAGCTCATTGGCCGGCTAGTAGAGCTGAGACTGAGGACTCCAGGAGTTGGGAAGATTTTTCAGAAAATAAGGTGAAGGGTCAGCAAGATGGCTGCCACGCCTGATGACTCAAATTCCATCCCAAGAAGCTCCAAGGTTGATGGGGAGAACTGACTTCCACAGCTGTCCTCTGACCTCTACACACACGCTGTGACACATAGGCAGAACCTCTGCCCCTAATAAAGACAAACATCTTAAAAAACAAAACAAAACTGGGAAGCAATAAAGGAAAATTTCCCAAAGCTGACCTTTGGCTACCATACCCACAGAAGTGTGGATATACACACATCTTTAAAAAAAAATTAAATCAAGAATTTTTCTGAAAAGTTTCATCACGGTTCACTGTGGGAATTAGTTTATCTTCAGCTGACTCTGAAGATGTTTTCTATATAAGTTACTGAGTCCATTTTCCTTACGGGTATGATTTTATTTTTTTCGGAAACAAAATTGATGCTGCTTAAACCAGACTTTTGGATTGACATTTTTAACCTCTCTGAGGTTGGCGAATAGATTATGGGCGGAAGACAAAGTACATGTTGCACAAATTATCCTTGTCCCCCTTTATTGATTTTTAGCATACTGTAGAAGCTAAAAGTATCTTGGGAATGAGCCATAAATATTTGACCTAAGATGACTTTTCATAAAACAAGATATGTATTGCAGACATCAGTCTGGATGCCTTCTCAGATGTGTGGTGCAAACTCAATTGTCTGCTATCAACGTGAACTGCATCTAGCTGCCAGTTGAGAGATACCCAACTATTTGACAGTGAGGTAGTAGGTATGTTCATTTTTTATTTTTAATTAGAAAATTAAAATATAAGGAAAAATAGTCAACTTAGCTAATGTCAGCTGATACCTAGTGAAATAGCCAGCTTTAAACTTCAGTTTGCCTTGGACTGTAGTAAGAGATTAAATTAAAATATCTCAAGCAGAAACAGCCTAATGTCCATTAAAAATTATTAAATAAATAAGATTGTAGTTTATTATACAATAGAATATTATTTAGCCAAATAAACAGCCCTAACACATGCTGTTAACATGGATAAAGTTCTGACATTAATTGGAATCTGGTTTGAAGACATTGTTTACAATAGTGTGTGTGTGTGCGTGTGTGTCACACACAGAGTCAGTTCTCTCCGTCCATCATGTTGATTCCAGTGATGGAACTTAAGTCAGTGGGCTTGATAGCAGGTTCCATCATCCAATGAGCCATCTCACCAACCCAACATGGATGAATTTTGAAGACTTTATGGTAATTGAAATAAGTCAAAGAAAAAAACCCCAAATATATAATTTCACAAAGATGAAGTACCTTTATAGAGAGAATGGCAGAGGCCGAAAGGTGACCAAGTCCAAGAGACCAGGAAGAGAAAGCAACATACAGTTAGTATTCAATAGACAGTGTTACAGGATGCCATGGTGACAATTCTGGATGTGGATGTCGGTGGTGTGGGACACGAAAACACAACTGTGCTTAATGCCAGTGAGCCCTGAAAATGTGCTAAAGTTACTATCATGTTTACTTTGCCATAGCAATGTAACATGTAAGGACCTCAGTTACATTTTAACTAATTATAGAAGCAATACTTAGTTGAGAATCCTAAGAGACTCTATCTACAATAATAGATAAAAATAGAAAGGACAGGCAGTTAAGTGGTCAAAGCCCATTTACATTTAGGGGATTCAAGAACCATTAGAGGCTTCTTAAACCTGTACAGCATGGCACTTCTGCTATTTCATGAAATCTTTGTTGAGAATGAAAATGCATATTAAATGGAATAGCATTTTATCATCATCTCAACATTGTGATTGAATAGGAGCCATCAATCAATTAGAGTCGATAAACAGGGTGGACTACTCTGTGCAGGACTTACAGTATGCTTTGAGAGAGGACACACCTGATCCCATGAAAGCAGCGCTGAGGAAAGAGTCACGCCCAACCTGTGAAGAAGAAAGGCAAGGAGGGAAAACAGCTACAGCTTCTAAAGAGAACTTCAGAAGCAACTGAGCTTGATGCTCACAGAGACAAAGGTATATACATTCATTTCTGAAACAAAAGTTGAGTAACGCAGGAACACAGAAATCTTCACATAGGCTATCTACTGATGGATGGGTCTGTATAGTTTACAGTTCCTCTCTCTGTTTTATAGGATGGTTTTCCTCTTTCATCACTGAGTGGCATTGTCTTGGCTGATTTTGATGTCGAGATGACACAAGCTAGGGCAGTCTGGGAAGACAGAATTTTAATTGAGAGAATGCCTTTATAAGATTTGCCTGTACTGCATTTTCTTGATTGGTAATTGATGTAGGAAGGCCCAGCTCATTGTGGGTCCCGACATCCCTATGCAGGTGGTCCTGGATGGTATGAGAAAGCAGGCTGAGCAAGCCACGAGGAACAACCTAATAAGCAGCACTCCTCCACGGCCTCTGCATCACTTCCTGCCTAAAGTCCAGCACTGACTACCCTCGGTGATGAACTGTTATCTGAAAGTGTATTACTCTCTCAGATGCTTTTTGTCATGGTGTTTCCTCATAGCTATAGAAACTCTAATGAAAGGAGGTATTTTTTAAGACACTAGAGAATAATGTAGACAAGGAGAAAAATCAATCATGTGTCTACCTCTTGAAGCTTACCTCCTAAGACAAGAAGAATGAAAATGGAATCTATGTCTTTTGCTAACTCCAAAGGTATATCTATCAAAGGACCCTTTTGATGGCAAATCCAAAATGAAAAGAAAATTAATGTTATAGACAGTAGACAAATGACCAGCTTAGATAAGATGATCAAGTGCTTCTACATGAATTCAAATTTATTATCACTAAGAGAAGCAAGACTAAAAAATTGACTAAAATTAAGTTTAAAAAACATACCTTGTATGTATGGGTGTTTTGCCAGTATATCTGTGCACTTCTTGCCAGAAGAGAGTGTTGGAGTCCTGGCACTAGAGTTACAGATGGCTGGGAGCTACCATGTAGTACTGGGAACTGAGGTCTTCTGGAAGCAGCCAGTACTCATAACTGCTGAGCCATCTCTTCAGCCCCTGAATGGTTAAAACATAAGGAAAAAAACTCCAAATTTTGGAAAGCTGTGGATCTATTTTAATTCACATATACTGATTAGGAAAGAAAATAAAATCTTATAATCATTTTGGAAAACAATTTTGCAGCATCAGCTAAAGCTGAAATACACACATAAACATAGAAACATACACTTATTTATACAAACATTTATTATACACACACTTACAATCCAGCATATGTACTTACAGAGATATATACCTTTAAAAACATGAATACATCTATTCATCAAACTATGTATGAGAAGATTTTTAGCAGTATAGTTCCCAATGTCGCTCTCAGGTATTTATTTATTTATTTATTTATTTATTTATTTATTTATTTATTGCATCTCTTACATTTCTGTGTTAAAAGTTCTGGCATGTGAACTTGAATTTATCAGGAAACAGTGTTGCTGGAGACAGGGAGGATGAAGTCAGGCAGCACTTTGGACCCTAATCCACCATCTTGAAACCATGTAGAATGGAAACTTTGGTGCATGGAGAATACCATGAGGCGAGGGGGACACAATGAGTGATCCACATACACACCACTGAACATAGAAGATGGCAAGCAGACTGGGGGCCAGGGCACAGCATGGAGCTGACTCTCACTTGCAGATATCTGAAGGAAGCAGCCCTCCTGACACCTGATCTTGGACTTCTAACCTGCAGCACTATGAAATAATACATTTTTCTTTCTTCCTTCCTTTCTTTCTTCCTTCTTTCTAAAAATTATTTACTAATTTTACAAATGTAAAAGTAGATGTATAGGTCCATGCAGAAGGACCAAAACTTGATTTCTATGTATTGAAAGTTATAAAGAGAAAGGTATCAGCCCAGTTTTATCTGGATTGATGACTTGCTAACCAATTTTAGTTGTGAAAAAAAATTATTTACTTAATTTTTGTATATGAGTACACTGTAGCTGTCTTCAAACACACTAGATGAGGGCATCAGATCCCAGATGGTTGTGAGCCACTCTGTGGACATGTACTGAAAATTAAATTCAGGTCGAGCAGCCAGTGCTCTTAATCACTAAGCCATCTCTCCAGCCCCATGTCTGTTTTCTTAAGCCACACAGTTTATGGCACTTTCCAGTGGCACGCCCAAGAAGGAACTATGAATCATAATTACTTAATAAAGCATGTTAAGTAATAAATGAGTGCTACATCCACCAACAGAGTGACAAAATAGATATGCAACCACACTTAATATGAATAAATCTGAACAATATAAGGTTAAACAAATGAAACAGTAAATTTAACATAAATTTTTAAAAAGTTAAAACCAAGTTTTAGTGCTAAAAGTCAAAATAATTATTATTCCTTGTACAAGGCAAAAGATAGGAAACAAGTCTCTGTAGTATTTTGGGTGTTCTGGAAATATTTCTATAGATATAGAATTATTAATTCAGGTTCTGACTACAAAGTACTATGTAGTTTACAAAAATCACCTAGATAAAGAATTCGGAGCTGTATACTTTCTTACATGTGATTATATTGAAATAAAATATTGTTAAATTTATAATATATTACATCCCTCTTTCCTGACTCACTCATATCTTTTGGTACATTTTTTCAGGCTGTAAGTTTTCTTCTATGTGAAAAACTAGCAACGATAATGCTCACTCCAAGTGTTTACTTTGTGAATATAGTGAGACAGTATGCATGAAACATTCAGCAAGACTGCTAGCAACATTATTCAGGAACCATTACACATTATTACCATAATTATGATGAGTAATATGCCACGTCATAATTTTACTACTGAATACACCACTTCAGACATAGTTTCTATGGTTACACACAGGGAAGTCTATTATTTTATGATGACTTGGTATGTACAGTGTAAGCCTGGTCATACTAGAAAAACACATGACGTGGTGAAGCTGGAAGACCTAACTCACTTCAGTGTCACACAGAGATAATTTAAGTGCACACATTTTATAGCTTTTATTTTCCTGACAGCCACTGGAACATTAATGATAAGGTCTCCTGGAATCGTCCTTTGTATTTGTAGGTTACCTTGAGCTTCACAACAATCTGAGATAGAGAAGGAATTATGATTTAACGATGTGCTAACCAGCTCAGCAGGTTGATTTACCCATTGTTAAGACATGGCAAAGCTGCAAACAAGTTCATTACAAACGTAGTTGGCTCATTCAGGAAGGAAGGTGGGGAAGTTTAAGGTGCATAAGAGAATGTTTACTGAGCAGTAATGTACAGTGGGCTTCTCTGTGATATAATGAATAATAGATTCTCACTCTATTTCTATGGTGACCAGTATGGTAGCCACGAGGCCAACCTGTAGCAACTGAATATTTGAGATGTGTCTTGGATGAGCAAAAAAAAAAAAAAAATTCTTGTAGTATTATTGAGTTTATATGTAAATGAGCATATGTGACTAGGGCCTATCACATTGGACAGTGTAGTTGTATTGTCTTAGGAAACTTCAAAACAGCCGTGGCCATAGAGTGGAGACTTAGTCAAGAGATAAAGAGTCTATTTACTTTATCTGTGCATTTAGATTTTCTTACATCTTCAACTCTATGCAAATGAAAAGGATTGTTTGCATTCAAGCCTGGATATGTGCAGCTGATGCTACTAATATATCTGCAAAGAGATGATTCGTGGAGAAAAGATTTTATTGCATTTATATTTTCCAAAGCATAAACCTGAAGAGAATTCATGCCAATTTACACTTCCTTTTTAATTTTTTGGCAATGCATTTAGCTGTCTTGTCTCTTCAAAAAAGAAATTGATACACCGAGTTCATGACTGCAGGGGTTCTACCTTGTTGATTCACAATGGTCGTTGCGTTTTAGGACTATTTCTAGTTGGATGAGGTGGGGAAAGTATTTTGTATTATTATCATTTTTGTTTTTAAGTTTCAACAGTCAAGCAAAGCTGGGAGGGAAGTGGGAGTTGACTGCAGGTATAGCCTAGATGTCTGAACTTTCTGCTCTCAGCTTCCGTGTGTACAAGTGTGTGTGAGTGTGTGTTCAAGTGTGTGTGTGCATGAGGGAGTGTGTGTGAGTGTGCGCGCGTTCACGTTTGGCAATGTGAATGTGTGGCATGAGGCAGAGAACACCATGGGTGTTACTCCTCAGACACTGTCTACTTAGCTGTTTGCTTTAGGTAGGGTCCCTCCCTGACCTGGAACCCTCCCCCCCCCCCCCCAAACAGATCTGGATGGCTGGCTACTGAGCTCCAGGAATCCAGCTATGGCTGTCTCAACACTACTGCAATTACAAGCATGTGCCACTATGCCTAGCTTTTAAGCTTGGACTCTGGGGATCAAACTTTACAGACTAAACTATCTCCTTGGCACCTAGAACCTCAGGTTTTTGGTTTTTGTTTTGTGTTTTGTTTGCTCTTTTTAAATGAAGGATTTGGCTTGGGTGTTCTTGTAGTTTTGGGTGTAACTACATGGAGTTTTATGATTCTGTCTTCTAGACCACTGGGTTCTAGTCAAGTGCCATTGTTATTCATATCATCTGCTCCATTCGAAGTAACAAAAACTTTGGTTTTCTACTATATATGCTGAGTATGTATGTGCACACGTATGTCTGGATCATTTGTGTTTGTTTTTAAGGGTGCCTGTAGAAAGACGGATAAACTCGATATCTTTGATTTAGAGGAACTCATGGCCAAAATTTATTTGTTTGTTTATTTATTTTGAGAAAAGGGTCTCATTATGTAGCTCTGGCGAGCCTGGAATTTGCTATGTAGACCAGGCAGGCCTGGATGTCACAGATAACTGCCTCTTCCCAAGAGCTGGGATTACATGTGTGTGCCACCATGCCTGGCTTAGCAGATCTTAGCTACCAAGTTAAGGAAACGTTACATATTAGTGACAGTGAAATGAGATGTCAAAGGAATGCTCTTTTGTTCCCTACGTTTCTGTGGCTCTGTGAGCCCACCAGTCCTGTCCCTACTTGAAAGTTAAGGACAGGAAACAGGTTTGAGTTGCCTCTTACTTTGGAAAAAGCAGTACTTGGGAAGACATTTGGCCTGATTATTATCTCTATTTACCCTTTTCGAATGTCAGATGTCCTTTATTTTCAGGACTGAAAATAAGGCAGCCTCATATGGTGACATTATTGTTGACGTGTGACACTGGTAGCGGTGAGACAGTAACTTGACATCAGACCATGCTTCATAAGGAGACTCCGATTCACTGTGGAGGAAAGAGAGCAGGTGCTCATTAACATGTTAGTAACGGTGCTCACTGAGGGCCGTACACAGCTCTTTTCCTAGTGTTTTCCATCACCATATATATTCATTATATATTCATTTTCTCTCTTTCTTTCTTTCTTTCTTTCTTTCTTTCTTTCTTTCTTTCTTTCTTTTTGTGACAGGGTTTCTCTGTGTAGCCCTGGCTGTCCTGGAACTCACTCTGTAGACCAGGCTGACCTCGAACTCAGAAATCTGCCTGCCTCTGCCTCCTGAGTGCTGGGATTAAAGGTGTGCGCCACCACTGCCCGGCTCAAACACAGTCTTAATATATAATTTCCTTCTATTTTTGTCTCTGTCATGGAAGTCTGCTACATGGAAGACTAGCTTCACTTTAGATTTTCCCTTTCTAAGAGGAAAGAGAGCAAGAATCATGTGCCTCACTGTCAAATTGCTTGCTTTACATTTTCTCTCTAAAATTGTAGAGCTGAACAGATGACAGAAATCCCATAACCAGCTAAATATGGAACATGGTCTGATGCTAAATTGAGGTTCAAGCCTATAACTGCTTTAAGGAAAAATAGACACAGCAATACTGAAAAATTTCGGATTGATAAATGTGTTTATTTTCATTTACTAAAGTGAATAGCAGACTTTCTTTGTATGCTCAGAAATACATTTTAAAATTAATATTAAAGTTCAGAAAATGACAATGGATTTTAGCTAGCTATAGATAGATGTCACCAGGAGATGGTAATTTCTTTCTTTTCAGGCACTCAGTAGATTAATGTACAAAGCCACATATAGTCCTTCACTTAATTGTCAGGATTTGGGTCCCACTACCCACCAAATACTAAAATCTACTTTGGGGCTAACATATATTTACATGTGATACAGTGTGAAGAGAGCAACATGAACTAAAATTCTCTAGGAGACCTTGGATCCCTTGCCAACTTGTGACTTAAGGCTGTGGTTCTCTGTGGGCAACAACATCTATCTCTCCGGCTCTTAAACTCAGAAGATTTTTTTTTTTTGATACTTTATTTACATTTCAAATGTTTCCCCCTTTCCAGATCTCCCCTTTGTAACCTCCCCATTTCCTCCCCCCTCCCCCTCCCCCTGCCTCTATGAGGGTATTCCCCCACCCACCCACCCACTCTAGTCTTCCCTCCCTGGCATTCTCCTATACTGGGGCATCTAACACCCTCAGGCCCAAGGGCCTCTCCTCCCCCTGATGGATAACAAGACCCTCCTCTGCCGCATATGTGGCCAGCACCATGGGTCCCTCCATGTGTATTCTTTGGTTGGTGATCAGTCTCCAGGAATATCGGGAGGTCAGGCCAGTGGACACTGTTGCTCCCTCCATGAGACTCTTAATGAAGACTTTGGTATCTGTATGTGCAGATCAACACACCTGGTTAGGAGAGATGATGGTGAACTCCAGTATTCTGGAGGGAATGGCTTGCTCTGCCTCCGGGAAGGTAGGAGTAGTTCTAACTGAAGAGCAAGCCCAGACTAAAAATATATATATATGACCTCATATTTTGTTCTATAGAACAACATCAAAGTTATCCTTACCATGAAGGTTGAAGACATATTGTGTCTATGAGGAAATGCTAAAATACTGAAAGTTACCGTGGGCTTAAAAAACTAACAACCCAAAGTGATAGCTGTGGTCAGTTTTAACACAATTTGTACAGTATCAATAATATCCTATTACTTTGTATCTTGGTCCTTGCCTTGGCGGGGGTTTTCCAGAAAGCAGATGCTGACAAATTTTAGAGTGTGAGAGATTCACTGAGGAGTAACAATGTCTGAAGGGAAAAGGTGTTGGGCAGGGAGAGCAGCCATAATACAAAGCAGGTTTGACAAAGTGCCTGCTCAACAGTTTGGTGAGTCTGGCTTAAAGAGGTCTGGTGTTACAAAAGAACAGATTAAGTATTGCCCAGCGGCCTCGCTCAGCCAATGGCTGGAGGCTGTTCAGAAAAGAGCATCATTGCCAGCCTGATGCTTCAAAGCCTACAGCTGGAAGGTACTGGTCACCCACAGTCCTTACAGATGAGCAACTGAACTTTCCTGAAAGAGAATCTGGGGCAGATGTTCTACCCAGTATGGCAGTGTGGCACTTGTAAACATTTGGGTGGCTGAATTTGGTGATGGAATTTGATTGGGTTAGCAAGAAGTGTTAGTTAACTGCAGTGAATTTCTACAGTTCTACTTGAGGTGGCTTAGGACAGTGTATTACCATCAGTTGTTTTCTTTAAAGATAAGTAGAGTGTTGAAAATATTACCAGATACTGTTTAAGACCTCTAGAGAATATTGTCATTTCTTGACTCAGTTCTCTTAAGAGGATTTCTTTTCCATCTCCAAGGGATGGCTTCCAGGGGTCATGTGAGCATTTTGCTTTGTTAAGGTCATAGGTTAGTGAACAGGATGCCTCATCTGCAATGGTGAGAGAGCATCATGATTTTCTTATGGTTGAAGAGAGTCAGACTGGCTACTTAGGATGAATCATTCCTTTATCTCTTCTTCATAAGTGCCACAGTACAGATGGCCAGGAAGGGGAAAGGAGACAGGGACTTGTCCTTTTTGTTAGGGTGCAATGTTTAGCACGGTGCCTAACACTGGAGGCCCAAGTGTCTATCAGCACTTACTGGTGACTTTAGCACTGGAAAAGTTGCTGCTCTCTGTCCCTTAATTTCCGTCTCTGTTAAGCACTGACTACAGTCATGCCTACCTACATTAATGACAGAGTTCTGTAGAGGCTAAAATTTCACATACACAGGTAACTAGATCTCATTGTCCCATTGTCCTTCCAAACGTCCTCACTAAAAATGCATTGCGTCATCGAATCGTATCATCTGTTCTGTGAGAGCAGAAACATTCAGAGAACCTGGGTGTGGATGAAATGAAAGAGTTGATATACCAACAGGACTCAGTGTCTACTTTGAGTCAGGTCTCTGATTTTCAATGGCCTCCTTTTCCTTAGAAGTAATAAAATTTAGAGACCAGTGAACCTAGGTAGCTAATAAAAATAAAAGGGCACAGAAATTCAATTATAAATTACCGATATCGATAACAAGTTTTATAGGAATCTAATTTTTCTTTGCTAACGCTGGGTGTTGTTTAGCTCATGAAAGGTAATTCTCTTTAGGACAACACTGTAAGGAGTTAGTACTTATGCTAATAATGTCTATCAAATGACAGAGTTATTATCTTAGGATCTAAAACATATTAACTGGAACATATGAAGAAAATTAAAGAAAATTAGGTATGACAATGCCCATTGGTTTTTATCATTGCTGGACAGGCAATGCTAATATTAGATATTTTAAGATGATCCTAATAGAGATCTGAAAAGTTATTTGAGAAATAAAAATATTAGACTTAACTTTTTTAGCTAATTTCTTTACCCAAAGTTTATTGAACTTTGTTGTATCTGGCTAGTTGAACCAGTCTCATCGGCTTCCTTTCTTTCTGAAATCTCCTCTGTACATGTATGAAGCAAAGTGCGATGTTCTCCAGGTCTCCCTTCCCTGCCCCCTAGGGGATCTCCACAGTAAGAAAATTTATGGAGAAAGGGCTTGATTAGCTTAAAGAAGATTGTCAGGCCAGACCATAGATCTCAGGGTACTCTAAGCAGATGTTTGGGTTAAAAGGTATCTTTTGCTGGTCCACCATAGTCTTCTACTTGTTAGAGAAGCATGCTTTGTGCAGAGAAGGGGGGGGAGGGGGGAGAGAGAGAGAGAAGGAGGAGGTACATAATAGTAGGTCATGTGTGGCTGGTCACAGGGTATTATGATGCGTCACAAAAAGTGATTCTTTACCATTATCTTAGGAATATCTGAGTATTCGCACAAAAAAACCCTACCTCATTTCATTATTTTCTTCTATCCTTCCCATTTTCTGTTTCTAACGGCCTCTTTCTCTGTAAGGCATCGGAATATGTCTGAAGAGTCACTTGTAAATCTCTTAGAAACAAGGGGACAAAAGAAAGAGGAGGGTAAAGCCCTATACAGGATTTTCAGAGTAATGAAACTGTTCGGTAGGGTTTATAATAGTGCATAGTTAGGGCACATTTGTCAGAACCCCTACAACATACAATGTTCAAAATGAACTCCAATGCAAACTAAGGACTCTAGGTGGCTGATAATGGTATGTTGTCGGGGGTTTAACAAAATAACAAATGCATTGTTCCTCCGAGGAAGGCTCTGCGTGCTCAGAAGCAAGACTATGTGTTTTTTTTTCCTTCCTTGAAATTTTACTGTGACTTTAAAGCTGATTTTATACATGTATATGTGGATTTATATATTTATATGTCTAATATTTGGTAATTTTCGAATGAGGGTTTTTAAGGACTGCCCTGACATTGATCTCTTTGAGATGCTCTAGGCTGGGGACTAGTAAAAGGGCGACCTGTCCTCAGGTGATCTAGGAATGCGACGCCTCCACTCTCCTTAAACATTGGTCTCCGCAGTGACGATGCATTTGCTCGCCCCACAATGAAACCTGCCCTCACAGGAAAATCCAATCAAGTGGGGTGATTTTTTTCTTTTCCGCCTCTGTTGCCACCGCCCACTCCCGACTGGATGA
Organism: Rhynchomys soricoides; assembly: GCA_019843965.1. Lineage (NCBI taxonomy): Eukaryota > Metazoa > Chordata > Mammalia > Rodentia > Muridae > Rhynchomys > Rhynchomys soricoides. The sequence continues at coordinate 17,704,638 of JADRCH010000004.1, read as the reverse complement.
CAACCTAGAGGGCTCCGCGGGACTTGCCTGACTGTTCCATCTCCTCCCACCTAGGGACACCTTCGGAGCTGGGCCGCGGATGGGAGGCCGGCGGAGCCAGAGAGCATGCGCGTCCGCCCCGAGCATGCTCAGTAGCGCGCGCGGCTCTCCGGAGCTCCGGCGCCGATCGGCGAGCGACGCGGAGGTCTCTGCTGGAGTCGAGGCAGCGACAGGAAGTGAAGCGGCCCTGCCGGGCGACCGCGGCGACAGAACCCGAGGCGGCGGAAGAGGCTCTGCGGCGACAACGTCGTCGACCGGGGAGGCTGAGAGAACTGAGCGCCTAGGGGACACGCCCGCTCGGAAGCCGGACCCCGAGGCGGGCAGGATGGATCACCACCAGCTGGGGACTGGCCGCTACCAAGTGGTGAGTGCGCGGGCCTCGGGGAGGACGGTCACCTCGCGGTGTCCCTGCGGGCCCCTTCCCGCCCGGCCCACCTCTCCTCCAGCCCCCGGCCGCAGCTACGGCCTGCGCCCCTCCAAGCCCCCTCCCCGGCGCTCCCCAACTTGCCCCGGTTTTTCTTCCCCTCCCGTCATTTCCTTCTTCCCTGACTCAGACACCCGTGAGCCGTGAGTGGTGTCCCCCGGCGGCGGGACTGGGTGCCCGTACCTGTCAGGGAGGCGACCTGCCTCCTGAATTGTGTGAGGTTGGGCTACAGACTGTAGTGTGGAGTGCCGCAGGGTTAAAACCGGCTTGAGGGGCTGTGGGCCAGTAGAGAAGAGCTCTCTGATGGTGGACGTGCCTCTCTTCTAGTTAACCTTGTCATTTTGCCCTTTTCCATTGTGTTAGTATTATAGTGATCGTTTATTTAAAAAAAAAAATCGGTCTCTACTTTGCCTGTTTATGTGTGTGCCTGTGTGGGTTTTGGTGGGAGGTGCAGCGCTTCATTAGAAAAAATAATTGAATTTTGTTTGAAAAAAATTAGTTTTCATTTAATACAGAATTTTACCTGTCAAGTGCATAAACCGCTAGCTATATTTAAATGAGTGAAATGCGCCCTGCATTTTCTTTGTCAGATTTTCTGTATCCCCCTCCCTCCCCGGGTATTCTGGTGATGTCATTGGAGATAACTATTGTAGATATCATTGTCAGCAATATTTACCTTGTTGCGTTTTCACTTATAAACTTTTAGATAATTTAGTGGGATATATTTACTAGGGGAGAGAAGAAAAGCATTTGTGCATATTGTTTCTATTGCACGTAAGATTGTACTATAAGTCCTATAAGTCACCTTTCCTGTCTAGCTGTATATTTGTTGTGCCTTTTATCAAATCTGAAGGATTGTGGAAGAGACTTCATTTTTCATTTTTTCTTTGGTAAGAGTTCTGCAACATTTGGCATTTATTTGCTATAACATGGCCAGGTTATTCAGATTGTGAATTTTTTGAAAATTATCAACATTTTCAGAATGGCTTAGGAAAAAAAATCTTGCCAGTTGATTGAAGGTGCCTTTCAAGTTGTCAGTTTTGGGTGACTTTATATTTTTAAAGACATCTTTCCCTTTCTAAGTGTTTTGCAAAAGTAAAACGCCACAGTTATATCTTGGGTAATTTTATCATTGATACTTGTTTTCTCAAATCTTTCCCATTCCTATTTGTGTTTCTAAGTGATATAATTTGATTTGAATTCTTTCTTTGGGTTGCTTGTCCTTATTGGGCTCAACCATGGACATAGTTTTAATAGTAAATAATTTATTATATTGTCTCTTTTGCTTTTGCTAGATGTAACTAGCTGACACTATTTTCTTCTTTCAAAATTTCTTCAGATAATGTTGGAGTTTACTTTTGTCTAAACTTTCAAAGTAGGTACAAAATACTACATTTTGTTTTTGCCTTTAAAACTGAGGCTGTGTCCTATAGAGACTTTGAGTGGGTGGAGCCACTCCTCAGTAAGGGCAGAGGGCAAAAATCAGTCATTCTAAATAAATAATTTCTTGTAGATAAGATATTATTTTTCTTTATAGGGAAAAGCCTTGGAGAATCTTATTACAGTCTAAATTTGTTTTTTCATTGTTTTACTTTTGTGTTCATGTGTCTAGGATGATAACTTCCTGGTTTGTTGACAATGGCTTTGTCTGGGAACATGGCAGATACACAACTGAATTGCAGTTTTGAGTAGACTCTGTAGCTGGTGTTCAGTATGGAAGCTAGCTTATGTAATGGGCATGCCTATTTTATGGCTGCCTTTAGCTCAGGCCTTATTTTGAAACTCTGGAATGATTGATAAACTGGGGCAGTAAACAACTTTGTTAGAGATGGTGAGGTCAGGAGACAGGGAGCTATATGTAGGAGTGAGAAGTGCTGTGCTGTATGGATTTACTCTTATTTAAGGAGCTAAAACTCAGCTCTGCATACAGGTGATGCCTGCTGATGAGAATGGCTTACTGTTTTTAACCCATGGATACAGTTTATCCAAGACCTTTTTTTTCCTTTAGGTCATCCAAAGGGTTTGTTTTTTTTATTATTGCTTTAGCTAACGTATTAAGTACTGAATTTTATAAGTCCTCCTTGTACTTTCGTGTCCTACCTATACATGTATATGTATGTATAAATTGAAATCTACATTTCCTCCTAAGATAGAAAACGTGTCTTTTTCTCTCTGAATCTGGCTTATTTCACTCAGCATATTGCACCGCCCCAGTTCCGTCTGTCTTCCTGCTTCCTGAGATTGTTGAACTTTCGTTCTTTTCAGCTGGATAAATTGTCCTCACGCATATATACATTTACTTTGTCTGTTTATCTGTTGACCGGACTCCAGGCTGGTTCCACAGCTTGATTACTATTAACTTTTGCCAGACAGGCCTTTGTACACTCTGGATAAGCATTCAATCACTGAGTAGCCAAGGAACTCACGATCCTCCTGCCTCAGCTTCCTACTAGGGTACAGCCATTCCTGGCTGTAATAATTGTCGCCCCCCCCCTTTTCTGTCCATTGTTAAAGAGATCCATAAAATGTATAGCTACAATGTCTTGGTAATTTTCTAATTTCAGAAAAAAAAAAAGATGAGGCATGATGTTTACTTTCACTGTGTTTTGGGAAGTTGAATTGTGCTTGATAGGAAAAGAGCAATGTGCCAAACTGGAAAGTAGTTAACTTGTCTTGCAGCTGCCATTTCAGCTTACATCCTGGCTTTGCTGGTCTCTATTGTGAAGGCTCATGTCTCTGCAACAAGGTGATTACTAAGATTTAAAAGGTATTCTTTGAACAATTAAATTGGCAGTGATAATTGTAGCAGCAGTTTCCTGAACTATATACTAGAATGCCAACAATAGGAATTCTTGGACTACGTCTAACATAATAACATAGTGAGAAATTCTTTACTAAAGAGAGTTGCTTAGATTAGTTTACTGTAGTTATTTCTGATATTTAACTGCAAGGTGTTTTTTCTTCCTTTACATTTTAAGATAATATTAACAATTCTACAATGTAAGTTTTCTATGAAACAAAATCTTGAAGTACTTGTGCTAGAGTTCTGAGTTCTTTATTTCTGTATCTGGAGAAATAAAGTCGCACCTGATAAATCAGCTAAGGAGGGAGGTTTGAACTGCCAAAATCAAGTTAGGGAGCTGGGATGTGGCCCAGGTTCTTAGCCTAGCGTGTTTACATTCAAGGCTCTGGTTCCATCTCCAGCACGACAAACAACAAAACAAAGGAGGCATTAATGTCATCCAGTCTTGTATTTAGGTTCTGTTTGCAATGAAAAAGAAAACCTACGTCTTGTCTTGTTCTTTCTTTCTTTCCTTCTTTTTGTATTATATGTGTATGCCGTGCATTTGCTGGTTTCAGATGGTTGTAAGCCATCTGACGGTGTGCTAGGCACTGAACTGTGGTCGTATGGAGAGCGTCAGATACTCGTAATCACTGAGCCAGCCTGTTTGCCTTCTGTTTGCAAGTTTTCTTTCTTTTTTTTTATAATTTATTTTTTCATATTTTATTTACATTTCAAAAGTTTCCCCCTTTCCAGTGTTTGCAAGTTTTCAAACATTAGATGAGTTACTTCTTATCTTAAAGCATCATTTCCTCATATTAGTACAGTCTCATAGTTATTATTATGAGAATTAAAATACCATAATACAGGTAAATTGCAGAGCATTGGTTCTCAACCTGTGGGTCGTGACCCCGCTGGGGTCAAATGACCATTCCACTGAAGGTCACATAATCAGATATCTTTCATATTTACATTATGATTGATAACAGTAGTAAAATTGCAGTTTTGAAGTAGTCACAAGAACAATTTTAGGTTTGGGGGTTTGGGGGTCATGAAAACCTTCAAGAACTGTATTAAAGGTTTGCAGCTTTCAGAAGGTTGAGAACCACTGATGTAGAGTCTGTCACATGGGAATAACTACTGTTTTCATAAGCTAATGAAGTAGTCTGTTAATGTTTCATGGTTGTTGGCAGAAAACAGAAGACTCGTAAGTCAGGACAAATGGCATTACTCATAGTACACCAAGCAACAGGGACACAGCATGTTTGAGTAGTTTTCCTTGTTCCAAAGTCCTGTGAGGTTAATGAGCGTTTGGAGAGACACAGCAGTGAATTTGTCACACCTTTGAGGCAACCTGAGTCAGGACCTAGCTCTTTATATTTATCTGTTTTGTAGGACGCAGCTAACATTGTGGCAAACAGTGCTGGTTCACTTGACTTCGAAGACTGCCTCTGTGCTTGCCTTTGTTCTCTCTGTGTAACTTACTCCAAGGAAGGTTCAGTCATCAGGGAACTGACAGCTGTGCCTAGGATGTGGGCCAAGGGGAATGCGGAGATACATTCAGGCCCAGGACCACGGCCTCACCTAGTAGACCATTCTAGGTGTCCAGTAGAAGGTGCATTTTAGGTGTACTTGCTTGCTTTCATTTTCCATTTTAAAGAAACACCATAGTCTTACTTTATGATGTTTTCCATTTATCTTTTTTGGTCTCTTGATTTCCATGACCTTCATTTGTTTCTTTTGACTTTATCAATATACATTATCTGTCTTGTATTACCGATTTTTACATTTTCAAGCTTGCCCAGTTGCATAATCTGATACTTCTAGGCTCTTGTCTACGTTAGGTCTCTAGCATATTGAGATTGATTTTTTTCCTCAAAACTACTTTTTTTATTCCTTCTGTTGAGAAGCTTTCTTTTGACATCTTTGTCTTTTATTCTTGCTGTGCATCCTTCCCGGTTCCTTGAGTGCCCCTGCGTTCCATGCTATGAAATAACTACTTTCTTCTGTTGCTTGGCTGCCCTTTAGTTTAGTGTTTGCATGGCATGACCACGCTCTTTTTCAATATGAATTAGATTCCTGCCTGCTTGCTTGCTTTCTGTTTTTTTTTCCCTCAAAAGCCTTCAGTGGTTTCCTTTCAAAACTCCGTTCCTTCATTCAGTGGTGTTTATTATTACTGCTTTCAAATATGTAGAGATGCATAGAAAACTAGAAGAGTCGTTTTTAACAGGTGCTAAGTTCATGCTATTGTGTGTCTTCAGTGTCATTTTAAAATTGGAACATTCTTTATCTTGTGAGCATACAGTGCATTTTGATCATATTCATCCCTACCCCTGATCTACTCACCAGATCTCCTCCTGACTTTAGTGCCTCCTTTTGTTCTTTCTTTTATTCTTTCTTTCTTTTTCTTACTTTTGTTTTTTTAAGACAGGGCCTCACTCTGTAGACCAGGCTGGCCTGGAACTTGGAGATCCACCTGCCTCTGCCTCCCGAGTGTTCACATTAAAGATGTATATCTAGCCCCTGTTTTTAATTTTTAAATTTTGATACAAAGTCTCATTCTGCAGCACTGAGAAACACAAATACCCAGTCTGTCCGTTTACAAATAAAACTCAGTGTCATCATATGGGTATTGCTTAACTCCAGAAGGTTTTCCTATAACCGTTGCCAGTCAGTTCCTATCCCCCAGATGATTTTTCCACTTTAAATAGTGTAGCATATAGAATATACAGCTTCTTTCATGCAGCAAAAAGGTTTGATATAGGCCTAGGTTATTATAAATGTCAATGGATCATCTCTTTGCAATTGAATAATTTTACCTGATATAAGTTGTGTGAATGTACTTTTTTATATATTGTTTTGTTGGTGGGCAGTTGGTATGTTTTAGCTTTGGGGTATTATAAATGAAACTTATGAATATTCTAGTATCAGTCTTCTTGTGGGCATGCCCTTCTTTTGTTAAGAATTATTGGGCAGTAGCGTGGATGTCTAGTTACATAAGAACCCACCCAACCTAGACTTCCCCTCTGAAATAGTTAGTTGTCTGGTTTTGTTGTCTGGTTTTTTTTTCCTTCCCTCATCAATAAATTTTTGATCTTTAAAGTTTGGGCCATTAGTGTTTTTCTACTCTAATGAATTCTTTTAATGTTTGAAGGTGTAATTCTTAGCATACAAGTTCCTAGCATGGGCCTTTCACACCTGCACAGACTCCTGTCTCAGCAACCGTCCGTCTTTAATGTTACGTAATGATTGCTGATGTCTCGAAGGACATCTTTCTGGTTAACTCTTCAACCATAGTCTATTCTCCCCCACTTCCCTGACGTCATATGACGTCATAATTGGGTTTACTTGCCTCATAAAATCTTGTTTTGTGTGCGTTGGTGTTTTGCCTGTATGTATGTCTGTGTAAGGGGATCAGCTCCTGGAGTTACAGACAGTTGTGGGCTGCCGTGTGGTTGTTGGGAATTGATCCTGGGTCCTCTGGAAGAGCAGTGCTCTTACCCACTGAACCATCTGTCCTGTCAGCCACTAGAACCTTGTTCTTAAATATAGGGATCCTTAAATCTATAATTAAGAGAGGTTTTGGAGCTGCCATTTATACCAGGGCCAAGTTGAGAATCTCAGTATTAGAACAGTTATTGTCTTGAATTACATGCTTGATTGTCATTGTACCATGGGGTCTAGTGCTTTCCCTAAAGACACTTCAGGGGTTCTCTGAAGGACTGATTTTTTTTTTTTTTTTTAAATCTGTAAAACAGACCTTTAACATTTAGAAAATCTGGTCCTGAGAAAGTTTACATTCAAGTCTTTTGTGTACCGGGTCATTTGCTAAGGTACAGCAGCACTCTGATGGGTTGTTCTCAGTTCCTTCGTGTTGCAAGGGCAGATTGTTTTCCAGTGCGTCTTAAGGCGCTCTTGCTGCTTTGTGCGTGTCATACAAATTGTAACTGTGCATTTGACTTGAAGGTATTCATTAAAACATCTGTATGCGTGAGTCAATTACCACAGTGTTCATGAGCAATGCTGACTCAAGTGCAGACTCTTATTAGGTATATTTGAGCTGTACGTATTCTAGAACTAGTGTAATATATATGCAGTAATAGTTATATGATTTATATTGTGAAAATACTGTGATACAGACAATCCATAAGCTGACAATCCATGGAGTCTGAAGAGGTGGCTCGGGGGACCTGAGTTCAATTCCCAGCATCCATGTTGTGTCATGTTTACCTGCAAGGTCACCTGCTCACATGTGCATATACCCCCACACAGACATATACATAATTAAAAATAATAAAAATCTTTTAAAGAAAATGTGAAATATGTTGACAGGAACACCCCAATTCTCTGTGTGCTTTCTTATGTCTTCTTAACCTGCCTTCTCAATATGGCTTTGGCTGCTGCTATTTTTTGTGAGATCTAGGCTTGAAAGTTTAGAACTCAATTTCTCTTGCTTTTTTTTTTTTGGTCGTCAAAGCAATGGAAAGACCAGTCCAGATTGGAAAGGAAAGGAAATAAACTTCCCTACCTCAGTGTCACATGTGTTTTGAGACAGAGTCACTCACTGTAGCTCAGGCTGGACTTTGAACTCTCAGCCATTACCCTGCCTCTGCCTCTGAAGTTCTGCAGTTATAGGCATGAGCCATCATCCTGGTTCAGCTCCCATCTTTTAATGGTGTAGAGGACACACCTATGTTGAGGGAAGAAATTGATGTTCATTTTTGAATTCACATTTTGACCCCTCAATAAATAAATACCAGGGCATTGAGACCCCATCCACTATGAAGGTGTAGTAGTCAGGCTGAATTCCACGGAAATAGGACGATCAAACAATTGAGGGTGCAGGCATGGTTCTACATTACTTTGTTGGTTTCAGACATGGAAAACCATGAGGCTTCTGTGAGGTGGGGTAGGCATGGGCCAAAATTCAGAATAACTTGGTTCTGAATTTTATAGGAAAATGGAGCTCCGTTGGTAATTCTAGTTTCTAGTTTTTATTTCATGAAAGCAGCCAGGTTTGGGTAAGTAACAAGACACAGAGTCAAATAAAAACATGAGACTGGCTTGAAGTGAAAACAAATCAGCTCACCCCTCAGTAGTCTGTTGCTTCAGTTCATAGCAGGCAGATCTCAGGTCCAAGGGTTTGCCATCCCCATGCTAGGACAGGCCATTACCTGAATTAGCAGTAGCGTAGAGGCTCTGCCGGCTGCTTAAAGTTCGAAGGTGATGCCAGCCTACAATACATGGCTACTCTCTGTGGATCTGTACGAAGCTGGGAGACAAACTGAGAAGGTGAAGCTGATTCAGCTCTTTCAGGAAAGGTAAACTGTGAGCTGAGATCGCAAGTCCCCAGCAGTGCTCCATGTCAGTCTCACTGGACAACACATACAAAATTTAGATTCAAAGATACGATTGTTAGGAATTTCAAGACACTGACCACAAATTATATTATATTTAAATTATGTGTATATGTGCATGTCTGTGTATGGGTTTACATACAGAAGTGCTGTGTTAGTGGAGGCCCGGGTTAAGGCCTTGTGAGCTACAGGATATGAGTGTTGACAGCTGATTTTACATCCTCTGCAAGAGAGCTAAATGCTCTTAAACACTGAGCCATCTCTAGCTTGTCATTGCTTGTTGTATAGTGATTAGTTAGCAGTTATATTCTCAATTCTTTTCTTGGTATCCAATTTACATTTTAAAATATCGCCTAGTTGTTTATGTATTGGTAACATATTATCTTTGATTTCTGTTCGAATTCTATATAGATAACTTCGACATGCATTTAAATAAGGAATATAGTGTGCTGACATTTATTAATGTGAGTTTACTGATGTGATTGTTATAATCAAGGCTAGCTCTATCTTCCAAGTGATTTTAAGTCATCATTATTGTCTATGTTTTCTGGCCACATTGCTATGGTTTCATTTAGAAGTTTGATTACTTAGCTGGAATTAAGGTGTAGGTAAAATTCTTGTTAAAGACATGCCAAGTGCAAGTTGGGAAATGTTGCAGTAGTTTAAGATTTACTATCAGATTGTTCACTGTTTTGACTTGCTTACTTTTAAGATGTGTTTGAACATGAACAACTTAATTTGAAGTTTAGGAATGTGCTGGGTTTCACTCCTCTGTGATGTCTCTCCAGAATAATCCCTAAAATTATGTATAGAAATCATGCCACTTGGACAGCAGATTTGAGAATACAAAAATAAACTAGAATTTATTTTATAAAAGTGTCTTTTATTGTGACACTGTTAACCTCTTTACTAATAGACATGTAGAATGTCTATTGAAATGAAGTCTTAATGGCAGTTTTTAAAGGTCGTTTGTTTCTACCTCAGGAGAGCTTTTATTGAAGTCAGATGACATTTTGTGCAATTCCCTCCAAGAGACAAGGTTATTGAGAAAAAACTGAGACTTGAGCCCAGCTCATCTCTGGTAGTTACTGCGTTAGTCATTCTCAGCCCTAGCTGACATTCTTAATTCTCTGGTTCTCTCTCCTTTGTAATCACCAAGCTGCTCTTGGCCTTCTGATGTTTAAATATACTATTTTTCCCTTCTCTGGCTCCCTTCCTTCTCAAGACTAATTTCTAATTTGATTGCGTGTGCATATTGATGTCCTTCTCTCTGGAGAGTGCTCTCTCACTTTCTGCCTTCCCATTGCCCTTTTTCATGTCACACTTCCAAGTTACGCATGCCCTTTTAACACTGTACTTATGTTTGTTTTGCACTTATTTTGTTGTATATTTGCTCACTGGAATAAATCTATAGCAAGGAAGAACTAAATTTGCCTTGATTATAATAGTATATTATAGGCTATTACATTTTATTGTAGGCCTCCTTATCATAAGGATAAAATTAATAACTTCTGGAAGAAATGTGAACTAGATGTGGTGACGCACACCTACGATCACAGAAGTTGGGAAGCTAAGGCAGGAGGATTATGTGTTGAGGCTTGTCTAGATTATGTCGTGATACTATCTCCAAAAATCAGAGCCAGCAAATATACACAAGAGAAGATGAAAAGAAATAGCTGAATTTTTTTTCTGGAGTAGTTGGAAGTGTAAATAAAGATATATGTCTATATTATATGGTTCTGTACTAGAAAAATAAAGTATGCTGTACAGCCTATGTAATATTAACATTAATATTCAACATTAGGATAGGTGCTGTGTTTATATACTGCTATTTAATTCCGATATTTTCACATAGTGTTTCTTCTGTTTAGCAGCTTACATTTGTAAGATAGTAACCATGGGTAGAATGTTCTATTCATGACAGGAGAATAGTCGTTTCTAGGTATTTTTTGAGTAGGGAGTACTTATGCATTTCTTCAACCGTCCCATTTGACGGAAGTCCATCTACAGGAGTTTCTGTTTGGGGCTCGACAGTAAACCTTGGAGGACAAATTTCCATTACTTGTTATGGACTGTAGCATGAGAATTATACCAAAACAGAAGGACAGGGAGGGAGGATGCATAAATAATTCTAAGGATGCTTGAAACCAGCATAGGGAGTCAGTTCATATTGGCCTACATATAATACACATTTGAAGTGTATATGCATGTGTATGTGCATGTGTAATACATACCTTAAATGAAGTTATTTCACTTGGTATAATAATACTTTCCCCAGGAGCCGTAGAACATCTAACAAAAACTCTAGTAGCAAGCATGAGAAACTCCCTTTTAAGTTTTTGGTCTGGGGTGTCCGAGAAACTCCCCAAACAATATAGGCTATTGCTGTTGCTGAAGACACACTCACTTGTGATACAGGATTGGGAGGGTTTGAGCTGGAACTCATCAGAAAGCCTCCTCTGAGAAGTACCCTCCACCATACTAAAGATGTTATACAAGCTGCCAAGAGTCAGCAGTGACACCGATGAACTACAGTGACCAGCATGGGAAAATAGTGATTGTCATTTCTTGATGGTAACTAGCAGTTGTTTAGTTGGATCTAAAGTCTTCTTTAACAGGAGAATAGTCATGCCTGATACCAGAAACCTAGTTAGTTGTCTATGGTGACTGAGGTCATGGATCTTAGAAGAGAATCTACTGATGCCACTTTACTAAGCCAGATTCCCTACTGCATTCAAACTACTTATCTCATAAAAAAAAAAAAAAAAAAAGCTTCCTGTTGGGGCTGGAGAGATGGCTCAGAGATTAAGAGCACTGACTGTTCTTCCAGAGGTACTGAGTTCAAGTCCTACATGGTACCTCATAACCATCTGTAATGGGATCCAATGCCACCTTCTGGTGTGTCTGAAGACAGCTACCGTGTACTTATATAAATAAATTTTTTTTTTTTTTAAAGCTTCTTGTTTCAGCAGATGGAGATTGCATTACCAAGAGCCTTGGCTAGCCAAGAGAACATCTGACCTTGGAGTACCCTAATTGGTACATCTGTAGTACACCCTCTACTCCTAAGCCTCAGGGAACATCAAGAAAGAGGGGGTGGAAAGATTGTGGGAAGTCTACAGCAAGGTTGTGTCTTCTAGAGAGAACAAGGAAGCCATACCCTGAAATCTCAACAATATGGCTGCCTGAGCAAGATCTGAACAATGATAGCACAAATTGACATGCTCCAAGGTGATCAGGGAAATCTCAGCAGGCCTCCAACCTAGATGAACACTGCAGGCGATTAAGAACTGCTGCAAGTGGGAACTGCTGCTGCTTTGTTTTGGAGGTCTTAGACTTTATTTGCTTTTTGCTCCTAAGTGCCTATTCATACTCCTGTAAGCTGAGTTTCTGTTCTTTGCTTGTAGTTCTGTGGTTTCAGAGTTGTGTCATTTCTGGATGGGCCAATCTTTTAACTTGGGTACTCCAAAACCAGTGTCTGCCATTTAGGAACCTCTGGCAGTAGCTCAGTGAAGTTTAACAGAAGTGGTTTGCAGAGTGAGTTGGAAAGTTCATTAGTTGACACACACCTACAGTTAGCTGAGAATAAGTTCCGGTGTTTTGTTGCTTAGTTATAGAACTATTATTAATGTATATTTCAAAATAGCAAAAGTAATTTTGCATATTTCACTACAAAAAGGAAATAAAAGGTATAGATTAGGAAATAAATCTTTGTTGGTAGAGTCTGTGTAAAATATGGAAGAACAAGCAAAACTCTTGGAACTTACAAGGATTTCAATGAGAATATGACATGAACATGGCGAAGTCATGTATAGCCAGTGAATGAATAAAGTCAGAAGTTGTAAAAACTCTTGGCTCGCATACCATATTCACATGCTTGTTTAGAGTAGCTTTGATTGTAATTTCCCAAATGGGAACAACTAATATACCTTTCAGTAAGTGAATAAACTGTAGTGCTTCTAGACGGTGATATTTATTTAGACCTAAAATGAGTGATTTCGATATCAAACTGCATGAAGTAAATGTTTGTGCATATTACCAACTGTACTGGTTAGTTTTGTGTGTCAACTTGACACAAGCTGGAATTATCACAGAGAAAGGAGTTTCAGTTGAGAAAATGCCTCTATGAGATACAGGTGTAAGGCATTTTCTCAATTAGTGATCAAGGGGGGAGGGCTCCTTGTGAGTGGTACCATCTGTGGGCTGGTAGTCTTGGGCTCTAAAAGAAAGCCAGCTGAGCAAGCCAGGAGAAGCAAGCCAGTAAGGAACATCTCTCCATGGCCTCTGCATCAGCTCCTGATCCTTGACCTGCTTGAGTTCCAGTCCTGACTTCCTCTGGTGATGAACAGCAATTGGAAGTGTAAGCTCAAATAGCCCTTTCCTCCCTACCTTGCATCTTGGTCATGATGTTTGTGCAGGACTAGAAACCCTGACTAAGACACCAACCGAAAGAAGCCAGCTTGACAAATCTAGGTACTGAATGATTTCAACTGTGTGACATTCTGGAGGCATTATTTTTTGGAAACAGTTTAAAAAAATTATCAATGCTTGCTATGTCCTGGCGAAGAAAGAGTTTAGGTTGAGTGTACAAGAGGAGTTTTAGCATAGTGAGATCGGTTAGATGCTGTGAGGAAGCATAGAAGTCCTTAGACATTTGTCATCAGCCAGGAAATTAACAGCAAGACTGAACTTTAAGTGATAATGATGTGTACCATGGTGGGACCATCCGTTTTAACAAGTGTACCAGTTTGGTGGGGATAAAGATAATGAGGAGAGGTCTTTTGTCTCTGGGACAGGGTTATGTGGGAAGGTGCTACACTTGAGACTGACATTTGCTGTGAGTTTAAATCTGGAAACTTACTAAGGCTCATTCTGTGGTGAATAAGTTTAGGGATATGTTGTTGCTAGCTTGGGTAGAGAAGGGGAGGGAGTGCATTGTATATGTTTGCACGGGTATGACCCGTGGAATTATAATGGTAGACCATTCTAATGGTCTAGAGTTACTCAGTTTATGTGCATGTACCTTGACAACTTTTGAAAGGTTTTGGTTTTGAATGTAACACTTGGATGGCTCGGCCTTTTAATAGTGTCTGTAGTGGTATCTTGGCACTTGCTACTCCCTGAATGCATCATCAGCAACAGCACGCCTTGGGAACTTATGTCACTGTGTTTAGTTTTGCTTGTGGATTCTATTCTTAGCCTCTTTCCATTTGTAAAGGGAAGAATAAAGCTTTCTATGAAAAACTTGGCCTTTTGGCCTGGTCCTCGGTAGTCTCTGTTCACTGCTTGTTACCTAGGATTACATACAGTCAGCCTCTTTTATTCTCCTGCTGCAGCAGCAGTTCTGCTCCATCATGGCCATTCCCTCGAGCTCCTTAGTCATTAGAACCTACAGGTTCTGGGCATCAGTGGGACGGAATGTAATTACTGTGCCCAGTATTATACTAGGAGCGTATTAGGGTTAGTAAGTGTTGGTTGTAAAACTGATTAACGACTGGTTGGCTGAATAAATAAAGCTATATGAATCACAGAAATAAAGTGAAGCTTAGTAATGCAGTCAAGCTTATTTAGCTGGTAAGATATCTGTATCTTAAATTTAGATCTCCCGACAACAAATTATGTTCTCTTTTAATTTATTTAGTTGGCAACTACCCTGTCTTCTAGAACAGTGCTTCTTAGCTTGTTAGTCTCCATCCCTTTGGGGTCAAATGTCCTTTTCACAGGGGTCACCTAAGATCATCAGGAAACACAGATATTTACTTTATGTTTTATAACAGCAAAATTACAGTTATGAAGTAACAGTGAAAACAATTTTATGGTTGAGTCATCATAGCATGAGGAACTGTAGTAAATGGTATCAGCATTAGGAGGGTTGAGTATCACTGTAGCATATGAGATAGAAGAGTGCATCATGCTGACTTTTAAAATGTCAGATGAATACTTGTGACAGTACATTGACAGGAACTCTCTCCAACTCTTAGGTGTGAGCCAGGATCTATTGCTCAGGATTCAGTTTTAGCTAAGAGTCTTTGTTTCAGCTACGTTTCTATTGCTGTGCTGAAACACCATGGCTAAGGCAACTTATAGAAGGGAGCGTTTATATAGGGTTTACGGACCCATAGGGATAGGACTTTATCACCATCATGGTGCCTTGTTGAGGGTAATGGCATCAGGCTGGCACTGAAGCAACAGCTGAGACCTGCCATCCAAATCCACAAACAGGAAGTAGAAAGCACACTGAGAATGGTAGGGAATCAGCCTGCCCTCTGTGACACACCTCCACCACCAACAGCACACCTCCTAATCCTTTCAAACAGTTCTTCCATCTGGGGACAAGGTATTCAGTAAATGGGCCTAGGGGGCCAGTCTCATTCAAACCACCACGTCTGTAAAGAAAAGTACAGATCCCTCAAAAACAACACAATGAATGGTCAGTGAGGAAGAGAAGGGAGTGACTGGAGTCAGTGCCTTCAGTGTGTTGAAAAGTATTGAAGAACTTTGTGAGGCTGATGGCTGGAAATAAATTTCACATTTAACAATTAGAAGCCATCATTCTTAGCAAGAGATGTTTAAGTGAAAGACCATAGTAATGGTCTGGGGAAGAAATGAGATTGGAATCACAGAGAATGAAATTGGACATCTTTTTAGTTTATTTTTCTTTTTCAGGCTGTTTGTGTATGAAGGGATGAGACAGTTCAAAAGGCAGGAAAACAGTAATGTTAAGCGGGGCAGGTTTCTGTGTGCTGTTGTTTGATAGTATGATATAACTAAAATCCATATGGGTGATGTAGGCAGACAGCAGTAAGTCAGAGGGATGATTTAACTAGAGACTACTGGGAGGCAGGATCCTCTGGCTATGTTTGTTATTTGGGAGTGACAAATATGAGACAGGATAGGTGTCATAAGATGAAGTTTAGAGATGCAGGGGTGCAGGGAAGAGAAGTTTAGAGATGCAGGGGTGCAGGGAAGAGAAGTTTAGAGATGCAGGGGTGCAGGGGAGAGAAGTTTAGAGATGCAGGGGTGCAGGGGAGGGAAGTTTAGAGATGCAGGGGTGCCGGGG
>JADRCH010000004.1:17671673-17686991 GCA_019843965.1 Rhynchomys soricoides | reverse complement strand
GTGTGGACTGTGGGAGCCGGGTCTGGGAGGCCGTGTGGACTGTAGGAACCGGGTCTGGGAGGCCGTGTGGACTGTAGGAACTTGATGAGAGGCTTAGATCTACGTCTGTAGTATCCCAAATATTTTTGTTCCTGTACTTAGGCTAGCGGGGATAGGAAAAACACTGTTATTTGAGAGGGTCTGAAGGAGATGGCCCCGTCCAGGTGCAGGTGGAGTCCCCGTCCAGGCACTGGTGGAGGAGGTTATGCAGTGCTGAGTGTAGAGTAGAGGAGTCACTGGTCACATAGGGTTTCTAGAGGCAGCGTGGGAAGTAGATCAATGCTCTGACCTTATCCTCTCTCCTGACAGTGTTTTAGAAAAAGCACGGCCTACAAATGTCCTGGTTTTAAAATAGTGCTCCTTTCCCTACTGTTTTAGGGCTCACTGACTGTCCTTGACTGGAATAGTAACTATAGCAGTGGTCAAATGCTAGTTTCCCAGTTCATTATTTCTTTAAGAACTTACTAATTTTCATTCTACTTATGTCAGATTGAATTCGTAGATTCATATTTTATTCTACGAGTTATAATTGCATACTTTTACTTATTAAAATACTCAGAGCATTCCAACTTACTCAGCAGGAGCCTCTTTTATCTTTTCCAGTGTCTTTGTGACATGTTCAAGATTTTGGCAGTTTCTTACCATGTCGCATTTAATAAGGCAGTGGGTTTGAGGTGTTGGGTGTAGCATGGTTGAAAGGCGGCTTGCACTTGTAGGTAGGACAGCGGACAGAAACCTGCTTCCTTCCTTGCTGATGCAGCCTAATGATCATTTCTCATAAGGCGGTGTGCAATGTGCATCATTCTGAGGAATAGCTAATGTTAGTTCAAAACTGAGAACAGAACGCCTTTTATTTCTATTTTCACTGTTTTTGTTTTGAGGCAGGGTCTTTCTAAGTGAGGAGCCTGGCTTCAACATGCCTTTTTAGATTATATAAGTGAATATATATGGCTTATATACTGTGTGGGAAAAGGACACTAAGAAGGAAAAATGCTATTACAGGTGGCAGAGCAACATGAAGCCCTTAAGACATTCATCTGTTCACCTTTAAGCTGAATTTCATTAGCAAGTCATCCACGGAAATAGATATATACTGATAGTACAGGCTTTACGAGCTGCCAGATGGCTGACGAAGACAGCAGCATCATATGGATTTAGGGACTTGACTGTTTCCTGGTGATGGCTGCTAAAGTTTCTGAGTATTACGTGGAGTTGATAGTCTCGTTCAGTGTCATGGAGAGATTTTACAGATAGAAGACTTTCTTTCTTTCTTTTAATCATTTTATTTGTTTACATTTCAAATGTTAGCCCCCTTCCCCCAAGGCTTGTTTTTCAACTTACAGAAATCTCTTTATTACATTATTTTGTCCTATGTTAGAAACAAAGAATAGTCCCTACTTTTATCTCTTGTAGAGATCTTGGGAAAGTACAGCCGAGTAAAAAAGAAAATGAAGAAAAAGAATTTACAATTTGCAAGAATTCATTCTACCCATTTTGTTTATTAGCAGTCATTTTGAAACAACCTTTTGTCTTATTTAAAATTGAAATAATGGAGATGGAATAGTCACTTTGAAATAACCCTTT
The DNA here is from genome assembly GCA_019843965.1 of Rhynchomys soricoides. Lineage (NCBI taxonomy): Eukaryota > Metazoa > Chordata > Mammalia > Rodentia > Muridae > Rhynchomys > Rhynchomys soricoides. The sequence goes on along the minus strand of JADRCH010000004.1, from coordinate 17,685,368 downwards.
GTTTTATTTAAAACTGGAATGTGGGGCATGGTGAGACGGCTCAGTCGTAATGGCCTTGTCTACTGTAAAAGCCTGGAGACCTTCATTCAGTCCCCAGCACACACGTAGGTGAGAGGAGACATCTGACTCTGCCAGGTTACCCTCTGCCCTCCCTATGTGCACCACGACTGCTGCATGTCCATACCTACTCACCACACACGCGCACACGCAGATGCATGCACGTGTGCACTTGAGAAGTAAAATGAAATTGGTAACATTCTCTTCTCGCCTGTTTTAATTTCTCTAGGTTAAATATTCTTTCAGAACACTATTTACAGTGCTTATATTCTATTATAATGATACACCATGTTTATTCTATTTTGGATTAATAGATGTTTTCTTTTTCTGCTAGTAGGACATTGGGATGAATAGTTTTATAATTGCTTTAACTCTCTGTATAGCTTTGTAGGGCATAATATTAAAATGAGAAATATTAGGTTGAGATGTGTATTTTAGCAATCCTGTCTTTTATTTTTAATTTTGAGTGTTTTAGTTTTTCTTTTGGAGACAGGGTTTTAGTACATAGCCCAGTTTCACTGTGAAGCTAGCCAGCCCCAGATCTCCTTCAACTGCTGGATTATTCTACTTTAGCATTCAGGGGGCTGGTCCTATAGTGTGCTCCTTCTCTCCTGATTCCTTTGCTTTTTTAAAAAGTAATATGTGCTTCCCTTTAAAAGTATACACAGTAGAAGTATGTACAAAGACATAAGCAGTCTAGCACCCAGCTCTTAGCAGTCAGAGACACCTATGCTGACACTGGATGAGCCTTAGCTCATTTGTGTTTATATAGAGACAGGTTGGAGAGACTGTATGAATGCAGTTAAGCTGTTTTAGAAGTAAAAATATGAAATATAATGTTTAACTTTACAGGGGAACCGTGAGTAACCCAGCTCTCAGTCAGAGCTCCTTATATATGCCCCGCCACCCCCACCGCCAAAAAACAAAACTAATACAAATCCTGTATGAGTGTATGTATGAATAAACTCGTTTTTTTCATAAGCTACTTTTACAGGGTAGTTTATCACAGTAAAAAGAAATGAAGAGAGTATACTTTTAAGATTTATGCATTTCAATTAATACAAACTTAATTTCAAATTTAAATGCTGAATTCTATTGTATAAATCATGGTATATTTCTATAATTTATAATATATATATATATATATACACACACACACACACATAATCAAAAAACTCTTACACTTAAAGATGCACCTAGGCATACTTAAGGTAGCAGTTTTCAAAAAGCAAAAATGTTGATTCCTACCCTCTGACTTAAGGAAGCCAGTGACTAGCTGTGAGGGACTTCAAAGTACAAGGGGCGGAAGAAGACTGTTCTCTTTCATTCTGCTCCTTCATATTCTCTTCTGAAGCGTAACCTGTAATGCATATTTTCATTTTTAGCGGGGTTGAATAAGTGCTTTTGGAGGTTACTTTTACTTTGACAGCATTTAAGACAGACATAGCCTCCACTTTTATAGATACCTTTGGTCAGTAAAACACATTATGAATTATGGCTTCTTAAACTGTAGGACTCTCATAACTGAATGGTGGGGCACAAAAGTTTGGCAACAATATTGGTTTCTGGTTTTTGTCTTAGCTGAAATCTTAGCTGTTGCTGAGATTTTTGGTCAAAACACTATGTCCAAAAGCAAGTTGGGAAGGAAAGGATTTATTTGGCTTGTATTTCTACATCTTAGTCCATCTTTGAAGGATGTCAGGACAGAAACTCAAGGAGGGCTGAAACCTGGAGGCAGGAGCTAATGCAGAAGCCATGGAAGGGTGCTGCTTACTGGCTTGCTCCCTAAAGGCTTGCTCAGCCTGTTCTTACAGAACCAGGTCAGCAGCCCAGGGATGACAGCACCCATAATGGGCTGGGCCCTCCCCCATCAATCACTGATTAAGAAAACCCTACAGGTTTGTCTACAGCTAGATCTTAGAGAGGCATTTTCTCAATTGAGGTTCCCCCCTTTCTGAAGGATAAACGAGTTTGTGTGAAGTACAGATGTGCAACAACTAAAAATTAACTACAAATGAAACATGTACTGAATTCAAGATGTTTCTGGCAGTGTTCTGTGGTGGCCATGCTTGCTAATACTGCATGATACATCCCCCTACAGTTTTGGTTCTGAATACACATGTACTTGGCACATGCTGTTGCACTGTGCAGTGCAATGCCAGCTGACGCTACCTAAGACATCTCAGCTCAGATTTGAGACCAGTTGTATGTTATGAACTGCAGTATTTTTACTGTACACAGAAAGGGTTTTGCTTTTAGAGAAACTGGTTTAATTACAGAAATCAGACGTTTCTTCCTGCTATTTGTCAGTGTGTAAGTATAAAATTAATATATCCTTGGGTTGTATTGAGTTACAGTGTTTAACTTTAAATTTGCTGTTTGAGGGGTCCTATTACTCAGTGGGTAACAGCACTCGCACAAACATGAGGATCTAAGTTGTGATTTTAGCTCCTACATGAAAAGCTGGGCATGGCCACATGTATACCTGTAGCTTCATCACTGTTGGGGACAGAGACAGAAGGATCCCCGAGCCTCAGTCCAGGTTCAGTGAGAGGCCCTATCTTCAAAGAATAAGGTAGAATGATAGATGTTGAATATGTTCTGTATCTTGCAGTTTCAAATATTAAGTCAGCATTTGTTTCTTTATGTTATGAATAAGTACATCTATCTAATTTGTGTGAAGATTTGCTTTCATCTTTAATGGTAAGTTATATGTATACCAAAGACCTGCTTCAAAATAAATTTATTTTCTAATGTTTTTGTTAGTATCTATTAATTATATCTAATAAAGGGTTTTATTGTGCCATTTCCATACAAGTACCTACAAGTACATAATGCAAGGCAATGGTATTAGCACTCACACCCTCTGATTCCCTTTTCTGTCCTACGGATCCATTGCTTTTCCCAATTCTACTGTCTTTTTTTAAAAAATGGCTTGGTGAGTTGATTGCGGCTGCTTATAAGACCATGGGTAAGGGTTTGTATGGGTACCTAGTGGCTACACGGCTAAAGAAAATGTCTCTCTTTTGTCTGTCAATTGGTAACTGTATACCCAAGGAGGGGCAGAGTCTCGTGAGCCCCTCCCTCTTCCATGAGTGCTGTTGGGGCCCAGTCTTGTGCAGATCTTGGGTAGTTAGTTAAAAATCACAGCTCTTGTGAGTTCAGGAGTGCAACAGACCTGTGTGATGCCTGGATGCCGTTCCATCCACACACCCCCTCCTCCCCACAACTTGTACATTCCTTATGCCTCCTGTATGATACTCCTAAAGGTTGGCAGGCTGATCTAAGTGTGCTGCTTATGGCTGACTGTTCAACAGCCACTTCTCATTTTGACACTTAATGGATCTTTGCAGTTCCCACTGACCACTGCATAAACAAGTTCTTCTGGTTAGGGTTGACAACAGCTCTAATCTATTGGGCATAAACATAGTTATTTAGAAAGTAATTTGATGACTACATTGCTCCATATAATAGACTTCTTTTGATTTCTTGTCACTAAGTGTTTGATTTGTGTGCTTGTTTTATATCCATGGTTACATAAAAAGTTCTCTTGTGAAAAGGAGTTGTGAGCCCTGTTGGAAATTATTGATTACATAAATAAAGTGTTCTAAGGCCTTTGAAGAACACTTAGCTTAGGAATGTTAAAAAGCCCTTAGTAGAGATCAGTTTGGGGGAGGCTCTGGGTTTGACTTATCACTACAAGAACAAAAAACCGTGTAACCTGAGAGTAAAGTGTGTGAGAAAGGTAGATCTGGGTGCTAGCACAGTGTGGGCTACACAGAGTGTCTCCAGGTCAGAGAACCCTGCCTTTAGGTGACTATGAGTTCCTGAAATTTAGGTTTTAAGCTGAGATCTCAACACCATATAGATTAGCTGGACACTGAGAGAGATGATAAAAAGAATTGACTATAAATCAGACGTCCTCTCTTTGGTCATTATTTGTGTTTTGTTTTGTTTTGCTTTTTTAAAGTGGATTAGTAAGGGATACACAGGCCTGAAGCTTAGAAGAGTCTTTAGTCTGGTAATATAAATTGTCTATTCTACACTTATTTTGTAGACGTTAGTATCTTTCCTTTCCTTTTCTTTAAAAGATAGGAACCGTTTCTGATCTGCATTATTTAGGCACGTTTTTGCCCAGTTAGAGTTCTGTGCTGTGCCATCTTCAACAAATGATGAAACTGCTGGGACAATCTCTGCCATATTTTATGTTGGAGAAGAACCTTTTCTTGTAGGGAATGGTGTTTCTGAGACGTGCAAAACTAGAAGTTCTAGGGTCCTTTTTACTTATTAAAATATATTAAAGTGCCCAGGAGTAGTGGTGCACGCCTTTAATCCCAGTACTCCGGAGGTGATCTATCTGAGTTCCAGGCCGGCCAAGGCTACACAGGGAACCCTCCCAAAACCAAACAAAATATTGAAGCTTATTAATTTACATATGGAGTAAAAATTTCAAATAACAAAAATAAAATTTCTTCTCCCAACTTAAACACATGTTCTTTGTGTACCTTTCTAGAAATTTGGAGTTGTTGTTTTGTATTTGTGTTACACAATGGTGTTAGTCCTCACTATGCTCAAAGCCAGTCACACCCTATACGGTTCTGTAGCTTTTCATTCGTAAGAGTAGACAGCAGCAATATGCTAATTAGGGGTGTGTGTGTGTGTGTGTGTGTGTGTGTGTGTTCAAGTATTATCTGAGAAGAGGGAACTTAGTAGAGAAAATACCTCTATCGTCAGACTGGATAGTAAGCAAGTCTGTAGGGCATTTTCTTGATTGAGTGATGTGCTTTAAGAAAGCAGACTGAGCAAGCCATGGAGAACATGCCAGTACAGCAGACCTCCATGGTCTCTGCCTCTAGGTTCTTACTTGAGTTCCTGCACTGACTTCCTTGATGACAGACTATAACCTGTGAGATGAAATAGTCTCTTTCTCTCCCTCTCCCCCGCCTCTCTCTCTCTCTCTCTCTCTCTCTCTCTCTCTCTCTCACACACACACACACACACACACACACACACACACACACTTCTTGTGGTCATGGTGTTTATTACAGTTATAGAGTACAAACTAAAGCAGGTACTTTTAGATGAAAACAAAACATCTATTTTTCTTAAGTCAACTCAGTTGTGTTTGATAAAAGTCCCTTCTGACCCTTAATTTTAAGCAGATATGCAAATTTGCTGGGGTGTTGCGATTCTTAGAACTCCATGTGTGTAGAATATTTGTGTGTTCTGTTGATCAAAAGAAGTACTTTTCCTTGCAGAAAATATGTATTAACATTATAAACGTGAAACCAAATTTCAGTGCACAGTCAAAGCAAGATGCTGAGAACTAGGTACATTTGCTTAGAAGGTGATACTAATAGATTTATTTCCTGTTTTTGCTTTGCCCTATACTGATTAAATTTTTTGTTCATATTTTAAAATGTTAATTTTTCTTCCTTTTCCTGAATAGCTTTAATTTTAAACAATCTTTAAAAATTAGCTGAAGTGAAAAGAGAGTAACAAATTGTTTGCATTAATTTTTTTCTTTGTTCTTTAGCTTCACAATGAAGAAGATAATTCAGAATCATCTGCTGTAGAGCAGCCATCAGCTTCCAACTCAGCAGCACAGACTGTGGAAGCTGCTGCTTCAGCACCAGCGCTGGCCACCGACCCTTCTCCTCCGCCTTATAGCAGCATCACTGTGGAAGTTCCTACGACTTCAGGTGAGGGCTGAGGGGCTCACCACTCCCTTATCTTTCTGACACTATGATTATGTGTAGTTATCAAGTTTTTCAATGGGCTGATGCCTTGTTTTGTTTTGCTTTATAACCCAGGCTGGCCTGGAACTTACTTACTGTGTAGCCCAGAATGGCCTAGAACTCATAATCTTCCCGTGTCAGCCTTCTAACTGCTATGTGCTCAGAGTGCAGGCATGTAGCATTGCACCTGTTAAATGAACTTTGAAACAAATACACATGTATGTTATATATGCACATATCCATGTATGTACATACACATGTGTTTATGCTTATATATTCATACGGTTTAATGGAAAGCTGTAATGATAAGAGTAAGAATGTAGTGGGTGCGTGAGCAGACGTGGGCAGTGTGCAGAGTGCTCTGCCATACATGTAGTAAGAATGCTTGTATTACAAGTCAGTGGTTCCTGCTTGCTGCTGGCTGTCCTGTGTCAGGTTATCCTACTTACAGATAGTTCTCTAGCCACAATGTGTAATCTCTCAGCAGTGTTCAGTTGGTCATATGATAATTCATATACTAATATATTTTATATACTCTTGTTTATATAACTGTATGATTCTGTTTTCTACTATCATCTGAGTTGTTTAATAATTTAGAAGTATCTATAAGTTCTCTATTTCACATTCATTATGAGGAATTCTTTGAAACTCATTACTTAATCTTAGAATTCATTCTTTGAAATTCATTACTGAAAAGCATCTTAACAGAACAAGCCACCCTTTGTAAGTTGGAGCTGTGGCTCTTGGGCAGAGTGCTTTTATGGTCTTCTGTGTGAGGTGCTTGGACTACACCAACACCGCAAAACCAGACACACACAGTTCATTAAATTATCTTCCTCCTTGTGTCTTTGTATGACTCCATCTGTGCGGTTCATGCTAACTTTGTATGTGTAATCTGTAAAACACTTGTTGTTCACTTCTTTTCAAGGCGGTTTCTGAAAGTCATGTCCTTAGGTCCTCACTGTTGCAGTTGGTGTGTGCTGATTTTATTTTGTTAGAGTGCTGTTTGATCAGTGTGTGTGTTTAGTGCTTCTTGATAAGAACTTTCAAAGAATCTGGGCTCCTAAAGCTCTGTCAGCTGCACCCTTGCTCTGTCTTCTTCCACTGAGCCCTCTTCTGCAGTCTTTGCTGGATCAGTAAAAGGCTCTAATTGGCTAGAAACACTAAAGCATTAGTCTTAACCTGTACGTCCAGACCCCTGGGGTTTCGAATGACCCTTTTACAGGGGTCTCCTAAAACCATCAGAAAACACAGATATTTATGTTACAATGAATAACAGTAGCAAACTATACCTACGAAGTAGGAATGAAAATAGTGTTATGGTTGTGGCCACAACCTGGCCACACTATAAAACCAGTGGAACCTGGTACTTGAGCATTCACTGATTGTTACAGTATCCTCTGTAGAGATGAGTCTTCATTCTATTACAATTTTGGCTAATATGAGACTCATATCTTTAACTGCAGGAGCTGAGTAGTTCTAGATTTAGAGTCTCTTTAGTGAAAATTTATTGATAATTGTTTTGTTTTTGATGAAGTATTAAACATGATCTTCACTAGTTGTCCATGGTATTGCATTCTCCATTAGCTTATTTTATGGACTTTTTTCTGGGTCTGAGTAGCATGTGTGACATTCGTGCGTTCGTGGCACAGTGCTGTTAGATGCTACTTCCCTCTGGTTCCACTGTCTTCCTCGGACGCCGAGCTCCGCAGCCTGTCAGTGACTTGCTGAGGCCACAGTCCTCAGGAGACTGGGGAGCAGCGTCTAGACTTTAATGTTGTTGAGAGGCCTTGTGTACAGAGCAGAGAATTAAGTCATGGACTTAATGTCTGTTAATGGCTTGATTCTTTTCTATGTTGAGGACTTTTGAGATGCTGCGTGCTGTTGATGTAGTAGATTCTATGTCCTTAGATGATGTGTGCTAATTAGTTGTATAGTTTATGTGTTTATAATTTAGTGCTCTTGTGTCAAAGCTAACAATAGTGTTTCACTTAGATTTGGTTTCTCAGTTGCTTGTCATTACCACTTTCTACCATTAGATTACAAACAGCCTCACTTCAGATTCTTAGCCTGTATTAGCAACTTGTTTTTCCTTAAAGCCTCTCTCTAGCTGAAGATATAATAGGAAAGTAAGAACTTTTCATATTGGAGATGCAGGAAGCTCTAATATAGACAAAGGTGTAAGTTACAGTAGAAAATGTCAAACTCCATAGTTATAAGTAGAAGAAATTCTTCATTTCACATGTTCGACATTGCTTTTAGAATCTACGTTTTCCATGGTTATAATTCTACTATAAATGTCATGCTGAACTTGACTTACACTAATTATATTAAAAATATAGTCTGTAATTTTATTTTTTTAAATGAGCAGTTTATACTTACTATTTTCCTATAATTTTGGAGGCCATTTCTCACAAAAGCTTTAAAAATCAGAGACAGAAACTATGAATTCAAAGAAACCTCTAAAGAGCTGTGTGGAGATTGGGAAAACTGAAGGAATGACGGTGAAAGTGAAAGGGTAAAAGTCCAAAAACACAGAGTTCTTCAAACCTGAGGACTCCGGGGCTGCCTGCCCCTTCCTCTGGGACTGGGACGTGTAAAAGTCACTTCGTTCCTCAGATCTCAGGGTTGCCAGCATTGGTGTGAGAAGATAGACAACATGGTCGGAGCTGCGTAGCTGCAGTCATTACTAAGTTTTACCACCGTGGCTGTGAGGCCGTGAGTGAAGAGGTGAGCGTTGTGCAGACGAGTGAGCACACGGAGGATGTGACATACTGTGGGATTCTCACCTCCAGTCTACAATCCCTTCCCAGTTCTCACTGTCAGATCGGAAAGATGACTCAGCCGGTAAGGTCATTCGTTACCAAGTCTGGGAGTTTGATCCCAAGAGTGTACAGACTGAAGGAGAGAATGCATCCTCATGTGCACACATGCAATATACAAGATAAATCATGTTCAGAAACTCTCACTCCTGAAGTGGGTTTTTTCGAGTTTAGATGATATTTATCATCCCATCCTTTTTATAATAAATATGAGACAAATAAAAGATTATGCAAGAGTTTGTTAACAGTGTTTGGTGTTATATAGTTTATACTACAGACCTACAGGAGCAATCTTTAGTGTCTTATTTTAAGTTACTGAAGTATGATAATGACTATAAGATCACATCGACTGATTTTAATGATTGTTCTTTAATCTTTTCTCCTCAGACACTGACGTGTACAGTGACTTTTACCCTGGGCCACCGCCGTACAGTGTTGCTACCTCTCTTCCTACATACGATGAGGCTGAAAAGGCGAAAGCTGCTGCCCTGGCAGCTGCAGCAGCAGACGCACCTCAGAGAGTGAGTCTGCACACTGCCTCGGCTTTACAATATGTTTATCACTTCCCACGTTTTGGCCTCAGGCTTATCCCACGCTGACTTTCTCATCCAAGCCAGCTCATTCTGAGCAGTGCCACCCAGAGAGCTCTTTTCTTTCCTGCGGACCCCACTTCCACCGCGCTCCTCCCTGTCCGTGGCCCTCTTCTCCATGGTCTGTCATCAAAGCTGCCGTCTTACTGTCTACTCCTGCATGCTTTTCTCCTTCCTTTCCCCCGACCCACCACAGACCACGTACGTCTTGTTCCTCCCACCCACCACAGACCACGTACGTCTTGTTTTTCCCTTTTGCACATGCATTTACACCTTTTACTATTTATGTAAATAACTTGGTTGTCTTTATTGTCTCATTCCGTCTGACTGAGCTATGGATTCTAGAAGAACATGTGGGGTTGTTTTGTGTGAACCGGTAGGGACCAAGGCTAAGGAAGCATAATCTTGTATAGTAATATTTCTTAAATCTTAGAAGCCATCAGTGATAACAGATTTTGCAAGTAATTTTAGAGTTCTTTACATTTGTAAGCATTTATATGTTAGTATATTATTAAGCAAAAGGTATAGTATACAGACAGTATATTACTTAGAATATTTTACAGATTATTAGAATAGTAAAAACATCAAGATATTAAAAACGTGTTTAAATTTGCTTGAACATTTTAATGCTGAATAGGATCTATATCTTACGCACGCAGCTCGTAGACATTATTAGTTTCCAGTATTTTGGAAAGGAGGAGGAAGTCATGTGGGTCAGTAAAGGCTTCATTGTTCACAGCAGTAGTTGTTAAGAATGCCCACACCCTTGCTCTGCTGGGAGATTCCACTCCACTTCAGAGCTGTCCACTGTGTAGGTGGGTATCCAGAAAAAGGCAGTCACTATTGCTGTATGGAAGACATGCAGAAATAGAAACGTCATGCAGCATTTTCTCAACACTGCCTGTGATTAAGGGGCATTTAAATTGCGTCCAATCTGCTCTTTCTGATACCATCACTACAAGAAATTTTTAATGCTTTATTTCTTATAAGTGGTAAGATATACACGTATACAGTTTATTTCAAGAATCCAAATTGATGGGTCAGAGGACATATATGTTTTTATTTTTTTTAAAAAAGCTGTCTACTTGCTAACTGGAGACTGTACAATTTTACATTCTATCACTGATCATGACCGTTCCTGTTTCCCACTTGGCATTCATATAGTAGTTCACAGCTGCCTGCTTTGTATCATTTCCTGACGTTGATGTTCCCTCTCTCCCTTCCGGCTCCCCCCTCTGTCTGTGTAGGACTGAGGTAACCGTTGGGTGGTGTGTTACTGGGGTTGGGGTGCCTTTCCTCGATCCCTCTCCACCTTTCTTTTTTGAGACAGGCTCTCACTGACCCAAAAATTGACCAATTTAACCAGACCGGCCAGCCAATGAGCTTTAAGAAGCTGCCAGTCTCTGTCCCACCAATGCTGGTAGCTGTGGCCCTACACATGGTACAGTGCCGTGCTTTTTAATGTGGGTTTGGCGATCCCAACTTAAGTGTTTGCACTTGTACTGACTGAGCCATCTCCCAGCCCTCAATTTACCTTTTTTTTGTGTGTGTGTTTGCTTTTAAAGATATTCTCAGCAGCACCTACAATAAAGTAATGCTTGCTAATGTCTTACCTGTAGGGCCACTTGAGAGCATTAGTTGTTACTGATGTTCTGACTCTTAAATTGAAGGTGAGAAAATTTGTAATTATTTTAGTGAAATGTTTTGGTATTTTACAGAACCAGGAGGAAGAATGTACACCAAGGGACGACTTCAGTGACGTAGACCAGCTTCGAGTAGGTAATGACGGCATCTTCATGCTGGCGTTTTTCAGTAAGTGACCTTTTCCTGTTACTTTTAAGAAATATTGGTGCATAAATATTTACAATAACTGAAGAAAAATACTGCTAACATGAGTATACCTCATTTAAAGTGTCAGTTGCTTAAGCGTTTGTTAGGTAATTTTGATTGCAGACATGGTTGATTACTGGGGAAAACGCAGGATGAGAATTTAAATCGCTGACCATCTAAGGCGTTGGCGTAGACACACTGGACCCTACATTTCTGCTTCGGACTCAGAAGACTTCTTTTTTAGTGGCCTTAAGCCAGAAGGGTTGGAGAAGGGAAAAGCAGTGTCCCAGATGCACAGATGCGCACATCTAAAACGGGAACAGTCAGAAGGCTACATACCATACAAGATTGTTAATCATCTGATTTCCGTAGCAGTTTAAGCTGTGAGGGGACCGTGTCATAGTTTTTATTTCCCAACACAGGGACTGGTGTGAATTAAATTCCGTGATAAATATTAAGGCATGCGGCAATTTGTTTAGATGGCTAAAGCCAATATTACGTCTAATGTTCAGTAAGAACTTATTAGGTTATATATGGCTTTTTCTAGAGCTAAAATGAGAAATAGTGTACTTGTATAAAATGATACACCCAACTTCAGAAATAGAGAGTCACTCCTCGTGTGTTGAGCTGCTTTTTAGTCTGGAGGTCAGCTTAACCTTTTATTCCAGTTGGAAAGGCTTCTTGCTTCCCTGTCTGTATTCCATCTACAGCACGGAAGGAATGACTGAGGGGAAGTGGCAGGCACTTCACTTTTCTTTTCAGACTCAGTGTTGCTATACAGTATGTGCAATATTTAAATGTGAAGTTTGTTTTGTTGTAGTTTTAGTTGGATAAGGTAGATCCAATGAAAAGGCAGTGAATTCATTGGTTACAGAGAACTGCTTACTGCTTTCTTTGTACTATTAGTCTAGTGAGCCTTTCTTTGATTTTTACTCAACTAGTTAACTTTTATATTAATATCAGATTCCTCACATATTTTGTTTACATAAAGAATATCTTAAACATTAGTTCCTTTCTTTGATAACGTCTTTCAATAAATCTTGGGGCCTTGCAGATGGCTCAGTGGGTGAAGTGCTTGCCGTGTACAGGGTTCGGAGCCCCTAAACCCATGTTGTGCAGTGTGGCAGCTGCCTGCAGCACCTGGGAGGGAGAGATAAAGGACCCTTGGAGAAAGCTGCACAGCTAGACTAGACTAGCTGATGGAGGAGGGCCTATGGGTTCATGAGAGACCCTGCCTCATAAATAAAGTGGAGAGCACTGAGGAAGACACCGGTTGTCAGCTTCTAGACCCAACACTCAGGTTCACACGCTCATGTGTGCATTCCTCATTTCTAAGTATTCGATTCTAAACTTAGATGCCATTTCCTTTAGCCCAGTAGCTTTTCCTTAATATGTATCTCTTAGAGCTAAAAACACGTTACATATAAAGGTTGTAAATGTTTGGTGACTTAGATATACTAGATTATTTTTGGTCAGTGACAGTATATTGATTTACTTAAATATATCTTCATGAATTTAGTACAGAACTTCTACATTTTAGTAAAATTATGTGAAATTATATTTCTACAAGGTATTTTTGTTTTATAAATACTTCATATAATGGTGAAAAACCACTTTTGTTGTTGTTGTTGTTTTTTTAGTATGCCAAGAACCTGTTTTGATAAACATAGATTTGTTTGTAATTACTACCATCTAGTGGTTATTCTTCAGATTGCACCTGGATTTATATTTCATGCTTCAACTAGCTTTAATAGAGCTTTCAACTTAAGCATTTCAGGTTATATTTGTGCAAACAAAATCAGAGAAGATATACGATTTTTAATAAAATCCTTAATAGGTTCAATTCTTGACTTCTCTGCTTGTTACAACATTTGTCTTTCTGCTTCTTAACTCATGTAATGTTAAAAACGATTTACAATTAAATTTAGTGACATAATCACATTTTCATGTACAGAAAATAAAAGGGAAGAAATGTGTGTATCTCTGAACAATGTTTAGTAAGAATATTAGAAGTAATCTCATTCAGGTAGTATCATAAAGTGCCTCTTAAAAATTTTTTTAAAAGAATAGACTAGGGGATGCTTGTCAGTTAATTCAACTCTATATTTGATCCTGTAGATAATTGACCTGCTTGGAAATGACTCTGAGTGCTAGTGCTTTAAAATGCATGTTTTTAGAAAACTTTTCCTTGAAGGAAAAGTTAGCCATGTGAATTATATGTGTCAGAATCTTTGTATCAGAATGCGACATTACAGTTTATTACCCAGATCTTTCTTGTTTTAGACTATAGAAAACTGAAAGGAAAATCAGTGCTCTTGTAACTTAAACAACAGTAACAAAAAGGAGAACCAGAAGACTGTTTTAAAATGTGCATTGTGACTTGTAGTGTATGCTGGATTTATGTCTACTTGACACAGGCTAAAATTATTGAGAGGAAGTAACCTAAATTAAGAAAATCCCTGCATAAGATGAGCCTATAGGTCATTTTCTTAATTAGTGGTCAGTAGGGGAGGGCCTAGCCCATTGTGGGTGGGGCCACCTCTAGTAGGGGTTCTATAAGAAAGCAGGATGAGAGAGCTATGTGGACGCAAGCCGGTAAGCAGCACCCCTCCATGGCCTGTGCAAGCCGGTAAGCAGCACCCCTCCATGGCCTGTGCA
>JADRCH010000004.1:17634718-17671663 GCA_019843965.1 Rhynchomys soricoides | reverse complement strand
CATGGCCTGTGCAAGCCGGTAAGCAGCACCCCTCCATGGCCTGTGCATCAGTTTCTACCCCATTTGAGTTCCTGCCTTGACTTCCTTCCGTGATGACCAGTGGTGTGGAAGTGTATTTGCTTATTATGTAACTGATAGATCTGCAAACATCAAGCTGTGGTGGTCTCTAAGGGCAGCCCATGTGTAGAGTTAAAATAAATCACTGTTTCATTCTAGCAGTGAGTTATTGGTATTATCATGTTTCTGTTTATTTGTATAGAGATTATGGCCTTAAAAACATATTTCTGTATTTTTAGTGGCATTCATTTTCAACTGGCTTGGATTCTGCTTATCCTTCTGTATTACCAACACCATAGCTGGAAGATACGGTGCTATCTGTGGATTTGGCCTTTCACTGATCAAATGGATCCTTATTGTCAGGGTGAGCATCTTCGTAATTTCTATGTAAAATGTCTGTTCATCACCTTGTTGCTTTTTACACACACACTCCACCGAGTAATGATTTACATTTCTGATTTTGTAACTGTGAAAGCTTAGTAAAACTATATATGCCACGAGCATGAGGGAGATTGTTAGGGAGAAACTTTGAAATAAGAAAACGCTTCCAGATTTTGGTACCCGTGTCCTTGCTTTAAGTTATTTAAATGTTCTCATATTTTCTTCGTTTCTTCTTAAGTTGATTAAAAACTGCCTAAGGGAATTATTTCTGGGGGTGGAAAGGAGAGTACCTTGCTCAGTTAGCTGTAGTGTTCCGGAATAATAGACAGCATTTACGTTTAGAACAAATCATGCTTTCTGTTATTGTGATGTAGTACAAGGGAGCCTTAAATAAAACAAAAGGTTTCTGTTTAGTAAGTTATTGTGAATTTAAAGTCCTTCAAGGTGGTTTAAATGTCCGTTGGATCTTAAGGTTAGCCAAAACATACCTAAGTAACTTTCTGTACTTTGCATCATTTACAAGATGGTGTTTAGGGGAAACACAGTAACCTTTTCTTGCCCCCGTCTCAATAACTTTTTCTTGTCAGGTAAATTCATCTAGCTTGTTTCTTACTTTTGCCTCTTGAAGGTTTCCGTCTTCCCTTCCACCATATGGATTTTCAGGTTCAAACTCAGGTCGTGAAACTTGGTGACAAGTGTCTTTACATAATGAGCCATTTCTGTGGTCTCTCCTCTGGGTTTTTAAAGGATGGACCTAGAAGGATGATCAAGGGTAGCTTTATTAGTTGTGTCAAGTTTTCTGAGAAGCTGTCTGTCTGCCACTCTAAAGCCAGGGGACTCTGGGAGAATGGAGCCTGAAAATGAGGGTGACTGAAGTCTCAATGCAGTAGCCAACATTATTCAGTGCACCAGACAGTTTATACTTTGAGGCTTAAGAAAATGAGTAAAGTGTACAATCACAAAGACAAGCCCATGTGGCAAAACCATGTTCACCCATAGAGGCACACGAATACCAACCGTGGAAGAAAGCTTACTCCTGTTCACTACACCTGGGAGGGCTCGGAAGGACATTGTAAGAACAGTTCTGTGCATTTGAGGGACTGAGGTCACAGGTGTCCTCACAGAGTTTTAGATGTTGTTCTAAGACTACTAAATCAGAGAGTGTAACTACACAGACAGTGCTTACTAAATCAGAGAGTGTAACTACACAGACAGTGTTTACTAAATCAGAGAGTGTAGCTACACAGACAGTGTTTACTAAATCAGAGAGTGTAACTACACAGACAGTGTTTACTAAATCAGAGAGTGTAGCTACACAGACAGTGTTTACTAAATCAGAGAGTGTAATTACACAGACAGTATTACTTAGACATTGCTTTCCTGCTGAAAGGGCTCAATCTTCCTACAGTTTTCAGTAGAATTGCAAGTGTAAAATGTTTGCTTCTTTTAATGCTTCAGACGCTTTGATAATGCATCTGTTCATTAATTTATTAAAAATAGCCAGTGTACAGATATTAATACTCTGAATGATGTTTTTATTAGCTTTGAATTTGTTTTATAGCTTTGTAGGATTTTGAATTTTTTTTAACAGATCCTATACTGGTACATATCAGATTAGAGGCTTTAACTATTAATCTATTGGGGTCTATTATAAAATGATTGAAGGTTGAACCATTGTGAGAACTGTTCTCTAATAGGTTTTTGTTATAAATTTACTTCAAATGATGTCCTATGAGTTTCTACCATGAGCTTAATTCAGCTAGATGTTGTATACACACAAAAGCAAAGCTATAAGCCTGCCCTTGCAGATTTTATTTCTAAAGAAACTGAAGAGTCGGAGTTAAGTTTGTCCAAACTTAGCTGTATTGCCAATAGAACTGTTGCTACTACTCAAATGGACTTTCTCATTGAAATCACAGAACTTGGTAAACGATTCAAAAGCTAATATTTAAATTTTCCTAAGTTGATAGTTTACTAGAGTCATTCCTGATGCACAAGAAGGAGGTCAGTCAATTCTGTGTAGCCTGTCCCTTGAGGGAATTAGAACCTCACTCTCATTGGAATTTCTGGTTGCTCCTTATTGGGTAACATATGTAGAGTGTTGAAATACAATGTTTTGGTTCTTTCCTTTTTAAATTTCCTATAGCTTCTAAAACTCTTATGAAACTTCTCAAATAAAATGTAATTTTTCAATTTTTTTTTTCCTCATTGCATATCTTTTGTGTGTGAGAGTCTGCAGCAATGGCAGTTTTAGTACATTCTAAAGGGCTAGGATATTCTAAATCTTGTGAATTTCTAAAACTCTTAGCGTAGAATATAGATAATAGCTCTTTATTGATTTAAAATTATTCCAAAGAAAGTACTTCAGATGTTTTAGAAACTTTTTTTTTTTTTTTTGGTTTTCGAGACAGGGTTTTTCTGTGTAGCTCTGGCTGTCCTGGAACTCACTCTGTAGACCAGGCTGGCCTCGAACTCAGAAATCCACCTGTCTCTGCCTCCCAAGTGCTGGGATTAAAGGCGTGTGCCACCACTGCCCGGCTAGAAACATGTTTTGACAATCTTCATTTATATGCTTCCCAAGTTACAACACCATGTATAATTTGTATTTTTACTATTACCAAAGCTGTAGTTTTTAAGCTTTTATGGAAATTACTAACAAATAGCTAGAAATCTTTTAACTAATTTCAGATTCAAGCATCATTCTACATTTCCCACAATTGTTAGGTAAATTAGATTCAATTTGGAAATCAGTAGAAAGAAATTAAAACAACCTTTGCTTTTTGTTTTTAACGTTTAGAATATGTTATCTGAAATGCTTGAAAATAATTCTTCTGAGGCAGTTTAAGATGCTGTGTAAGTTGAAGAATTCTCCATAATAGCTTAAGAACACTGGCTAGATAGACCTTCCACGAGTCCCATGTCTGGGCCAGAGAAGGCACCTGTGTTCTCTGCGCTGAGGCTCTGCCCCCAGCTGCCTGCTGAATTCCCACCTCACACAGAATAAAAGACTAACATGGCCAGCAATAACAGCTGTTGAAATGCCACTTCAAGGTTCATTTAGCTATTCTCAGCTCACTGTTGGGAGCTGAATGCCAGGCATCTAGTTTGAACATAAAAAGTCTTTAGTGAGTTGGGGGGTCTTTATGTGCCTAGTATTTTTGGCAGTGATTAACAGTAGGGGGTGTAACAGAAGGTCAAAAACTCTTCATTTTAGAGGTCCCCAAAAAATCCCCATCTGATAAGATGAAGCTAACGTGGCTCTTGTGTCAGTATGCAAAGCAGCAGGTTGCTCCGCCCATTGCAGTTGGGATTGTAGTTGTGGCTTTGGGAGAGCGGGAGAGAGTAAGAGACTGACGCACACATTTCAGTGAAGAACATGTTTGATTCCAGGATAGAACATTTAGGCGTTTACCTTCTTGCAGGCAATTGGGAGTTTTTGTTTATAAAGTATTTCATAGAACTTTGCAATCACATAAGAGCTTTTCCTCAAATATGTATGTTTACTATTAAGTATTGTTCCTGTGCTTTCCTTTTGTGCTGTTTTTAAGCATTAAAGATTATTGCAAGAGGTAATTTATTCTGAAACCTAGGATAATCTGAATGTTCAAATTTAATTATACAAATATGATTAATATATTTATGTTTACCCCATAGTTTTCTGACTATTTTACTGGCTATTTCAATGGACAGTATTGGCTTTGGTGGATATTTCTTGTACTTGGTAAGTTTATTCTTAATGCAGTTCAGTTTAAGTAATTTTAGTTTATTACTCAGTTTAAATTGTATTTCTAAAATCATAAAGTGGTGCAGAAATAAGGTCCCTAATGGCGAAGTTTACACCCCCTTAGCTCCTCATCAGCATAGGGGACAGGCGTAGTTGCTATGATAAGTAAGTGCTACAGAATTTGACATTTCTACCTAATTACAGGAGTTATCTTTATTAATTATCTTAGGAAACACACACGCATAATTTTAATGGTAATGTAGCATTAGGAGGGTACATGCATTCAATGCTATCTCTTGTGTTTGGATCACAGAAACATTCTTTGTGCTTTTGAAATGTGCCTTTTATTAATCATTAACTCACCGATGCAGGGAAAGACTGTATGCCCAGTGATCACAGTACTTCTGTTTAGTTGTCTCTTTGCTAAGGCGTATTTTTATTGTGTTGGTGAAGTTTATGAGTTTTCAATAGCATGTGGTAATTAACTTTAGCATCATATTCTACTCTTGGCCCATATTTCAAATGTCTTGATCGGGGACTTATTTTAATTCTTTTAGATTTCAGTAGGTGGCAGTCTTCTCTGTATATTTTTAGTCATGCTGTTGGACTTTGAGGATTTTTTGGAAAAATATTATTGGTGGCCAGTTAATGTCACTACAATCTTAATATAATCCTCTGATAAATTATCTTAGTGTTGTAACTGGGTTGGAGAGTCACGCTTGTGTTCGGGTGAGGACGGGTTTGTAGATTGTTAATTATAGCCTAACTTCTTGAATTCTTTGCCTTTTATTGAATCTCTTACCTAAAAGTTGGGGGGAAAAAACCTGCTATGAATTCTACGAAGCATTTAAACACACTTGTGCATGTATTTGCTTTTCTGCCCATTTATAAGGGGTGAGTGCAGTTGCAGGAAGTGGGCAGAGTGCCGACGATGATCCCGGTTCCATAGCCGAGCCGAGCTCTAGCATTTACAGACAGGAGTGGGCAGACTTTACCTGCACTGAAAATGTTGCTGCCACATACTTAAACAGTGCTGAATACCAGCAGGACTAGGAGCCACTGACTGGGCTTAGAAATGAATTGGCTTAATTTGGAAACCGCCTGAGTAGAACAAACTGTGTGTAAGAACCAGCCACCATAGACAAGAGAAGGGATCTCACATAATGTCTGCCAGTTTCCAGTCGTGCTTTTGTATTTGAAAAACAAAAATAGTGTTTCTGGTTTTGCCTTGCATTTGGTAGGGAATGAGGGTAGACTTGAGAGAGACAGGATCACAGATGGAGACACCATGGTATGATAGCAAGTGGGATGAGACTTAACTGACATCTAATCCTCCATGTAGTTATCATGTGTATGCGCATCTTCTCTCTCGGCCGTTAGAAGCGGGCTTCTGTATGCTCGGATTGCTTTGTGATCGTGGGGTAGAGATTAGTTCATATTCACAACACTTCATTTCTAGTGAAAGAAGCCACACACATCTGGGCCTCTGCGTTTGTTCTCTCCCCACCATTTCTGGTTATGAATTTACTGGAGTTAATAAGTGCTTCCTAGAAAACTGTATGCTTAAATATTCCAGAGGCTTGCACTAATAGTGTTAATGCTTCTGAACTTACCTAGTATTTTTCATCTGAAATGCTAAAATATTTCATAGGTGTTGCTTTTTAAATTATTAAAGATGGATGTGATGTAAATGGGTATTATTTAAAAATAGTGTTTTGCTTAGTGAGCTCCATCAGCCATCTGATCACAAAGAGATCACTAGAGTGACTGCTTCTCAAAGGCCGTCCTGACTCGTCTCAGGCTTTCACACTAGTCTTTTATTAGTTAAAGATAAAAACTTAAAACTAGTCCATATTTGAATATAGATTTCACAAGTGGCAGGCACTTTATATTGCCAGACAGTCTTATTATTTATCTGTTATTATTTGTTAACATCTGTGTGGACTCACTTTGTCTGATTACTTTAAAAACCAACACCTTCATTTGCTCGGTAGTTACGGTCATTGGAAAGTGTCTCAGAAGTAAGAGTTTGAGGAGAGGGCTGCTGTGAAAGGTGCTATCCTTGCTGTGTGCAGCCATCAGTGCAAACTCTTGTAGGTGGGTGGGATTTTTATAGTTTACATTTGCTTTAATTTTGTTACAGTTAGGATTAAGACATTGGAAGAATATCAACAAAGTCATATTTATCATGATGGGGTTATCCTTGTAGTTTAAGATACACTGTAGAGTAGATGGAGTCTGCAGATTTACCTCCTTGAGCAGAAGGGGTCGTATTTCTACCCGCCTCTTCTAGCATGCTCCCTGACAGTAAGAGCATACCTGCCATTTCACTCTTCTCAGGCCTGCTCCTTTTCTTCAGAGGATTTGTTAATTACCTAAAAGTCAGAAACATGTCTGAAAGCATGGCAGCTGCACACAGAACAAGATACTTCTTCCTGCTGTAGAGGTAAGGAATGTTACTATGTTCGTTTATTCAGGTTAGTTATATTTTCCACATACATAGTAAATATTTAATATGTACTTAATTAGTTTTACTTAGCATATTTGTTATGGCTGTACTGATAATATCTTATTGAAAGTTAATAAGTTGCTTACCTTTTTAGACAATTTAGATAAACATTTTAAGTAGAATTTCATGAAGGTAAATTTTAAAATACAGAATTATAAACAAAAGCTATTTATTTTTTTCATGATTTTTAAATTTTTTACCTTTTTTTAATTATTAGTCATCCATTCATCTCAAACGGTATCCCACTTCCTGGTTACCCCTCCATTTTTTGTGGTGTTGGGATTGAACCCAGAATTTTGCATGTGGAACAAACAAGCGCTTTAACCTCCACCCTTGGTCTTTTGAGACAGGCTTGTGCTATGTAGGCCTCGCTTGCTTCAAACCTGGGACCCTCCTAAGAACTGGGATTACAGGTGTGCACTGCTATACTCAGAGAAACGCAAATCCTACTTTTCAACGTCTTTTTAACGCTCTGCCACAAGCACATTTGAAGTAATTGGTAGCACAAAACTTGAAGACTTTAAAAAGCACAATATTTACAACAAAATACTTACATGGGAAGGTTGGATAGTCTGAAAAGGTAATGCAGCGTCTATGCAGACATCCAGTGAAAAAAATTAGAAAGACTACAGGTTTGTGATTGAGAAATGCTTTGTCCCCTAGGAGAAGAAGGAAATGAGTGGGAAGAACTCTAGCTCCCCGGGGAGTTGCTGGAAACCGTGTGTAGTTACGTTTATTAAACAGCCAAGGAGTCTCTACACATAAGCACACAATTTCTTTATTTAGCTCTTTGTATTATAGGTTCTGTGTCTCATGTGCTTAACCAGCCGGGGAATTTCTAAATATTTGACCAAGAATTACATCCATACTGAATATGTACAGTTTTCTCTTGCCACTGTTCAAAAACAAGTCTGTGTAGCAATCATTTGTGTGGCTTTTAAGTTGTACTAAGTATTGTGTATAATTAGAGGTGATGCACTCTAGCAGATGTATGCGTGTTATGTGTGCATTCCATACCATGTTCTCCTGTGCATCTGAGGAGTTTGATACTGGAGAAGCCAATCCACTGTAGCTATTGAGAGATGATACTCCTTCCTGTAAGTAACCTGTGTGGTTTATGATTTGACTGCTTGCACTTATAGCTTATGTGACGTACTGTAAGAGTCGAACCCATAGACAAAGAGGTATAGGCAACCAGGAGATGCTGAGATTGGGGGAGATAGTTTTCCCAGGGATCAGCCACCTAATTGGTTATCCAATAACGGGTGGTCAGCCGTGAAACTGTATACATGTAGGTAACACTAAATGGACTGCACAGGTTGTATTTATGTACACACACACACACACTCACACACAGGGAACAGTTAAAAAAAAGAGGCCTTGATTCCGAGAGGGACTTAGGTGAGAAAGGAAAAAAGAAGGAGGCAATGATATTTTAATTATTTAAAAGTAAAAAGGATACACCATTGTTTCTACTGAAGAACAGGCGTATAAATATAATGTCTACAGAAAATGTATTTCTGGATTATATGAAGGTGTTAGTTTAAGAGGCCCTTAATATTCCCTACTCCCAAAAGATACTAAATTTTCTTTTTAATTGTTAGAATGTTTTGGTGAACAGTGGCACCACGGATTTGGTAGTATTAACAGTAAAATAAAAGGCAAAAAGCGATTGGTAAGTGAACACTGTTCCCTGAGTGGTGGGATTATTTTGTAGTTTTTTTTTTATGCGTCAGATATAATGTAAAGATCATAGACTATGTGAAGGTCTCTTCTAGAGGCTTTGTCTTTTAGAAAAAATGTAAAGAGCGAGCGCATTATTCTCTTCATCTAAAGCTGATCTGTAGTTAGTGAAATAGAGTTGTAAAATGTGCTTTATGGTATCATAATTACCAGCATGGCTTAGCACTGTACACGGTTCTTTTTGTCTCTAGTTGTAAATGTGCTTTATTGTATCATAATTACGAGCATGGCTTAGTACTGTACACGGTTCTTTTTGTCTCTAGGTGGCACCAACCCAACATTCCTTTCTTACACCAATGGGACATGTTCACGTCATCTGTAAGCCTACAACTTTGCTAACCTAGAAGACCACTGAGAGCAGAAGGAACCGTGAAGGGTGGAGCTTCGGAATTAAATGGCAGGGTGGTTTGCGCTGAAAGCCATTTCTGTTCATTCCTTAATTCTCTGTCTTTCATTTGTTTTGCACATTTGCAGATGTGCCTGTCTTAAGGATATGCATATACTTGAAAGAGTCTGTAAAGTTGTAGCAGCGAAGTGCAGTCATACTTGGTTAATCAGTGTTTGATACAATTGGAAGAACTGAGTAATAAGCAGTCTTCCAGCGTGTAAATGCTTCTGACTTGACCATTAGCGTAATAAAAATTACATTATTAATCTTGTCAAATGCTTTAGTTTCGGGCTCTTAGATTCATCTAGTAATTCTACACATGAAATATTCTTTGTTATATATGATGTTTATTAAAACTTGCAGTGTGATTATTAGAAAGAATTTGTCAGATTTTTGAATATGATATTATTAGGAAATCTGTAAATAACCGTACATAAGTTGCCTTTTACATTGTTTTCTTAAATTGTGTCTAGATATCTTTTCATTAATTTTAAATTAAGTAAACTAAATACATAGAAATAAACTTGGTTGAAGATGGAAGGGTCTAGGCTGAACTTTAAGAAAGTAAGCGTATACCAAATGCAGTTTAAAGAACAGGTTAGGGCCGCGCCAGTTTTAGGGGTTTTCAAATGAGAGCCTTCGATTTTAGGATTACTCACCTTACATACAATTCCTATAAGAAGAGATTGCGTTAGAGCTTATATTTATTTACATCTAAGACAATTTAAAAATTAATTTACCAAATATATTCTCATTTGCATTTGCTTTTAAAAAGCCAATAAAAGTATCTTTCAGTATTACTGTAATTATTTTTTCTTTAAATGTTTAATTTGTTAAGCTTAGCAAATAAAATCTTGTTCTGTTAATAGCACCTCGTTTAGTGATTGCAAGATTAATTTGTAAAAACATACAGCCTGAAGTGATAGTCAGAATTCCTAATTTCATGCTGTTGGAATGTATCTATTGAATGCATACAGGGTGTGGAGTATCTGTGTGCGCCAGTGCGCGCCAGTGCGCGCCAGTGAGATACCATTACTCCAGCTGGAATCTGCTTTTACATCAGAAGCTAGCGCTTGCCATCTTACAAATCACTTTCTGACTTTTGTGGTTTTCATTTTTATCTTAGCTTATGAATGCCAATATTAATGATGATGGAAATTACATTACTGCTTACATATAAAAAAACAAAACAAAAAAATTGACATAGCCAGAAGGAACACATAAAACGGATTGCGACACTATGACTAAAAAGTACATCTAACTCTTCAGGGCCATTTTTCCCATATTAAGGAAAAATAAAATGTATTATTTTATCACCTCTTGTATTTTTTGTATTTTATGCTTTTCTCATTGTTTTGGTAAACAAAACATACAGTTTTGCTTGCTAATTGAACTCGTTTTCTCTACTTCTCTTTCCTCGGCTCCTTCCTACAGTCTTTTCTGTTGATTGGAGTAAACCACCGTGGGTGAGCTGGCCGGCCGCAGCGTGGTGAGCTTCGTCGCCTGATGGGGAGGGTGCAGTAGTAACAGAGTGTTCTCTTCATTGCTGTGGCAAATCCTTTTATAAACTGCTTGTTGATGTTGAGGATTAAGTGAAGTAACTTAAAGTACGAGGAAGCTCAGCTACCATACACCAATTTGTTAACATTTCATCTTAACTTTTGAAAAATTCATATTCTCTTTTTGCATATGTATGGGCCACTTTCGTTCCAACAGAGAACTTCGTTTTTCTTTCTCTCTTAAGTCTATAAAGTGCAAATGTATATCACCAAATCCTCAGTAATTGTAATAGTTTAATGGTAGCTATACATCTCACTCAGGCAGGATCAATAGAAATGGTATTTCAAAAGTTTAGCATGTCTTTTTAGATATGTGGAACCTCACACGAGTCCTGTCATTTCCTGTGAGCTTGAACAGCTGTTGTGTCTTGAGAACCCTTGACCACCTTTCCGTGATGCCTTAAAGACGGTCAAAATGCATAGTGTTTAAGCCGTTTGAATGAATATGATTAAGGGCTTGGATATTAATGTAAAAATCCCTTAAGGGATTTTTATGTTTGAATAAGCTTGTTGTGGGTTGAATAATCCATTCTGATATAGTTAAGCACTAGACTATTTTATAGCAAAACGTGTATTTTTATGTAGTGTGTTAGGATGGAGTCTGAAAATTGAAACTTAAAATATGAGTCCTGTTATACTAAGTTTTAAACTGAAAGTCTCTACTTCATAAAAAAGAAAACCACTAATCTTCAACCAATTACTTTAAGCCTGTCAGATAAATCTCAATTATGATATATCTTTGAAGTACTCCATAAATTTCAGTTGTTAAAGTGATAATCACAAGTATTTTGTCTGCTTCTCTTCCCACCCCTGCCTCTATTTCTTTTTCATCTCGGGCCTCGTGAAAGCCAGGCAAGCATTCTCTCGCTGGGTTACACCTCCAGCCCTCCTGTTTTTATTCTGAGACAGGCTATCCCAGGCTTGTCCTAGAACTCACCCTGCAGCTCAGAGCAGCCCTTGAATGGCCAGCCTCCTGCCTCAGCTGCTCACACAGCTGAAATCACACAGCTATACCACATTTTATAGTTAAACCTTTTCTAATTGGAAAGTAGAGTTCAAAATGTCTGGAGAAAAGTCAGATTTTCTTAAAAGTTTTCCCCAGAACGATACTTGCTGCTTTAAAAGGAGTGCGCATGGTGTCAGTGACTGATGATGCTCTCCTCCCCACATCTGGAGTCTACCCGAGCAGCTGTTGGTTAGTTTTGTCCAGCCTTAGTAGTACTTCCTCTTGCTCTCCAGAGTCCTGGGTCCTGTAACTCACTGCCTGAGGAAAAGAACTGGGGCAGGGGCAGGGACCGAGAGAAGAGATTAAATTCTGTTTTTCAGTTTCGTTTCTTTTCTAATATTTACTTTTATTTTATATGCATTGGTGTTTTGCCTACAAATATGTCTGTGTGAGGGTGTCAGGTCTTGGAGTTACAGACAGTTATGAGCTGCCATGTGGGTGGTGGGAATTAGAAGCAGCAGGTAAGTGCACCTTCTAAACCACTGCACCTTCTCTCCTGCCCCCAAGGTGTTAAATTCTTAAACAACCATGTCTTTGCCTGAAAAACAGGCATAGTTAATTTTAAAAGAAGTTCATTTATAATATTTATAATATAAACTAGAATTTAGGGTTTTTTTTTTGTTTTTCGAGACAGGGTTTCTCTGTATAGCCCTGGCTGTCCTGGAACTCACTCAGGAGACCAGGCTGGCCTTGTAGAATTTAGTTTTTAATTGTGTCATTTGAATTGCTCATTAAGTAGTCATGAAATATTAACATTACTTATACGATCTCTTTCTTGATAAAGATCAACTGTTAGATGAGATCCTGCCATTCGTTATTTCAACAGTTCCCTCGCCTGTACAAGGAAGCATGATGGTGTGCAGTTCGTTAATAAACGTATGGACGGGGAAGTCAGCCTTTTGAAAACCGTAAAGAGTCTAAGTGTATTATCACTATCTTGATTTCTCTGACATGTTTATATAGCAGACTTCAAGGTTTGAGACAGAAGCAACTCCTATGTGGAACTAGGTTGGCATGTGTAGCGTTATTTAAACTTGCAGGTTTTATTTTTCTACGACATAGGTGTTTAATACATACAAGCAAATCAGCTTCTTGAAGATAATGTTTTTGTTTTTATGTTACAACAAATAAACAACGTTCAGACTGTTGAGTTTTGACTCAGCACATGTGTCGATGCCTCTCCTCTCCTCCCTTCCCCTCTCCCTCTTTCTTTTCTTTTGTTGGTATTGAGGAAAGACTCAGGGCTTCACATATAAACAGGGCGAGCCCTCTCATTGAGCTCCAGTCCAGTCCCATGCTTTACTATCTTGATGCTTTCACCTTAGATATATTTTTGTTTGCTTTTATTTTTGAAAGATTGTGCCATCTGCTTCTTAAAAACAAATCC
This sequence comes from Rhynchomys soricoides, assembly GCA_019843965.1. NCBI lineage: Eukaryota > Metazoa > Chordata > Mammalia > Rodentia > Muridae > Rhynchomys > Rhynchomys soricoides. Next base: position 17,658,909 of record JADRCH010000004.1, on the reverse strand, counting down.
ACCTGATTTTAATGAAAACCACTTTTAAAACTCCAGACCAGGGGCTGGCAAGATGTCTCTGAGCATAATGGTGCTGGATGACTTGGGTTTGATCTCCTGAGTCCACATGGTAGAAAGAGAAAACCACAGTTTATAAGTTGTCTCCTGACTTCCACATGCATGCAGAGGTATGTAGGCCAATCATCTGCATGTGCTTTACCACCCAGAAAATAAAAACCTAAGACCAGAGAAAACCATGCGAGAAACTGTAAAGGAGACAGGCAGGGAATAGAGTCTGTTCTCTCTGTTTGCAGAGAGCTACTTTGGTGCTTTCCACTGTTCTGTGTCTCTCTGTGTCTGTCACACATACACACCCCCTTCTGTCTCATCTCCCCATTTCCCACCCCACCCTCTCATGCATATTCACCTTAGTTAAATTATCACTTCAGGGACATGAAGAGGCGTAGCTTCTTCTCTTGGCTTTACCAAAGAGTAGTAAGTTCAACAAATAGAGTAGCTTTCAAAGCTCAGATGGAGTCTGGAGAGCAGCCACTTCATATAGAATACGGCAAGTAGTGGATTCTGCAGAGCTGCACGGACAAACATGTATGCCAGGTGTGGAAATGTGTTTCTCCCAAAATAGGTTGACAGCCATTCTAGAATAGTGGTTTGGTTGGGCCATGTGATTTGGGCTGTAAAATCCTAATTCCTGTTCATTCATTGAGATCCGGAGAGTCTCCATTGCTACCAGGCATTGGTATTCAGTCATCCTGACAAAATAGGTTGTGATGGGAATACGTCGTAGGTCCAGAGTTTTTAACTGAAATGATTTCTTTTTCATGCAGTGTCTGATCAGTTTCCCCTTCCTCTTCTTTATCCAGCTCCTCCTCTTTCACCCACTCAACTCCATGCCTTTCCCCCTCTTTTTAGAAAACAAAAAGGCAAAACCAAACAATAAGATAAATGGAGAAAAAAAGAAAAAGCAGGAGAACATGTGTGTCTACATACGCACGTGTATGCGCACAGACACACACACACACACACCCCTGTAAAAACAAAGTCCAAAACCATGTTATATGAGCAAAAGACCTGTACAGTGAAAAAAAAAAAATGCCCAAAGCAATCTTAAGACAAAAAGTCTACAAAAACACCACTGAGTTCATTTTGTGTTGGCCATCCACTGCTGGGAACGGGGCTGCCCTTAAGTGCGATTTGTATACCCTAGTGAGACTCTGTTGGAGAAGTGGTTGACACGTGGAGACAGCTGGGTTATGGATGAGGGCTGTGTTCACTTCCCTCTCAGCACCAGGACCCCATGTGGCTTGGACCTGTACAGACCCTGTGCGTGCTGTCGTGGTCGCTCTTGAGTTTGCATGTGCATCAGTCGTGCTCTGTTCAGAAGTCCTTGTTTCCTTGGTGTCTTCTGTCGCTATTGGCTCTTACATTCTTTTGGTCCCCTGAGCCCTGAAAGGAGGGGTTTGATGAAGACTTTGAAAAACAAATAACATCAGTTCACTGAAAGCTGTGAACATAAGAATTTTATCTTGATTATGTGTAGTCTGCATAAGTACAGGTACCGACAGAGGCCAGAGGTGCTGGATCCTCTGGAGCTGAGGTTGATAGGTGGTTGTGAGCTACCTTTTGAGCACATGTTCTCTGGAAGAGCAGCAATGACTGAGTTAGGGTCTTTGAAAAGACATTTCCCTAATCTTTAGAAATTCCAGGGATGAAACCTTGTTTGAATGATTCTTATAGGACCTCTCTCCAGGGCAGAGCTTACTAGTCAATGCGATGTGTCATACATAATCAATTGGAGGTTTTTGCAAAGTTAACATCCCACACCCAGTATCTAGAAGCTCCAGCACAGTAAGTCTGCCCCAGTGACAGTGCATTTCCTGAGTTGACGTTGCGGACTGATGTGTCACTGCCAGTCCCTGCTCTTTGCACACATATGGTGGAAATTGAAAAGGTTAACACATGATTTCAGGGCATATAAAGTCAGGTTATAGAAGTTAAGCATTTTTGAGGTCCTGACTTATGACTTAGGTGTTGAGCACCTTTCTGCTTTTGATACCTTACTACCTATGACATGATTGTGGGGCCAGATGACCAGAGTGTGGCAGTATTGGGACAGAATGTCAGTTACTTTCTCCATCATGATAAAAACAATGCGAGTGTCTATCTCCCTCACACAGATGATTTTTCTGACTGAATAAATAGGAGTTCTTTCTACTAGCGGCTTCTGTTCCCCATCCTCGCAGATTATAGAGAGAGGCAGCTTTGTGTGACCAAAAGGAAGGATTTGGTACTCCCAAACAAGTTCAGACACACTGCTTAACTCAAGCCTCTGTTTTCTTGCCTGTTTATTGGGAAGCACAATCAGGTTCCTGAGGATTCCTTGAGACCCAAGACAAGCATCAGTACATCTAATGTCTGCCCTTCCTGAGCTGCCTGTTCGTTTAACGGATGGCTCCAGAAGTTGAAATAAGCTCTTGTGTGAACCGTCATAGAGCTAGTGTTTGTTCCTCTTTGTTACAAGCAGTCAGAAACTGCATATGTAAGTGACATTTTTGTTTTGCTCTAGTTACACGTAGAGGCAAGAAAGCATTCTAGCTTCAGCAGTTGGGAAGCTCACAGAGCCTTCTCCGAAGAGGGCTCTCTGGCCAACCTCCTCATCTCCTGTGGATGCTGATGGAACTCTTACGTACAGATGAGACAGTGCCCTAAAGTCCTGGTTAGGGGAATGAATAAGAAAGCCACAGGTTGTTTCTAAATTTCCTCTGCAGCTTCTGTAACTGAGGGTTAACTTTGGATTTATTCTCAAGAATGTCTGTGCTTCTGAAAGAAAACATTTAAATGAGAGAGTAAGTCCATTAGTCTCCTGTATGATGATAATTCAGGTCCAGTAAATGTGGTCAAATGTGCCTGCTTGTGGTGGTTGAAGGAATGATGTTTTTACTGTGTATAAATATATCTTACACTCTGTCCCCTATTTTACTTTAAAAGTAATTCAACATGTCCATCACATCGACATACACACACGTGCTTGTCCATTCAAAAAGAAGTCTCACCACCACATCTCTGGGGGAAGTCCTTTCATTCTATTTTGATACTTTCAGTCCAGATATCATTTCTGGCAAGGTCCAATTAGTATAGTGCTTTAATTATCAACTTTTATATCATTAATTTAGTATTTTTCTCAGTGCTTACTACAGAGCTCAGAAAACTCAACAATACATGGGTGGAATCAATTCTGCTACCCAGGTCTGTGGCTACAGAGCTGTTTTCTGACCTTTAGCTCTTGAGTCTAACAGAGGTTTAATTTATAAACAGGAATATGTGTTTATGTTAAGGTAGAAGTAATATTTATATATTATATATAACTCATATATATGTATATATATACATATATACACACATATATGTATGTATGTATTCTAACCCGTATATATACATATGGCTTAGAACAATTGAACTCGAAGTTTCCAGGTACCTTTTGCTTGAAACAGGGCTAAAATTAGGTCTTAAAGAGTAAATAGAAATATATGGGAGGCTTATTAGTCATTAAATACTTTTCCTATGTTTTTATTTTTTGTTAGGTATCATTTTTAGATTTTATATCTACTTACATGTGTGTGGGGTGTATGTACACGTGTGTGAGGGTGCCTTCAGAGGCCAGAAGAGGGCGCTGGATTCCCTGGAGCTGGAGTTACAGGTGTTTATGAGCCACTGCCCACTGAGGGTGCTAGGGCCTGAATGCCAGTCTCTGAAAGCAGCAGGCCCTCCTAGCAGCGGAGCTATTTCTCCAGCCCCTTGTGTATTTGTAAAGTTTCTTACAGAGTAATAGGTTCCATTCTGGCATTTTCATGCACAGCTGGTTTTTGTTGCTCCTCCCTCCTCTTTCTACCCGGCACCCTCCCACCATCAGTATTTTTCTGACTCTTGCATTGTGTGCTCTCCTGATCTTCTCCATGAGGAAGGAGTTACCTTTCCAGTCCTCAGCACACTTGAGTGAGCCTCACCGTGTGCCCCAGCCGTCATAGTCATTTCTCACCTCTCTGCTTGGGGATGGATCTCTGGTATGATCATAGCCTCTCTGTGCCTTGAACATGGTGTCTTCTCTTTTTTAAAATGTTAATAATTTATTTCTGAAGTCATATAATTATGTCAGCTCCCTCCTTTTTCCTCACTCCTGTGCCCTCATGAACCCCTCTTGCTCTCTCAAATCCATAACCTTTTTCTTTAGTTGTTGTTATTACAAGTGTGTGAACATGTGTGTGTGTGTGTGTATGTACGTGTGCCTACATATAGACAACCTGCTGAATGTGTATAACGTTACCTGTATGTATGTGATCTCAGTGCTGACCACTTGGTATTGGGTAACCAGTTGTGGGGCTCTTCCCCAGGGAGACCATTTTTCCCCTCTCAGCATTGCCCAGTTGCCCACGGTCCTTGTCGAGGGGTGAGTTCCTTCCTTCCATGTCAACATGTCCGTTAGTGTTGTCATCTTTCAGGTCTTACTTAGGCAACCATGCTGATGGGATTTCAGACTGTATCTGACATTTCTAGTAGACAGTATCTTTAAAGATCAAATCAAGGGACCAGAGACATGGCCCAGCAGTTTAGAGCACTCACTGCTCTTGCTGAGGATCTAATTCCGATTCTCAGCACTTACATGATGTCTCTCAACTATCTGTAACTCCAGTTCCAGGGGCTCAAATGCCTTCTGACCAAGCCTGCACAGGGTGCATATCCATATATGCAGGCAAAACCTTCATACATATAGAGAAATATCTATTAAAGTAAAATCAAGATGGTTCCCATGTTCTCTTACCACCGTAATATCACTAACGGCAGATGTCATCACTGACACAGGCATTTCTCTGTCCTAAATACACCAGTTCAAGAAACAGTAATTGCAAGCAGCTCCTTTGCCCATCTCCTGATGTCACCTCTTTGCCCAGAGATAACTCCTGGGAACAGTTACAGGACTTTACAGACATTTTCCTCCATAAACTTTTTACTAGGATGATTAAACCTGTATTCTACGCTGTCAGCATAACTTCTGGTTTCACATCCACCAGAGAGGATCCCCGTTACAATGTCTTCCTTTTTCTTTGTTTCTAGGAGTTCGTGAGCATTTCTCCCTGCTGCTTTCTGCATAGTTTACTTCCCCTGAAAACCTAGGGTGTCCTCCTCATCTCTTGTCTGTAGACAGAGGCGGACTTGTAGTTTCCAAGTCTTTGAGCTGCAGCACTATTCCAAGATCTTATGTTTGCAGCATTTGAGTATTCTACTTTGTGATGTTGAAATTCTATTTGGTGAGAAGGTTTCTGGAACCAGCTCGTTAGAAACGAGGAGCTCAAGACTGATGAAAAAAGACCAAATGATTCTGGATTCGAATGAGTTACTTTTGCTTTGAGATAAAAAATGAGCTCTGAGGTATATCACTCATTCTTTGGCTAAATCCTAAACTGTTTAGATCCATTCTATAATAGATTTCTTGAAAGAAGCAGTATCAAGCCATGTATGTATATACACATTTACCTACCTAGAGATTTACTCTGGGAATTGGCTCCTGTGAGTATGGAGACCCATAAGTGCATGTCTTCTGGATGCACCATCACAGACACATCATGAACTCAATTATCTGGGCATCTGTGGTACTCAGCTTTAACTGTGAATTTGATACAGCTTCAACTGAGGAATTGCCTAGATCAGATGGGTCTGTGGGCTTGTCTGTGGGGGAACTATCTTGATTATTAATTGTCTAGCCCATTGGGTGGCACCATCCCTCAACACATGGTTCTGGCCTGCATAGGAAAGCTATCTAAACCAAAGCCAGAGAATGAGGCTGCAAATAGTGTTTGTCCCTGGTTTCTACTTTGAGTTCCTGCTTATGTTCTTTCTCTGATTCCCCTTGTACTGGCTGGTTTTGTGTGTCAACTTGACACAAGCTGGAGTTACCACAGAGAAAGGAGCTTCAGTTGAGAAAATGCCTCTATGAGATCCAGCAGTAAGACATTTTCTCAATTAGTGATCAAGGCTGGAGAGCCCCTTGTGGGTGGTACCTTGTGGGTAGTCTTGGGTTCTATAAGAAAGCAGGCTGAACAAGCCAGGCTAAGCAAGCAAGCCAGTAAGAAACATCTCTCCATGGCCTCTGCATCAGCTCCTGCTTCCTGACCTGCTTGAGTTCCAGTCCTGACTTCCTTTCATGATGAACAGTAATGTGGAAGTGTAAGCTGAATAAACCCTTTCCTCCCCAACTTGCTTCTTGGTTATGATGTTTGTGCAGGAATAGAAACCCTGACTATGACACCCCTCAATGATGGACTATGACCTAGAAATAAAAACTGTATTTGTTAGTTTTTTATTTCTGTGATAAAATACCACAACCAAGGCCATGTACAAAAGAGAGAATTTGTTTGGGACAATTAAGCAGGACCTGGGACCTCATATCTTGTGCTTTAAGTGGGAAACTGGAAGAACAAACTGGGGATGGCATGAGTGTTTGAGACTTCAAATCCCACCTTAAGTGACATACTTTCTCTAGCAAGGCTCTAGGTGGTAATTCTACCCAAACAGTACCATTAACTGGGGACCAGGTATTCAACTATCAGAGCCTGTTGGGGACATTGTCACCAAACCACTACATAAGATAAGTCCCTTTCTCCTCTAGTCAGCAACAGAAAGGAAACCAGAACAGCAAGCCTTAGCTCAGGTAGTCCACTCTGCTGCTCTCTCCTTAAGTCCTTCCATCCTGAACTCAAGTACAATGACATCTGTAGCCCAAGTTTGGGTGCTATGGACTATGTCCTGACTCTTAGAATTCTTCCAGTATGCTTGAAGGTAAAATCTCCATGGCCAAGTAAATGCCTAACAATGGCGTGGGAACTCTTGATAAGGACATTAAGGATGCCACTACAATGGTGCACTTTCCCTAGCCATCACAGTACATACGTCACAGTAGAGTTGCTCAGACTTCCTGACCATTCAGATTCCCAGTACCAGGTTTATGTCAGCTGATTTATTACATTAGCAAGGTGTACGTTGTGGCTTTGCCTGTTTGACACTCTTTAGTCTCCAACTGTAAGTCTACAGATGACTACATTCCCAACTGCTTCTAAAAAAGGGCTACCGACCCTGACCACTAATAAAATGCTTCCAAAGAAATAGGTGGCATTTTCAAATCCCTGCTAGTGAAGTGGACTCTCTCTTTCATAGTAATCCAGCTCTCAAATAAAAGATTTGGTTTTTATTTTCAGAAGTAAAACCAAGATTGATTCCTTTAAACCAAGGAGAGTCCTGGGTGAAGGCCCTGCTATTGGTTAGGGAGGACTTTCCCTTCCATTCCTCTCCACCTCCAGCCTCCACTTACACCTGGCCTCCAAACCCTTGTCCTTTCGCTCCACTGCAGGATTAATGACCTTGAGACTCATTGGATGTCCTACCAGGGAGGTTTGACATCGATGCTTCTCTGAAGGGTAGCCATGACCACCACAGCTTGTGATGCTTTGCTCTCCTTAACGTAAGTTTGACATACCATGTTCCCTCACATGTCCAGAGAGGAGTGAGGTTAGAAGACGTGGTTAAGTCCTTCAGACATGGATTCCTCCTGTCTGTCAAGGTCTCAGATTTGGAAATGATCGTTCTCTCTAGCAGGAGTTGAACCAAGAGAGATTTATAGGAAAAAGTGAAAGGATTATTTTTACCGATTTGTAAACAGTAGTCCCCTCCCCCAACAGACACAGACGCACTCCACCCCCAGCACTCCCTTTTGGCCCTTTGAAACAGGGTCTCTCTACACAGGCCAGTCGGTCCTGAAACTCACTATGTGGGCCTGACTGGCCTTGAATTCACAGAGATCTGCCTGCCTCTTAAAATTGTGCACCACCATGCCTGGCCACACTTAAATTTCAGTGTGAGTGTGAAAGTTTATTCACACATGGGGAGATTAAAGGACAACTTTATGGAGTTGGTTCTTTCTTTGCCTCTTTGGAAGGGGGTCCAGGGATTGAACTTAGCTCTGGAGGCTTGAGAAACAAGTGCCTGCCCAATGAGCCATCTTACGGAGACCTCCTTTTGACTGTTTTGTTGCTTCCCATTCCCCTTACTGACCTTTCTTCCTAGTCTTCGCCTTTCCCACCACCTCTTTGCTAAAATATATTGAATTTAACTGAAAACATAGTTACAGCCTAAGTTTAAAAAAATAGAAGAAAGTTGTAAGTGAAATTACTCAGCCCTTCATGGCTGTTATAAATCCCTGGGTTCTCATACTCTCTTGTGTCTAGGAACTCATTTTTTATTTGATTTTAATGGTTCTCCTTGCTGCTGGGAGTGTATGAGGAACGCCTCCCCCACTTGCTTTTTTCCTGCATAGGCAGGGGTGGCTGTAATTGGTGGAACTCCTAATCTCCACCCACCTCTGATTAGCAACTCCCCAGGGGAGTCATTTATTGGCTGGTGAATCTGAGAAGTAAGTGTGAAGGCTGTCTCATCTGTTCTTCTTTCCTCAATGAGCTAAATGCTCAGGAGTTCCTGTTCTCTGGCGCATGTTCCGGTTCTGGAAGTGGTCAGGGACCAGAGTGCACCATTCTAGGGTTATTTCTCTGGTCATTTCCTCTGGTCTACTTTGATGAGTAATAGAGTTACTATTTTGATTTCCACATGGCATTGCTTTGAATTTACTTATTAATGGATATCTCAGGCGGGAAAGAAAGGTGCCTAAGTGCAATGTTTAGACAGCTCATGAGAGCTTCTGTTCACTAGCTGTCCCAAATCCTACCTTCCATCTAGATGACTCAACTGGAGGATCAGTAGGTGATGATGTGATGTCTCTTAAACAAGGATCTTGTTTTGTTTGCTTGTTTGTTGTTGTTGTTCTTCTTCTTTTCTTCTAATCTTCAAATCTTCCTCCTCCTCTTCCTCCTCCTTCCTCCTCCCTCCTCCTCCCTTCCCCTCCCCCTCCCCTCCTCCTCCTCTTCCTCCTTCTCCTCCTCTTCTTCCTCTTTCCTTCTCTTTCTCCTCCTCCCCTCCTTCTCCTCCCCCTCCTCCTCCTCTTCTTCCTCCTCCTCCCCTTCCTCTCCCCTCTTCCTCCTCCTCTTCTTCTTCCTCCTTCCCCTCCCTCCTCCTTCCCTTCTCCTCCTCCTCCTCCTCCTCCTCCTCCTCCTCCTCCTCCTCCTCTTCTTCCTCCTCCTCCTCCTTTTGGAACACTTAGAAGAAAATTACCAGTATCTCCTCTGGGGCTTTAGCCATCTGAACCAGTACTATCGATTTGTTGGTTGTGTACAGTTTAGTCACTTGGACTTAGGATGCCTGATCTTCAGTCTGTTTCACAGTATCATTTATAGTCTGTTGCTGTATTGCTGGCAGCAACTGACTTCAGATTCATGAGTAAGGAGGCAGTCTGCATCTGTCTCTTCCCTATTCTTCCATTCCTGTCCAGTGGATAACTTTTCACCTGGCTCGCTTCAGAACATATACGGTGATAGTTTTCATTTCTGGCTTCTCTTTAGAGGCTCATAAGCAGCTCTGGTCTAATAATGTTTCCTCTTGGTCTTTGAATTCCCACAAACTATATAATCTTTCTAAAAAGTCAGCCATATTGGTAAAGACAGTAGAGAAAACAAGGAAACGAAGGAGACGAACTGGGGGGAGGGGTAGAAGGCAATCAAGCAACCACAGACTCTGTGGCCTGCAGCACAAGATTTTTTTTTTTCAAGACAGGGTTTCTCTGTATAGCCCTGGCTGTCCTGGAACTCACTCTGTAGACCAGGCTGGCCTCGAACTCAGAAATCCGCCTGCCTCTGCCTCTCAAGTGCTGGTATTAAAGGCATGCGCCACCACTGCCCTGCTGGAGCACAAGATTTAAGCCCTGAGAGGGTCTGTGTCCCAGGCTTGATGCTGTGCTAATCATAAATGAGAAGAGCTTACAAGGAGGAAACAGACCTTCAGAACATCAAGTAACCCTGAGTTACAAGCCTAAAGCAGCCAGATAAAAACAAGACGTGTATATTTGGATTTCTTTTCTGGATATACTAGAAAGAACAAGTTAGTAAGATTCCTATAGTGCAGGAGCCCACTGTAACAAACAGCTAGAGCAAATTTTCTTGTCAGCAATTGGATGTCCATGTTCACAGAAACTGAAAAACCTGCACAAGAACCTCCAGCATCTCCATCCCCAGTGCGCAGGGCCAAGTGCATGGGGCCACTGATGGCTCACATGAGTTTTAGTGGATTTTGAAAATTAAAAACTAAACGATGACATCATCAAATAAAGGAAGAATAGCAGGCTGACTCTGTTTTACATCTCTCTTTACCCAGCATTCACAATTCTACAAACCTGCGTGGAGAATGAATTGTTTGATTATGCAAGTTTTCTTCTCTCATTCGTAAGAAGAGGGAGGTAAAAATGCAGATTTGCTGTATTTATCCGAGGGTAATGACTGAATACCCATTGTGTGGGTGTTGGGAGCTGCTAGGCGGGTCTGTGAAGAAGCCTGGTTCTGCCCCTGGCGCATGCCCACCCAGGGCGGCCTGGAAACCCTTCATTGCTCTTCTCAGGTTCAGCCTTCCTCTGTTTGCCATATAAAGCTTTAATGAGTGACCTGTTTGCAGGACTCCCATCCCGATTAGCAAACACAAGCTGATGGAACGTCGAACACCATTTCCCTTGTAACTTCTCTTTCCATGTGGGTTTGAGCCAGGATTACACACAGCAAAGGCTGGAAGAAATGCTCTGGACACATGACATGTTTGCTTTTGGATTGGTTTGAGGCACTGTATGATTACAACTATTTTACTGGCGTGCGTGTGTGCACGTGTGCGTGCGTGCGCGTGTGTGTGCGTGCGTGTGCGCGTGTGTGAGTGTGTGTGTGTGTGCGTGTGTGCTCCCTATATTCAGCCACTTAACCCCATACAGGATTATGATCCATGGCTTAAGAAAATATGCTGCAGTCTATGTAGGTGTTTTAAAAAATGCAAAACAAAAACTTCTTACTGACTTATAGAGGCTTTGCAGTTGTTGAAGTGAGTAGGTCGCCCTACACTCATGCACACACAGGCATCACTAAGTAGACGTGGTGGGTTTCTAAAGAACCCGTGGAAGTAGGGATGAGATGAGGGAGTTGGGGAGAGATTGGAAGGAAGGCCATGGGCCATGGTTTGTTCAAAACATATGCATGTATGAAACTTTGAAACACAAAAGATTATTAAAAGAGGAAGAGTAACATGTCTATGATGACACTTGGAAATGAGAAGAAAGAATTGTGTCCTACTATGCTTAATTTAAATTAATAAGCAATTAGAATACACTAATGGCTCAGAGACTTTTTGTTTTTGTTTTTGTTTTTAAGGATAATTTGACAAATAAAGGCAAATGTCTTGCTCGTCCCCCCAAAGCGAAGCCACTTAAACCATGATGGTATTTCCTGTTCATTGTTTGCTTTTCCTCTGGAATTCGCATGTAAGATGTAAATTAGATTAGGCTCTGAATGAGCACTGAAATATGAAAACATCACTGTCCATGCACTTAGTTACTAGCCAGCTATGATTACAGTCCCCAAGTGTATGTGTTTAGGGGAAGGACAGTGCAGGAATGCTTTTCTCTCATTGTCCTATAAATATTTCTCAATTACCAAAGCCTCCACTGAACAATGGAAGTATAGTCTTCATAATTAAAGCTGTAAGGCTCTGAAGGAAAGACATTCTTTTTCTTAGGCTCTTTAAAGAATATGAATAATAATCTTCAATGAGAAACTGACATACGCCTAAGCTTAGAGAATGTCAGTGGTCTTCTTAAAAATTCCATCAAAATGTAACAGTGTTTTTTATAAACGGGGAAAGAGAAAAGAAACCAGCCTTAGCCCCATTCCGTTGGTACAATTCTCATTCTGGCGTGTTTCTCCACTTCTTGACCACATGCACAGTTATTGTTACTTTTCAGGCAAACTGCTTCTCTTTTAACAGTGTTTTATCCTAAATCTGATTTTTTTTATACAATTGTCATAATTATCATTTGGAAGAGTTTTAATAATCTCATTTATGGGAATTTATCACATGGAAAAAATTCGACAAGGAAAAAAAATACTCTATAAAGATGTTCATGGCAGCATTACGCATGGAAATAAACCAGTCATTGTCCAGCAGTGGTAAATCAGGGCCTATAAACAGGATGGAACATGACATTGGTGCTTTCAGCAGTAGCCAAAAGAGTGGAGATTCTAATCATGGCTCTTGGTCTGCTCAAGGGGCTCTATGGTCCAGCTGAGGTTCACAGGAGGGTGATTCATGGTCCAGTTCTGTCTCTTTTGTTGTGCTGCTTATAAAATACCTCACTTGGCAGAATGAAAAGAGTAGTGAGTGCAGGAGGCCCAGGGTAGAAGGATTGATTCCTTGATGCTCAGCACCAAACGAAAGGGAATCCCCAGCCCCCACAGCTCCCAACGGAGTCCGGACTCAGAGAGGCATAGGTGGAATTCTTTCCATGCACTGCTTTGTTTTGTTTTTGGACAGGTGTGTTGCCCTGTCTTGGGCCACCTGGTTCTGAAAACCAGACTCAGAAAAAGTAGTTTGATCAGTAAAGGAGCTACTGCTGCTACGGCAGGACTGGAATAACCCAGTAATTTGGGTCAGAAGGTTCAACTGCCCGGGCCATGGCTGTGATGGGTGTGCTGCTTTTTGCAGTTCTGACATGTCCACACACAGGAGGGTGAGGTAGCCAGGGAAAACTGTTACGTTGGCTTGTTGCTGGGCTGCAGTTCTTCCACCAGGGATGTGTCTAGAAGCTGCTCCTTTTCACATGTTTATGGCAGTCAAAGGTAAATTCTTCCATTTTTACTGCCATACTTATTTTGAAATAAAGTACCGAAAGAATTTCAGGTTTTTGGTGCAGTGAGACAATAGCCTAAAATATTAATGTTTGTGTCCTTTCTTGGCCTTTCCTGTGACTTCTGACCACTTACTCCCCAATTAGACAGTAGGCAACCCTAGCAGTTCTCAATATAAAGGCATTTAACCACATCCCAAAGCTTGGCATTGAAGGATTGAACTAAACAAAAAGTTAATGTTCACTTTCAAATTCTCAAACAGATATTTGAGACTTGGGACAAGGATAACCGATGAAGGGGGAAGGTATTTTGCGTTGTTTAAAAAGAATGGTTTTAAAAATCAGTATCTTGGAAAACAAATATCAAACTATGACATAAACAAGAGGCATAGAAGAAGACACAGACTGGACAGAGAGTCAGGACCCGCTCACAGAGACTAAAGTCATTACAATCTGAAGGAAGAAGGAGATAGAAAAGGACAGCCATGAGCGAAGGATGGGGTGAGGGAAGGAAGGAGTCCTTGCACGTAAGAGTGTCAGTCACACCCCCAGTGCTGTTTCCTGGGTGGGCACTGGGAGGAGATGAGGTTCTACATTTCTCCTTTGCCACAGTACAGACATGGTTCTAGACATGGCAATGGGGAGGGAATCTAAAACTTTGCTGTATCCTTAAGATAACAGAAACAGAGCATGCAGGGGGTCAAGGGAGAGTTATCAGACCTATTAGGCCCCAAGGTTCATACAAGGTTGACCCAGAGGAACTGTGTCAGTTTATGTGGAAAACAAGACAGGACTGTGGACAGTGAGAGACATTGGCATGGGCCATTGTCCTGCATTAGAGACCAGTGAGAAAGAAAACAAGCAGAAAATGCCAACATTGGTGGATGGACTGGGCTCTGGTGCCCTTTAATACTAGTACCTGGGTGTTGTTTAGATCCTCGTTCATCATAGATGCCACCTTGTGGAAAAGAAAAAGACAGTAAGGAAATTTTTCCGAACTGTTTGGAGAACTTTTGCTTGACTAGCATTAATTTAGATGTCATTTATAAAGGAAAGAATTTCATTGAATAGAAACTACATTTGTAGTCTGAGTTTGTGGACTATGAGATTAAAAGTATGTTCTATATTTGTCTAAGAACCTCAAAAATTATATCATGCTTTACATATTCAAATCAAATACCATAAAATATTCACATATGAAAGCTTAGTTATCAGCCTTTGGTGAGGAAAGTTTTCCGTATAGATTAATTTCATCATGATTTAGTAACTACATTAGGGAAGTAACTTAATTATGTTAGGGAATTAATTAGGGGAGTAATTAATTATTTCTTGTGGTAATATGCTATAACCAAGGCAATTTATAAAAGGAATCATTTAATTTTGGACTCATGGTTGCAGAGTCTGTGACATCATGGTGGGAAGCACAGCAGCAGGCGGGCGGGCAGGCAGGCAGGCATTGCACTGGAGCAGTAGCTGAGAGCTTACATCTTCATCCATAAGCAGGAAGTAGCAAGAAACAGACACTGGGCATGAGGATGGTGTTGTAAATCTCGAAGCCCATCCTGGGTGACACCTCTCCTCTAACAAGACCACACCTCCTCCTCTTTCTCAAACAGTTCCACCAACTGCAGACCATGCCGGAAAAATATATGAACCAATTTTCATTCAAGCCATCATGGGAAGAATTATCCTTTTTATTATAAAAACATTCTTATGAAGCACATATCAACAGTATTGTTATAATTTTGTCATAGAAAAATATAATTAACTAATTCATTATTTTTAAATATTAAGACAGTTAATTAATTATTTTTTTAAAACACAGGACTTTGCTATGTAGCCCATTATGGTTGTGAGCTCCTGACAATTCTGTTCTAGTTTCCTGAGTACAATTACAGGCTTAAAGCTAAATTTAAATGAGAATATCTCAGAAAAGCTTTTAGATAGAGCTGGTTTTTCTCTCTTTGGCAACAAAATATATATCTTACACACTGGTCTCAGTTTGCCTGTTGCTTTCACCTTATTTAAGAAGTCACCAGGGAAGCTGGAAGACCAACAACAGAGGAAGCAAAAACAGAGACCCTAAAGGAAGTCTCAGCCTCTGACACATAAGCTACATTGCTAGATAAACAGACATAAAGCCCACAGTAGGCCTGCTCACCCAGTCAGAACCAGGCTGTGAACAACAGTGGTAACTTCCTTGCTCCAGAACCTGCTCACACAACCTCACACTGAAATGGGAGGTCTTATCCTCAGCCAGAGCAGCTCCATGCTCTGAAGGCATCCCAGCATCCCAGAGGAGGCTACTGGCCTAATTAATGACCTCAGACTGTTTTCTTTGTCATCCTTTTTTATCAAGGACCAGACATGTCATTTAAATGTTATCACTTCAGTGAAAGGGGCACCACCTCAGGCAGATGTGTGGATGTGCCCATCATTCAGCATAAGAAGAGCTGAAGGTCCAGCAGATCCAAACTTCGTCCCATTCTTGGTTTTATTGTGAACAGTATATTTTAGTGTGTGTTTCCATTGGTGCTGCTAAGACAGCCTACCACTGATCAGGAAGTTCAAGATCAGGGTATTAGCATTTGATCTGCTTGGTGCCCCCCTACTGTGCCCTCACATGGAAGAAGGCAGAAGGACAAGGAGCAGCCAACTTTCTTTCTTTGCCACAAGCTCTTTGTGAGGACACCTCATCCCATTCTCCAGGAAAGGGCCTTCATGGCTTAATCATCTTCTCAAGGTTCCACCTCTTACTATTGTCACATGGACAGCATTAGAGGCTGGAATGACACATACAAACCTTAGTGTTCCATCCATGCTTCCCCAAATTAATGTCTCGCACCCAAAATGCATTTATGCCATCTTAGCAGCCCCCACGGTCTCAACCCGACTCTTTGTAGCAACTACTCAGAAGCTTCCACCTCAGGGTATCATCTAACTGAGAAAAGGAGGAGCTGTAAAACATCATCCATCCTGCGGTGAGTTCCCTTCCAGCAGTGACCTGGGACATCAAACAAGTTGTGGTTTTGAGAAACAAGAATGGGACAGGTATGAGAAAGATAGGCTTCAAAACTTGGGCTTGCTAGCCAACCAGTCCATCCAATGAGTAAATTCCAGGTTCAGTCAAAGACTCCATCTTTAAAAAAAGGTAGAGAGACATTTAGGAGATACCCATGGACCTATCTATGGCTTTCACACTCATGTGCACATGCATCCTCCAGTGGGTACACATAAACACATACATCGACACACAGAGAAAGAAGAAAGTTACACAGCCACCATTAGGAGGCTCTATGAAACCTCCTGAAGGCACAGGAGCCTTTCGCTACATGGAAGACTTGTCTTTCCTAAACTGGGTATTTTAATAACCAGCTCTATCATCTCTCTACTAAGTGACCATTGATAAACTCTTAACCTTGATTGGTTTGTTGCCTTATCTTTAAATTCTGTCTCCATATTTTTTTTCTTCTTCTCAGATAAGATCTTGTTTTATAGCCCAGCATGGTTTGAAATTTGCAGATTCCATGCCTCTGCCTCTCTAGTGCTGTGATTGTTTGCATGCCATGCCTGAGTTGGAAAAAAATTAAGATCTACTAAATGCAAATATTTTGTGCTTTCTGAGCTATAGCTGAGTGGACGTCTTGGTAATTAGTTCTAATTTCTTGATCGCTGGAGAGCAACTCACAGAGGCTACCTTGGGTGACTCTTCTTTTCCTAGGTATGGTGCAACTGATGCTCAGGAGGAGATAATGGCCTGGGTGAGTGAGTGGATGGGTTGGGTGGTTTTGGCTGTGGGGATGGACTTTCCGAGTAAAGAAGGGAGTTCTGTATTGTTTTCAATTTCTTCCCTACTTGCTGGCAGAACAGCTCCTCAGGATGGAGGATTACCCAATACACGATGTTTGAGGGCTGCTAAGCAGGGTAAAGGTCTGAGGAGAGGAGGGCCTTTTCTAGTCAGGTAATGCGAACAGAGCAGCGTGCTGTCAAGAGCATCACAGCCAAAGGATCTCAGGGGCCACCTCCTTCCCTGACGGGCTTGGTTTTGCATCTGTGGCAAACTCCATTGAGTGTTTTTGGTTTCAGTTTTGTTAGAGCTCTCTCTGACTTGGCAGGCTGGGCTGAGTCTGACTGGGAAAGGTGCTTGAAAGTCAGGTTGGAACAAAGCACGTGCATGCTTCTTGCAGAGGATGTGGGGCTTGTTGACTGGAAGCCTGCCTGCCAGAACAAGATCCTTCTGCGCACACCAGAAACAATCTGCCATTGTCTCCAGGGATAAAACAGTGCCAATAAAACCAGAACACTCCAGCCAAGAGGAGGAGTGCTACGTTAACTGCTTCATTGCTGAAAGGAATTATGGAAAAAGAGAGGCAGAACAAAACTTGACTCCTTGTTTTTCATCTTTACATTTGACATCGTATAGATGTGGTACCCAAAACTCACCACAGGCCCACTTACAGGGAGTGAATGAACACCTCCTCCCCCACCTTGCTATTCTGGGGGTTTTAGTGCTTTGGGGGATGGCCTCTGTGGCCTCTCTTATGTTAGCCTTGGCTTCAGATGCTATTACTTCAGAGAAAGCGCCAGGCCAGGACTAGGGGTAAGGCAGTAGAGTGTGTGTGTAACTCTCAGGACAGCTTAAGGGTAGTGAATGAAGTGTAATGGCCACAGAGGAAATGGGGGGGAGGGGGGGTAAAGTAGGAGAAAAATCCTAAGAGAGTGGACAGATTTAGGCTATGGAAGGTTTGTCTTAATTTTGCCTGCGTTCTCCCCTAGTCTCTAACGAGAAGCAGAAAAGGAGTATTAGTGGAATTGAGGTGGTGACATTGGTTGGCGTTATGACTTGCAGACTGTACTCTGATTCTCTTATCTTCACTTCATTACCAAGTCCTTCTCTAAACTTCTGGCTTATATGCACAACTCAAACTTCAAGCACTGTGCAATAGCTCAAGACTTCACAAGTGTGGGGAAAGCCTGGCTTCATGGAAACAGTTATTAAGCTGTAAGGAAGCGCACCTATGGGCTGGGTGTGGTGCTCTGCGCTTGTAATCTCATCGGTTGGGAGGTAGGACCTGGAGGATCAGGAATTCAAGTCTATCCTTGAACTTATCCAGCTCCATAGTGAGTTGAGTCCAGCCTGGGCTACAAAGACTCTGTTTCAATAAACCAAACCAAGCCAAACCAAACCAATATAAGAAGTACAGTTGTGACCAATGCCACAGAATGGCCTGGGAAGATGAATTGGTTAGTTAATTGCTTGTTTCAAAAGCGCAAGGATATGAGTTTGGATCCCTAGTGCCCACGTATAATGCCAAGTGTGACAGTGGGCTGGTCAGAGCATGGTAAATGCTTTGCTTGGCTTCTCTGCACCCTTTTCTGCCCACCTTCTCAACCTCTGCACCTCTGCTTGGCTAACTGTTCTCTCTCAGATCTTGACAGTCAAGTTTGTGATTACTTTTATGGTTCTTTTGGGATGTTAGTAATTCTTGCCTGTTGTTAGCTCTGATTCCCCACACCTAAGAGTTTTACAATCGGTAGTAGCATTAGTGTTCATAAGCACAAAAGTGAAATCCTGCTCTTTTTAGTACCACAGATGGAAATGTTCCAAAGGTTTGCAGTGGGCTGACTGCATTGAATTCACATGATAAATTTTAACCTGCAGAGTGATAACATTAAGAGGTAAGGCCTTTGATAGGCAATTTGGTCATTAAAGCAGAGTGCTCATAATTAATGCAGTATCATAACTAATCCGTTAATGGGATTAGTGACCATGTAAGAGAGACCTATAGAGATTCTTTGCCCTTCCCATCATGTGAGGGCACAGAGAGAAGATGGGAATCTGTACATCAGGAAGCAGGCCCTCACTATGACAATCTGACAGTGCCTGTAAAACTATGAGAGAAAACATCTTTTACGTCACCTGGTCTTAGGTATTCTGTTACACAAGCTAGAAAAGATCTCCTTGTTTGCTTTCTCTTCTGTCTTGTTTAGATAGGACCTTAAGAACTTTGCCTATAGTTCATGAAATGGGACTCTCCTCGGATCAGGTATGTGACTCTAACAGACAGCTAGCTCATCCTGCTTGCTTCTCCCATTGTGATGTTCAACATCCGGGCTCTAGAATAACTGTGGAATTAATGAACCTTTTACCATACCACTGGTAAGATATTTCTCTCACTGGGACTCCAGCTGCATTATTCACGGTGTCTGCCAGATGGAGATTTCCTGCCTGAGACAGGACAGACCATTTGCACCTCTCTTGAGGCAAATGGGAAAGAAAGCCAAAAGACAGATCACTTCCATTTCTTTAGCTGTAAAACGAAAAGACAACTCTAAATGTTGTCAAAGTCCTTCCCAGATTTGAGCAGCTGAACATTTACTGAGGAACCCACCCTTGTTTTTCAGTCCCTTTATTGTGGACTTTTCAAGATGGTGCCACAACTGCATTGCTGTATCTGCAGCCTCCTCAAGGCCCTCTATGATATGGAGTCTTTAGTTTGCATGCTCATTTTTGTACACATTTGTTATTTCCCACCAAAGTAAAGACCATTACTTAAATTGTTTTTGTTGAGTTAAGCAAGCTTTACTTTCTGCCAGCCAGGCTTGTCTCCCTAAACTGGGTTTGAGAAAATGGAATCAAACACAGGAGGAGATGAGGTTTATATTAGGCCCCAACTTGCAAGGCTAGGAGGTTTCAAGGGGTTTTGGTTAGGTAGGACCTTGACAGAACATTTCAAAATTATTTGGCAGAATGTCTTATCTGGGTGGAAGTTAGCATATATAGGGTTTGGTATGTATCAAATTCTAGAAAATGGGTCAAGACCTGGCTAAA
This sequence comes from Rhynchomys soricoides, assembly GCA_019843965.1. NCBI lineage: Eukaryota > Metazoa > Chordata > Mammalia > Rodentia > Muridae > Rhynchomys > Rhynchomys soricoides. Next base: position 17,639,272 of record JADRCH010000004.1, on the reverse strand, counting down.
TCCAAGTTTTACAGAAAACAGGAATAAACATAGTTTTGACCTTGTAACAAGATGGCTTTTAATCTTAAAATGGAGTCCAGCTGGTTTATTAATTTTCCTCAGCAATGTATTAGTATCTCTTAAAGCAGATATAACAAATTACCACAAACTTAGTGGGTTAAGACAGGGAGATTCAGACTGGAGAGACAGATCAGTGGTTAAGAGTACAATGCTCCTGAAGAGGACCTGAGTTTTGGGTTCAATCCTCAGCACTCGAATGGTGGCTCACAACCATCCGTACCTTTGGTTTCAGGAGATCTGATACCTAGTCTCATCTCCAAAGGCACCAAGCACTCATGTGGTATACATGCAAAACACCCATACATAAAATGAATACCATCTTTAAAAAAAAAAAAAAAAAGACACAAGGAAATTCACCATCGACTAGTTCTCAAGGCTAGAAAGTCTGCCATGAAAGTTGGCAAATCGGGTTTCTTCTTAAGGCACTTTCTCTCTTCCATTGCTTCCAGCAGTGCTTTCCACACCGGCCACACACCATCCCATGCTCCATCTCTGTCTTCCCATCATTGCTTTTCTCTGTGTCTGCCCATAAGGACACCAGTCATTGAATTAGGGCTCAATGTAAATGACGTAATCTCAAGATCTTTGCATAGTTACGTCCGCAAAGACTGTTATTCCCAATTAAGATAGTATTCTGGGGTTCTTCACGGACGTAAGTTTTTGAAGAACTATTTAATAGCCATCTACATTATCATCACCGTCCCTTCCTCCTCTTCCCCCTCCTCCTCTTCTTCCTCCTCCTCTTTTCCCCACTCCCCAGTACCAATGATTGACCCTAGAGCCTTGTACATGTTAGGCAAGCATTCTAACATTGAGCTTAATACTCCAGCACCCAATCTTTAAACAAAGTTTTATGTAGGTAGGAGTTATGTTCACTGGACTCTTCAATGCTTCAAGTGCTGCGAAGCACTGAGTATTTAGTGAATGAATGAGTGAATGAGGTTAAAACCGGGCCCACGCAATTCAGTAAATGATGTAGCCACTGGGTTCAAATTAAGATGTTATTCACATGCCAGCCTTCTGTAGCTCACTTGTCACGCTTTTTTGTGTATTTATATAAAGTTCTGTACCTTAGTAGGCTGACAGAAATGTAATCCATGAGTGTGAAAAGATTGATTCGATTAAAATACTGATCTTTATATTATTTCCTACTCCAGCTTTCTCTGCTCTTGGTTTTCTTCCTTTTTGGTCAGTATCACTAGTCGTTTTTTTTTTTAATATCTATTTTCCTTTTTTTTTTCTTTCTTTTTTTGTCCTTTGTCTTTTCAGTACTTCACCACTGTGTTTTCTTTTTTTAAAAAAAATATGAGTCTAGAATGTCTTATATACACACAAGTATATCTGACTAATTAGTAGTGTGCATTTTTTTTACCAACTGTAGACCCAAAGGATCACACACATTCAGGCGGATTTGAATCTGAGAACATCGAACCATCCCTATTTAGTGACTTTCGAGAGTTTCCCTGGAAAAAGGAGAAGCAGTTCATTTTGTATTTTAAATGAATCACAGAAGAAAAGAACTCTGCATTCCCAGTATCCTGTCTTTAAGGTAGTAGTGTCTGCATCTTTTCCGACTACCAAACGAGGTCCTAATGAGTGAGGCAACATTACACATAATAAGCTGCTCCCAATCCAACCCAGAAATCCTTTCTCATGCCGCGCCCTGCGGAGTGAGATTGTATGGAAGCCTGCAAGGAGGAACCTCACTGTGCTGTTGGAACATCCCTAGTGCCTTTCTCAGCCTCAGATCTAGGCTTTGGTTTGTTCTCTCGAGCTCCCTAAAGCGTCTTCTGTGCCGGTTTGGATGGTGTTTAGGACTCTTGATGAATATGCTCATTATCTACTACAAAGCGACAAGAACCATTCCTGCCTCGAACTCTGCCACAAGCCGTACCCCGCTGAACTCCTGTGATTCATTCAATACTAGATTAATAGCATTTATGTTATTCATATATCTCAGTTGACCTTGATCTGCTAGCAACTCTCTCCTTTTTAATCTCTGTCCTGCACTGGGGAGGTTTTGTTCCACAACAATGGCTCTTTCATACATCAAAGCACAGCCCCCCCCCAACATCCCAAGTTTTAATTTTCCTTGCATGCATAATATGTACCTCTCTTCTGATCACTGTCTGTTACGTTTTACCTAGGTCTAATTGATAGATAATGAAATTTTCTACTTACTCAGCAAAAGTGACACATTTAAAGATTAACGTTTTAGCACCTGAATAAAGTATATTTACAAATAAAATTTCTTTGCACAAAAAGTTTTTTCATTTCCTTCAAATTTAAGAGATATAGAACATATACTTCAGCAAGATCTAGTCTTATATACTGCTGTTTGTTCAGTGTTTCAAATACAGTATTTGTCTTGAAAAATAAGAGTTTTAGCCATTTTGTATTGTATTATGAATAATTGGCTATATTATGAACAATGACTTTACACATAATATCATATGTATTTCTATATTATATAATCTTTCTCCGTGCTCCAGTATAGACATTGGAATATGGAGTATAGGTCTGTGGACAACTGAGAGCTTAATTCAGTGAGTCAGTCCTGTTATACCTTTAAATAAACATTATTCAAAAGCTCTTACACAAAGAGAAACAATTAAACAAGATCAGCAGCAAATTCTAAATCAAGAGTCGCAGAAATTAGGAATTATTTTCCTCATTGTTAGAAATGACAAACCACTTCTTTCAGTTATATTTGTCTTCAATTACTTCCTGTAATCAGTGAGTAACATCTGATAATTATGTGTAAGACAGTGCTAACTTGACTCTTCAGCAATTCCTATAGTAGGAGGCAGGTATAATGTTTTCTATACCCCCCCACCCCATGGTATTTTTTTTCTTGCTTAAAGAGTCAATTATTTTCTCATGTATTGCTTGTTTTGGCCTATTCTCTGTGAGAAGGTATTGCATACTCTTTCCACTGGCAAGCTATATGATAGGAATTTCCTACCTTATAAAAATTATCTAGAATATCAAACATTGGTGTACACAAATATCACAGACAGCTGCTCAAAGTGCACGTTTGTTAGCCATGTCTTGAGAACTATAGATGGACTTGGGTGTGGACACAAGAGTGCATTTTAAGAAGTAAGCCTCTTGGTCCTTATGTGCCTAGCCACTATTGTTATGTTAACTTCTTAGACAAAAGCCACCTATGTTAAAGACTCTACAAGGCTTATTAACTAATTTGAATTTAGTGATGTGGATAGGGAAATGTTACTGATCCACAGGCTGTCCCTTTAACTTCCATTTAGTGGCTACCTTTTGTATGGAACCTAATATCTTTTCTCCATTTGTAAATGGAGAAATAAATGTTACAGATAAAACATTTGTAATGTACTAACTCATAAAACTACCAAATTGGTAATATTCTTCCCCAACGCTGAGACTATCACTAGATGTGCTCTGAAACCTTCAGTAGAGTTTCCCTGTTTAGCCATTACCCATCTACCTGGCGTCCCCACCAATGTATATGGTAAATGTACACTTATGTAAACTCAGGACTGTTTTTTGTTCTGTGACTATAAAAGTTTATGTAACTATTTTCATGGTGGAACATGTCACTCAGGGCAGTCAGAATCCATGTTCCTGGGCCAACCGTGATTACTCATATTTGGCTTAGAGCAAACCATCACTTATTCCTTCAGAGGGAGGAGCTGTGCTTTTGCATCAACAGGGCCATCTATGAATAATAAACTCTGTTCTAAAATATCATAGAGCAGAGTGCCTGGGCCTGTTGCTCCGCAGCTTGTAGTCTGAGAGCTTGGAAGACAGAGTGAAAATGTGTTCTGGATGCAGAATGTTGCTCCTGGACATGTAGCAAAAATGAACAGAATATATCACTGTGAAGGATAAATATTTAACAGATTTGGCTCTTCAAATCTTCTCGCCCAGAGCAGGAAATGAGGAGATCCTTACTGAAAGAGATTTACAATGTAATGGAGATGACAAGGGCTGTTGGAGGTGGCAGGGTGGGGGGCTGTTTCCATCTTTGGCCTGTTGGGATTGTGTAAATGAACTGGACCCCATAATTACTCATGGGAGACATGGAAGATTAAAATGAGCTGTGGGAATAAAGCCATTCGCCAAGCCATTAAAATATGCTTTGCTTTGTGCTACAAGAAAACTCAGGAAATGAAATGATTCTGGTAATCTTTCTCACTCCTCCAGGATAAATTGCTCATTTGTCCAGATGAACGAACTTGTCTGCATTCCCATCATTTATGAAGGTTAGATAGCTAATTATTCATAGCTGCAGTTGGCTTTATTTAGTTATGGGAGATAACATATATGAACCTGCAGTGTAAATAATCTGAAAGGAGTGAAGTCCATGCATTTGATTGGCTATTTAGCATCTCTCCTGATTCGCAGCCACCTCAGGGTCCACAGAGGCCACCCTGGCCCACTTCTCTACTTCATCTCCAAACTCTTTTCCCAAACCTCCCTGTTACTCAGACCATAAACCTTTGCTCCATCCTG
>JADRCH010000004.1:17579487-17634708 GCA_019843965.1 Rhynchomys soricoides | reverse complement strand
TCCCAAACCTCCCTGTTACTCAGACCATAAACCTTTGCTCCATCCTGGACTCCCAAACCTCCCTGTTACTCAGACCATAAACCTTTGCTCCATCCTGGATGTCCCCTGTCCTTTTTCCCTCCAGATCCCATTGATCTGACTTTCTAAATATCTCTTAAATTACCCACTTCTGGGGGGTGTGAATGAAATTCTTAGTGAATATGCACTTAAAGCACAAAAGCACAGTCACATGAAGAACCCCAATGCCCCAGAGCTATGCGAATGTCAAAGCCTTCCCCTGATTCAAGTACAAATATTGACAAACGGTCAACTTTTAGCTAACATGATATGCAGAAACCCTCAATGCCAGTTTTCTCCCTCCTCTGAGATGACTACAGTCTGAGACTGCCTCCTCACAGAGACCTCCTACCAATGTTATCTGGCCTACCTGTTTCTTGTTAGTACTGTATGTAATAACAGTGCCGAGTCTCTGGGTTGGTGTTGGTACGTCCGCCATCAGAATGCACAGCGTACCTGCTCCCAGCTTTTCTGTCTCTGTTATTTCTTCACTTCTCCATCACTCTGCTCCTGTCAGTTCCAAAGCTGTGCAGGTCTTGGAACACATTGCTCATTGCTCTTGGAGGACATCTGTGAACCTAGCAGTTATGCCACAGACAAAGGTTTTTTTGTTTTTTGTTTGTTTTTATTTTATTTTTAGACAAACTATATATGGTGATCCTCTGCTCCAAAGATATCAGTACATATAAGCAGTGCAGAGGGTAAGTCGTGGCGAGGGGATGTGGAGGGCACTTTACACTGTGTTGGGAATTCTGAACTTCTTTCCAAGACAAGGAAAACTTGGAAGAGTTTTGGTCAAGACTGACACTATCCGAGGCTTGTGTCTGAGGGAGGTTGTCTCTTTCTAGGTCTCTCCAAACCTCACACTATTTGACCACAACTACCCATCCTCAGAGCAGAGCATCGGGGTCCTTACCTCAGCCAAACTCTTCTGAAATGTTTGTTCCAAACTGCAGTCTAACATCAGGAAGAGAACAAACACATGGAAACATATAGAAGTGTGGCTGTTGATTTTTCATCCGGTTCTTCCAATAGCTGAATGACTTCTGAATCCCAAGCACCAGCACTGTGCAGCTAAGTTTGGGTGGGGGAGTTGTGTGAGCTTCCCTGTGTTCACGGCAGCTTTCTAAGTCTGGGTTCTGAGAGGTTCGTGCTAATCCCATCACCCCTGTCACACCTCTCGGGGTGTCTTAAGTCATTTTCCAACAATGTGTAATACTTGGCATCTGGCAAACTCTTAACTCACACCTGCAGGAAGAGTAAATGAGAAGTCCGGCCGGGCAGTGGTGGTGCACGCCTTTAATCCCAGCACTTGGGAGGCAGAGGCAGGTGGATTTCTGAGTTTGAGGCCAGCCTGGTCTATGGAGAGAGTTCCAGGAAAGCCAGGGCTACACAGAGAAACCCTGTCTTGAAAAAAGGAAAAAAAGAAAAAAAAAGGAGAAGTCCCTAATAGGTTTGTTCTAGTGAGTCTACTAGACAAATGGAAAATGTTCATTATGGTATGTTTCTAGAGAACAAATTTTAGTCCTATCAATAATGGTGAGAGTAAAGGTAACTAAATAAAGTTTTACATAGGTATGCAGAATCTGATAGGTTGGATAAGTAAGAAAAGACAGGCACAGGAAACGGTGCTATTCTAATTTAGTAAGTAGCATAATGTTTCTGCTTATTTCTTTTGTGAACATAATAATTAATATTTGAAAACATTTTACATTTTAGAAAGTGATTTTCACACGCACGTCTAATTATTTTAACGCCTGTATTGTTATCTATCTGCTAGTTAGAAAATTGAGTTTTAATAGTGACGACACCTGGTCAAGTGGCAGGCTGGCATGCCCATGCTCTGACCTCAAATCTCCCCTCTTCTGCTACAGCCCATTCTTCTCTGGCGTCTGACAACAAAATAAACATTCAGTAATTGTTTACATACAGTTTTGTGCATGTCATTATTCAATCTGTTCAAAGTTGAGAACAAACCAGAAGAAAGCAAGGGGGAGGGACTACTGTGCCCAGGAATCAAATTAGGATCTGTAATATTTGCCATGCAATGAAGCAGGTGAATAGACCCTGCATGGCTGGGATGTTCCGGCAGTAGGTTAGTCCACCTATCTTCTGAAGAGAACCCTGGTCCAGCTGCTATTAGGGTTTGTAAAGTAATAAGCAGTCAAGCAACAGTGATGATGAGATTCCACAAGGCACTCAGGAAGACTAAAAGGAAGACAAAAAGATTTTTTCCCAAATATAGAGAATAAAACTCGAGTGAACTTTCTAATCTATAGGTAAAATGGACAAACAAGACCTCAAAACCTCTACAAACAATAACCCAGGTGATCTGATGAATTGATGCTAGTAGACCTTAACCTTAGCTTCTCAATAAAACCACCTAAAGATCTTAAAACATTCAGATGCCTAGATGCTAGCCCAAACCACCAAATGAGGGTCTATTATTGGGTCCCAAGCACTAGTGGTAGATTTTTCCAGGTGATTTCAGTGTTCAGGCAAAGTTTAAAGCATGACAGTGCTGCCTATAGTGCTCTTGACAAAACAAGGAGTTATCCCAGACTTAGTCTGACAGCTCTCCCTACTGTGTTTCTGATTATTTGTTTTTTTAAAAAGTGCTGACCAGTTCCCCAAACATTGACTCCCAAATTTATTTAAAACTGTTTACTAAACAAGCACAGCAGAAGTGACAATATCCAATGGAGTGGCCATTAAAGTCTGGTGTGGCTCCTGGTCTAAATTATTATTTAAACCGTTAGAAATGCTGGAAGTTTGGGGGTCTCATGATTCTTCTGTTTGACTATGAATGAGCTGAGTCTGGGTACTTAGAATACCTGCCCAAATTCATATAACTACACACAATGACAGATACTATTGTGGTCGGATGGTGTCTCCTCCCACACTAATGTTGAAATCTCCTCATTAGATGAGGCTCTGGCAGGTGATGGATGGGTCGAGAGGCATCCTGCTCTGGGACTATGCTACTGCTTGTGAAAAGGGCTTGTGGAAGCAGTTCATTCTCTTTTTCCTCTTCTGCTTTGTGAGGACATTGGTTTTCCATGGAGGACACAGCATTAAGCACCATTTTGGAAGCAGAGAGCAGCCAACTCAGACACCTGAACCTGCTTGTACCTTGATCTTGGACTTCCAGACTCCAAAACAATGAGAAATAAATTGTCCTTATAAATTATTCAGTCTTCAATATTTTGCTATATCCACCTGAACAGACAGAGACAGAATGGGAACTTACCCCATCTGTCACTTACTCATTCTGTACATTTACTGGGCAAAACACACACACACCCCACACCACACATCACACACATACATACACACCACACACAAACATATATACACACATACAAATACACAATACACATACACACAAGCCCACAACCACACACCAAAACAGGTAACAACAAAGTGTATGTCTTGAAAAGTTGGGACTCACGGAGACTCACAGAAGATTTAGAATATTGTCAACTATCACTGAATGATATCCCTAGCTCTGTTTTTAAAACTTGTGAAAAAAAGAATCAAAGCTGCATGCTTCAGCTTTAATCTAACACTAGATGATGATGTTATTAAAAACAAAGCCAATGTGTATAGTTCACATATACACATCCAAAGAAAAGGGTCTTCAATGTCAGGTGAATTTCCTTTCTGTTCCTAGTTCCCAGCCACTCAGTTCCCCCCCCCTGCCCCCCCCCCCCGACAGCTACTAGATGCTTGTGGAGTTTAAAAAGGAAAATGGAATGACCATCATTGACATAGACCCTCTGTGGTAATCTCCAAGGCTGGAGAAAACAATTAGCAAAATAGAAGAAAGCAAGAGTGTCTGCCAGGGTTCACATGTCCTACGACTTATTTAGTAAAATGCATGATTTCCAGAAATTCTCTAATTCCTGCTAATACAAACAGAGCTGCAGTAAGGATCATTGCATATATATTGTTTTGTACACTCATAAATATCTACGCAGGATTAATTCCTAGAGGCAAAAGATAAGGGGCCAAAAGTATACACATTTACGTTATGATAAATGTTACCCACTGCTTTCCATAGTGGTGGGTCCCTTCACACTCCCATTATACCAACATGTGCCTGTGTCGCTACACTTCACATTGCTGTCTATCATTATCAGACTCTCTGGGCTTCACTCGTCACAGGAGAGGGAGAGAGGCTCAGCTTTATTTGAGCGTTTAAAACTATTCTTTAATTGAAGATCTTCGTGTGTGTACACACATTCATGTGTATGCAGATGTGCTGGCTGGTCTTATGTCAACTTGACATAAGCTAAAGATAGCTTAGGGGAGGGAACTTCAATTAAGAAAATGCCTCCATACGATCAGGCTTCAGGAAAGCCAGCGTTTTCTTAATTACTGATTGAGGAGGGAGGGCCCAGCCCATTATGGGTGGAGCCACGCCTGGGCTGGTGGTCCTGGGTTCTATAAGAAAGCAGGCTGAGCAGGCTAGGAGGAGCAAGGCAGTAACCAGCAGTCACCTCATTCCTTTATCTCCCTCCTCTTCCCTACCATTCCCCCCCCCCCTTAGGTTTTGCCAAAATATTCCTCTGAACACGCCAGTCTTATGAGTGAAATGGGGGAAAGGTCGCTTGTTCCTTTAGAGTCCCACAGGTGGCTGATCCGGAAGGCTTGAGTGTGTAGAGACCACAGCAGTACCAAGTCAGCCTTTTGTCCTTAGATCCGACAGTAAATGCCAACTGCAGCAGGTCTTGCTATTTGTTCCACATGGGTTGTAAGAGTTGGCTAGAGTGTCCTATAGCTGTTGGGTAAGGACTGATGCATCCTGTAGTGGCTTCAGATCTCAAATAGCAACGGTGAGGTCACCTTGTTCAGTTCTCTCCGAAGCAGGCTTCCTCAGTCTCCTGTCAGTGTTATAGGGGGCCAACCTAAATGCATGCTTGTTTGTCTAATTACATCTTGTCCTGAATTCAATAAATGAAACCTGGACCTTTGAGAAATCAACAGTTTGGGTGAAGAAAAAAAAAAAACCTTATCAATGTTGGTCTGTAGTCACAGTGTCTTTGTCTGAGAAGTGCATAGATCATGGCTAACTATCTTTTGAATTTGGAAGAAGCCGCCGTGCAAGTTTTACGAACCGGTTCTGAATGCTCTGCATGCTCAGGCTTGCTGTAGATGAAGAACTTCCTCTCGCAGCCGTCCAGACTGCTTGATCCCTCACAGCTTTAAGTTTTAGGAATGTCTGTTTCTCAGAGCTGTAATTTGAAATTATTATACATTGTACACCTGAGATTTAATTGAAACTACTCCTACATGAAGCGTATAAGCTAACAGCTCTCTATTCTAGGGAAAAGCATTTTTCTGCTATTGATATAAACATGTATGAATGCTACTTACTCTTTGGAGATGAGAGGAAAATTAAAAGTTAGTGATAAGTTAATCTTAATTTGTATAAACATTTAATTCAGAAAAACACAAATCTGTTTGATTACTCTCTTTTCTACAGATATGATATGATCGTATTAATTCTTTGAGAATTTCCGATGTGAATGCAATGGTTATAACCTGCCTCACTCTTCCTGTAATTCCTGACACATCCATCTCCACCCCTCTCAACTTCATGTCTTCTTTTTTTTCTGAACTAGCTCGCTTTTTATTATACACTTTAAGTAAAACAGCGACATGGTTTCCCCTCCCCTTCCCTCCCCCAACCCTCCCATGACACCTCATTCTAACTCCATTAATCTTCGCTCTCGCTCTCATATTCACAGACCCTTCCTCCATCATCCTTGTTACATATTTGTATGTGTCCTAGTCAGGGGTTCTAGTCCTGCACAAGCATCATGACCAAGAGGCAAGTTGGGGAGGAAAGGGTTTATTGAGCTTACACTTCCGATTGCTGTTCATCACCAGAGGAAGTCAGGACTGGAACCCAAGCAGGTCAGGAAGCAGGAGCTGGTGCAGAGGCCATGGAGGAATAACTTACTGGCTTGCTTCCCCTGGCTTGCTCAGCTGGCTCTCTTATAGAACCCAAGGCTACCAGCCCACAGATGGTACCACTCACAAGGGGCCCTCTCCCCTTGATCACTAATTGAGAAAATGCCTTAGCGCTGGATCTCATGGAGGCATTTTCTCAACTGAAACTCCTTTTTCTGTGATAACTTCAGCTTGTGTCAAGTTGACACACAAAACTAGCCAGTACAGTATATATGTATGTATATGTACATATAAATATATACATTTAGGCTACTAAATCTGTTTTGTTATTTGTGGTGTATTGGTTTCAAGTTTGACTACTTTATATTGTATTAAGTTTTTTATAGCCCACCAAATTATATTCCTGATGCCCTTGCTTCCGTCTTGCTGTGATGACAGGCATGGACCACTATACTCAGTAAACCTTGCAGCAACGGAGCTACATCCTTACTGTGTACCTGCACAGTACCCAATTAGAGCCTATGGCAGCACCAGATGACATCAAGGTGAATGTCAAATCCAGTAGAAAGTGGGGGTAATAGGTAGCCTGCTGACCACCCATTGTTTGTTTGTTTGTTTGTTTTCTGTATTTAGAGAGAGTCTCACTGTGTAACCTTGTCTGTCCTGGAACTCAGTTTGTAGCCAAGGCTAGCCTTGAACTCAGAGATATGCCTGCCTCTGCCTTCCTAGTGCTGAACTAAAGCAATGTGCCACCATGCCTGGCTAGAGTCCTCTTTTGAGAATAATCTGTTCATTTCATTAGCTTGTAGATTGATTGGGTTGATTAATTCACTGGCATTTTGCTTTTTGAATTATTTGGATGTTCTATGTATTTCACCTTCTGTTAGATATGTAGCTAGCAGAGATTTTCTGTTCTCCTCTGTGAGGTCTCTTCACATGACTAATTATTTCCTTTGCTATGCAGAAGTTTTTTATTTCATCAAATTTCATTTGTCAAGTATTTAGCATTACTTCCTGAGCAACTGTATTTCTTTCTAGAACATTCTTTTTTTTGTTTTTTTTTTCAAATATTTATTTTTTATTTATATGAGTACACTGCAGCTGTCTTCAGACACACACTAGAAAAGTGCATCAGACCCCATTACAGATGGTTGTGAGCCACCCTGTGGTTGCTGGGAATTGAACTCAGGACCTTTGGAAGAACAGTCAGTGCTCTTAACCGCTGAGCCATCTCTCCAGCCCTAGAACATTCTTGTTGTGGATGTTTTAGAACTGCTCCATTTTGAGTTGCATGTTTCTCAAGAGGAAAGCTCACTACTGGAATTTATGATCTAATATGACTGTTCAATGCCCATCAGTCTACTTAGTGAAACTAGACACTTTAAAACTAATAGATTATTACATTATCAATGTTTTCTCAAATCAAGAATAAGATCAATCTTAATTTTTAGCTGAAGGGATTAGGGATGTTGGCCTTGTCAGAGGAAATATGTCACTGGGGGTAGGCTTTGAGGTTTCGAAAGCCCAAACCAGGCCCAGTGCCTCTGTCTTCCTTCCTGCTGCCTGTGGATCTGGACATAGAACTCTCAGCTCTTTATGCCATGCTTCCAGCCATGATGGTAGTGGACTAAACCTCTGAAACGCTAAGCCAGCCCCAGTTAAACACTTTCCTTTAAGAATTGCCATGGTCACTGTATATCTGCCCAGCAACAGAACACTAAGACAAGCAGACAGACCATATGTAAGCACTGGCAAATACATTATTTTTCCTGACCATACTTAATAGATTATGTTTTACAACATAATTGGCTATTACATTATGATCTAATGCCTTGCCACTGGCTCTCTATTATCTGCTTTTGTGTTAAATGATTTTAGTAGAAATAACCTTAACTACTAAGACTATAAGCAAAACAAAAAAACCCTATTATTCTAAAATGCCAATATTAGTAACATAGTAGGGCTTATTTACTTTCTTGAGGCAAGTGCTAATTTCTAGTAGCATTATAAAGTGGCATTATATTATGTTATAAAAGAGTAAGGTATCTGCATGTCAATCTAGCCTTTGAAAGCATACCCAGCTTACAGTAGAGTTTCAATAAAAATTTAAAGAATTTAATGTGCTTGAATTAAGATTTGAAAATAAGTATTGTTTTGAAAGTTTTTAAAATTTTGTATTTGTATTCATTCAGCAAATGATATTCTCAAATAAATCTCTCTTAATGCCTATGGGTGTTTGTGTAGCCTCAGAGATCTGAGATTCGAACAGTTACCACATTCTTCCGTTTGTCTGTGTATAGTGATAGCAAGAGTCTATGGCTTTAGCTACTTTAAGTTAGTGACCTTCAGAAGAAAGAGAGAAAAACTGAGTCTTAAAGAACTTGTCGGTTCATCTGTTTATTCATCAAATATTTACTGAACACCAGTACATGAGAGGCACATGTAAGAAAACTGACAACGGAAATCTAACACAGTGGAATTAGTTTGGTATGTGAGTGTGATCGGGACTGAATGGTAGAAAGTTGTAATTGTAGCAGCCATGTGTGAATGTACCATACCAAGAAAGAAAGGAGGCATCCGTTTGTCCATGGTTGTGATTTGCTCATTCCACTATAGTCTCAAATTTTTTATTATCTTTTTTTTGATACTTTATTTACATTTCAAATGTCTCCCCCTTTCCAGATCTCCCCTTTGGAACCTCCCCATTCCCTTCGCCCCTCCCCCTTCCTTTATGGGAGTATTCCCCCACCCACCCACTCTCATCTTTTCTCCTTGGCATTCCTGGATCTTTGGTTGGTGATCCAGTCTCTGGGAGCATTGGGAGGTCAGGCAGTGGATACTGTTGCTCCCTCCATGGGGCTGCAAACTCCTTCAGCTCCTTCAGTCCCTTCTCCAACTCCTCCATCTGGGACCTCACGCTCAGCCCAATGGTTGCTGTGAAATAAATTGTGGGTATTCCAAACTTTAGGCTAATGACCACTTATCAGTGAGTACATACCATGTTCATTCTTTTGTGACTGAGTTATCTCGCTCAGGATGATATTTTCAAGTTCCATCCATTTGCCTAAGAATTTCATGAAGTCATTGTTTTTAATAGCTGAGTAGTATTCCGTTGTGTAAATGTACCACATTTTCTGTATCCATTCCTTTGTGGAGGGACATCTGGGTTGTTTCCAGTTTCTGGCTATTATAAATATGGCTGCTATGAACATAGTGGAACATATGTCCTTATTACATGTTGGAGCATCTTCTGGGTATATGCCCAGGAGTGGAATAGCTGGGTCCTCAGGTAGTATTACGTTCATTTTTCTGAGGGTCTGCCAAACTGATTTCCAGAGAGGTTGCATCAGCTTGCATTCCCACCAGCAATGGAGGAGTGTTCCTCTTTCTCCACATCCTTGCCAACATCTGCTGTCACCTGAGTTTTTGATCTTAGCCATTCTGACTGGTGTGAGGTGGAATCTCAGGGTTGTTTTGATTTGCATTTCTCTGATGACTAAGGATGTTGAACATTTCTTTAGGTGCTTCTCAGCCATTTGAGTTTCCTCAGTTGAGAATTCTGTTTAGCCCTGTTCCCCATTTTTTGATAGGGTTATTTGTATCTCTGGAATCTAGCTTCTTGAGTTCTTTGTATATATTGGATATTAGCCCTCTATCGGACGTAGGATTGGTAAAAAAAAAGTCATCAAAAAAAGATAAGGAAGGACACCTCACCATAGTCTCATGAGTAGGTCCCCACCTCAGCCTTTTGCTGCTTCCCTTGCTATCTGCCATAGCAATCTGCTCTTTCTGTTCTATTTAGTGAGGACTGTTGCTTTCTCCCAGCATTCCAGAACCACCTCAGCAGCACATCAGGTTATGTCCCTGGGCACTCACTCACTGGCATGCTAAGTTCTGTCTCATAGGACAGCATCACATTATAGAAGCTTTTTTTTTTTTTTTCTCACTGTAGGCTGTGCTTCCATCAACTCTTGCAGAGATCCAGTGTCCCTCCAGTTTCTCCTGGCACTTTCTTGTTTTGCCTTCTTAGCAGACCCAGCACTTCTTTGATGGCACGATATTTTTAGCTTAACATTAGTTACTGGTCTGGTGGCCAAAAGTGGGAATACATGAGTCCTAGTGTCACTGAAACTTAGCTGGGAGCAAGGAGTCACGTCTGTAGGTCCAGGAGGCACAGGAAAAAAAAGGGTATTTAAGTATTTTGCATGCACCGATCTTGGTATGTCCCCCTCTATGTTTTCTTTTTCACTGCTGTCCAAATAGGGTTCTGACCTTTGAGAAGCAAATGAGTCTGAGTTTGCACCTTCCTCTGGGGCTCTGCTACTCTGAAGTGAAGATTTCCATCTAATCCCTCCTAAATTTTTCTTACCCTCTGGTTTTAAAGATGAGAATCATTTTATATGCTGTCTACAGTGGCCTTTGGCTTAAGCATTTATATCTTAATGGATGAAGACTTGCTCTCATTTATGTGTGATCTTTCCCCGGAGCACTGACTGACCCCAACCACATGCATTCAAGTGTGAGATGCATTACATCAGCCCATCCCTTCGTGTAAGAGGCACACAGGCCCAGAGTTCCACAAGTGAAAGTTTCACCAACATGCAAGTGGCTGTCTGTACTCTCTCTAAAACCAGTGAGAGAGTCCTTACTGCCAGCAGGCTAGATATCTATATGGTTGATTCAAACCCTTGCTTCAATCTGTGCTTCTGTGGACCTTGCCGGGCACTGCTGGAGTCAGGATCTGGATTAGGTGCAAGATTATTGGAGTGTGTGCATGTTCAACATGAGAGGGAAATTGAAGGGAACATGGTTGATGGAAAAGCTGAACCACAGAGCCCTTGTAATAAATTCTTCACTTCACTAAGAGCTTTAATCAAATAGTCAGCTGAGCTTAGGTCTTACCATGCTGCCTAGACTGAGCTTGATCCTGGGGCCTCAGTGATCTTCCTGCTACAGCCTTTCAAGCATGTAGGCCTACAGGTGCACCAGAGTGCATGGTGCTTAAATGCCGTCCTGTGTCCACTTCCCCCTCGGGGTAGCCAGGCCTGTTGCACACCGAGCCGGACTGGAGGGAGGGAAGTGAATGGGCGTGGGTGAATGCTGTACAGGATCTCAGTCAGTGATGAGTGCATAGGCCATGAGCAGCTTTGGAGAACTGGATGGGGGGGGGGGGGGGGGGAGGATATTATGCCCTGGTGGAGGTGGCCAGGGTCTCTGGGGCAAGGTTTATGTGGCTATGTACCACTGGCCAGGGGTGGTGAAAGATGCTTGATCTGTGCACTTGGGGGCTATGGCGGGGCTTATAAAGGCAAACAAGGAGGGAAGCCTGATAACTATCAGGGTACTAAATTCTTACTAGGGTTGATGGTGGGGGAGCTGGCTTTGTGGCACCAGGTTGGGAGAGGGGGAGTAGCAATTCCTGCCATCCTCATGTTTGAGGTGTCTGGGTTTGAAGCTCCCTCCCTCCTAACCCTGGGCCATTACAGTCTCACACCTAAAGCCTTGAACTTCCACTAGCCAGTCACTGGAGGCAAGGAGTAGGCCACTTAGCCTTGGGGTTGGACTGTTTTGAACACAGGTCAATTTGTAGAAGTAGGTTTAGTCAAAAACTGTTAGCCACTAGGTGGAAAAACAACCCGGAAACAGGCATTGAATTGGAAAACTGAACCTAGGCTAGAATCCAACACCTTAAAGTGTTCAGCGAAGTAGGGAGCTGGAGCAGGTTTCTCTTCATCCTATGGAAGGCTATCCAGAAATTGCAAGGAGGTTGATCATTCTAACGATAAGAATATTAAAGAACAGTGGAAGAGATGGGTAAATAAATTGGTTTTGCTTCTGAACAAGACTGGGAGTGCTCAGCACTGTGCTCAGGAAACTGACCTGGAGATTTATTAAGTTAGCTACACAAGCAAACACCTTTGATTAAAAGTTTCATGTAAGGAAAAAAAATGACTTTAAAAACTGATTTGATAATCTGTGTGCTCTCTCTCTGTGCTCTGATGGGATGGATTGGCAGACCCTGCACAGGCTTCTCTGAGAGCATTAGGCTTAGAATTGCCCTGATACTTCAACAGGTCACTCACTGGAAGGTCTGGGAGGCCTTTGACAGACAGAGGCAGAAGTCTCATTAATGGCTGGCATTTATTCTCTATGGAACGTTAACTGTTGCTAAGTCATGTTGTTGTGGCTTTGCTATTTTTGTTTTCCTGGATCACGATAACCAAACAAAACCCCCTCTTTATAATATTTTAAGGATTATGCATAGTTTTGTATATTTTTCTGTCTTTTTTTTTTTTAATGTCTGCATGGAGTGCACGTGTCTAGGCAGGTTTTTACATGTGTGTGGACATGTGTGGGTTCACTTGAGGCTGAGGTCAGGAAACACCCTCCACCTTAATCTTCAAGGCAATGTCTCTCAGACAAACCCCGAGCTCACCAACACTAGTCTTGGTAGTCACCTTCTCTGGGGATCCCTTGGCTTCTCTGAAGCTAGAATTACAGACATACTTCCTCGTCTATCAGACACTCATGAGGATTTCTGGGGGACGTAGTTTCAGCATTTGTGTTTGGGTAGCAAGCGTTGAGCCACCTCCCAACCCCAATTTTGTATATTTTTCTTATTTATGTGAACTTCCTTTTTAGTTATATTATAAAAGATAAATTAAGGTGCATGGAACATTTAAAGAGCTTTATTTGAGCAGACAGCAATTCATGAACAGGGCAGCTACAGAAGGGGCCTTTAGGAAGGCCAGGCTGAGAAGCCTTCCGAAGGGGAGCTTGAAACCCAGCAAATATTTGATTAGCTGGGTAGAGCAAGGTCTGCTCTTAGATTGTTGCAAAGAACATTCTCTAGTTCGAGGCTAATGACAGTTTCGGATTGGATGAACTTAAATTTTCACCTTATTGTTTACATTGAGTTGGGATTCCATTTGCTTACATAGAAACTCTGGTTTCTGGAGCCTCCTCTGTCTGGCGGTCTCCTTATTAACTGAGGACACAGAGACACTCAGGAATTAAATGAGTTGCCAGCCTCCACCAGGCTGCCTCTTATAATGCATGCCATTTTCAAACACTACAAGATCTAGTATTTATTTATGATCTCTTGCAGCCAGAGAAGTCAGCAGTTCATCTATAATTCAGAAATCGAGGCGGGGCGGGAAGCTTGGGCCCTTCTGAACCGAGTCCAATTACAAGCACAAAAGAAAAAGAAGTTTCACTTTGCCTTGGGCCGTGAAATACCTTGGACCCACCCTGAATATAGGAAAAGAGAAAAAGACCAAAGAGACTTGAAGAATTCCAGAGATTAACCCCAGGCTAGGGAAGTGACTCTGCTGAAATGGCACCTGAAAACCACATTTGTTCTGGGAGCCTGAGACCAGGAAACCTGTAGACGTTTTCTTGGAAAAGGTTCAGACGAGGAGTCAGCGAGATGATTGAGGGCTTGGAGGGGACTGAGTTAGGAGGACAGGGTGAAAGAATTAAGCAGGTTGGCCTTGGCTTAGAGACAGCAAAGATAGGGCCTTGATAACCATCTGCAATTACTTGGTTGTCTAAATAGTAAGGAAGGCAAAGTACTACTCGGAGTGGGACAAAGAATTATAATGACATGAAAATCGAGGCAAGGAAAAGAAGCCAGGATTCGCAACAATTCGCCTTTACAAGACGGGTCAAGGCAATTCCGTGACAAACATCTCAGCTTTAGAAGATCGTGGAACAATAGACAAAAGCGATAGAACACCACGTATCACCCCTCCAGATAATCTTGTCTTAAGGTTGTCAATTTTACCACACTTGAGTTCAGGCATTAAGCATAAAGTGCTTCAAAGTTATGCTATGTTGTTTCAACTGTTGTTTAGCTGGGATCCAGGATGCCCTTCGGGGATCTATTCTTGACCTGAGGTTAACCCAAGGAGGTAGGAGCCGTACATACAAGGGCTCCTGTCCAGCGCAGAAGACCAGTGATGCAAGGGCTTCCTGAGAGGGCTGGTGCTGAGACGGCGAGCGTCTTCCATTCGATTAACCGTGATTTTTGAACAGTCATTGGTTCTGCAATTTGAGCGCACAGCCCTAACCTCTCTGAATGCTACATTCTGCTTTTGTAAGCTTCTCGGAAAGGTCTTCTGATCTGTAAAGACGGATCTTCCTCATTTCAAGTTCCTAACATACACTTCACTTATTTTCAACTTATTTTGCCCATGGCTTGGATGTTTCTTTCTTTTAAAGAGGGATCTTAGAGTTTAAAAGTGCTTTTCAAACTTCCTACGTGATCGATCTCCTTCTCTCTCTCTCTCTCTCTCTCTCTCTCTCTCTCTCTCTCTCTCTCTCTCTCTCTCTCTGGTGTGTTACCTCCCAACACTGGAATATAGGTGTGGACCACCATTCCAGACCATTTACATGAGCACTGGGGATCCAGACTCAGGTTGCCTAGCAACTTCTTCACCCACTGTGCCATCTCCCCAGCTCCACATGGAGTCTTTTAAAAAAGTAAAAAACAAATCCTATGCACTGATATTTTTTTAGACTATAATAAAGTTTATAAGAAAAAAGGAAATGAAATGCCCTACAGGTACAAAGTACAGACTCTATTTTTAGATTTGACAGGAAAAGTTTAGACTCTAAATTATTGAAATTATATAAATTATAATATATTATAAATTATATAAATTATTACAAGTTCTAAAAACTTGCAGGAAAGGATTTTATTTTTGACTTAGCTATTTCCTGATCATCCTGTCCTAGGAAACACATTGTCCACCTACAAATGAATTTGTTTATCCCTGAAATGTGTCTACTGATGCCTGTCCTTTTCATCTGCCACTGAGCAAAAACGTGTCAGGTTTGAGGGCCTGCAGAAGCTCCATCTTTCTGTCAAGCAAGTGACCCTTCCTTCCTTCCTTCCTTCCCTCCTTCCTTCCCTCCCTCCCTCCCTTCCCTCCCTCCCTCCCTCCCTCTCTTCCTTCCTTCCTTCCTTCCTCCCTTCCTTCCTTCCTTCCCTCCTTCCTTCCCTCCCTCCCTCCCTCCCTCCCTCCCTCCCTTCCTTCCTTCCCTCCTTCCTTCCCTCCTTCCTTCCCTCCTTCCTCCCTCCCTCCCTTCCTTCCCTCCTTCCTTCCCTCCCTCCCTCCCTTCCCTCCTTCCTTCCTTCCTTTCTTCCCTCCTTCCCTCCTCCTTCTTTCCTCCCTCCCTCCCTCCCTCCCTCCCTTCCTTCCTTCCTTCCTTTCTTTCTCGTTCTGTTTGTTTTTATCCACCTGTACCTCTTAAATGTAAGTAAGAGCCTTAAGTTCACCATTATTTCCTTTTTCTTTCTTCCGTTTTTCTAGGCTAGTCTGGAACTCACTACGTGGTCTAGACTGATCTTAAACTTGAAACCCTCCTACCTCGACCTCCAGGTTGCTGGCATTACAAGCGTGCCCCACCATTCCTAGTTTGAAAGTTTAAGTGTTTCAATCTTAAAAAAAATAGCCCGGCAGTGGTGGTGCACACCTTTAATCCCAGCACTCAGGAGGCAGAGGCAGGCAGATTTCTGAAGTTTGAGGCCAGCCTGGTCTACAGAGTGAGTTCCAGGACAGCCAGGGCTACACAGAGAAACCCTGTCTCGGGAAGAAAAAAAAAAAAAATCTGATCAGGGAAAAGCTAAAATCCTGGAAGCCATTGACACCAATCTCAAGACGTTTATATGTGAAAACTTGCAGTTTGTCCAAGCCATTCCCCCCCCTCCCCCCGGGTTCTGACATCTTTTTCTTCCAGGCTGGGCCAAGATTTCTTATTGTTCATAGATGATGCCCTTCCCTCTAGCTTTCAGCAGCTCTGTCACTGGTACGAGGATAGAGCTTTGGGAAGTTGCACAGCTTGGAAGAAAAACAATCTTGTACAGCATTCTGATTTCCCAGCTCTTGATATGGGTTTGGTTAGTAGGGGTTGAGAACTCCCTGAGTCAAGATCATGGAGACTCAGATGCTAGGAGCACATGTACCTGCGTATTAGTTGGGGAAATAATTAGTTGAGGAAACCCAAATAGAGTGGAGATCATCTCTTTGGCTTGGAATATCACTGGGTGTAGATAACAGAGATTCACCGTGATTACGATTTAGGCAAGAGTAAGCTGGGCTTGCCTAACTGTCAAAGAAAAAGGACCTGACAAACTACTGAACCTCCAAGAAAAGATACCTTGACTTGAGCTTTGCTCCGTTATTTCTCAGATTTTCTGTGTTTCAAAGATGCAATGAATGCTAGGATAGCAGTGGTTCCTGGGTCCTGGACATGAGTTCTGAGCCCCATTGTGGATGTGGTGACATTCTGCTTTTTCTATGTATTCACACTGTGTGTGTTCATCCAGTTACTCATTCATTCCACAGAGTCATTAGTTATTCGTCATTTGTTTATTTTTATTTTTTATGTGCATGTGTGAGTTCCTGTACACATGTATGAGCACCACATGAACGTCTCCTGTCCCCAGAGGTAAGAAGCCAGCATCAGATGCACAAGGACTGGAACTACAAACATTTGTGGGCTTCCATGTGGTCCACTGAGCCACCTCAGCATCTCATTATTAGTCATTTAATGTAGAAAATAATTTTCACAAGGGAGATAGCTGATAGATTTCTTCATGCATCATTTTGCGAATCTGTTGTATAACAATATATATGACTCTGGACATATGTACAAAAGCCACAGACAACGTTCTGGAACAACTAATAATGTGGAACCATAAAGATGTCCAGAAAATAGTGCATGTGAAGTTTAACTTCATATTCCTTCTTTATAACGGACAGTTATTTGACATTATTATATATTATTATATAATATATAATATAATTATATTATTATTTTTATGGCATTATGATTCTGTTGGTTCAGAATGTCATGAGGTATTTACAAAATGCTTACAATAGGACTAAAAATGACACATATATTTGCAGGGAAATCGTGTGGGAAAGTGATACCAGAGGAAGGGCTTCCAAAGTGCAAATCCACGTTGGCATGGAGACCTACAGAGGACTGATGCTTTGTCAGTTACTAACATGGTAGGTCACCTTGGGAAGTTACATACTTTCTCTGAGGCCCAGTTTCTTTTTCCGTGAAACAAATCTTGCCTTTCTCGAAGACTTGTTACCAGAGTTGAATAGGAAGGGGTTTGAAGCAAGATGGGGGTGGGGGGAGGACAGAGAAGGCATCATCTGATACACTTCCCCTTTAACAGGCCTCTGGACTCCTGGTTTGTATGTTCCATGTTTGTCAGGGCTGTTGAGTCATTTAAGCTGAAATGAAAATTGTGAAGTCCTCCTTCCCTCTCACAAATGAAGATAAAAGAAATCAGATTTCTGCTTTGGACTGTAACCAAAGCCAGTTTTCCGTTCCAGCTAGAAAGAGGTTTCTTGACTGCAAATAGAACCATTCGATTTAGATCTTAATAGAAGTTATTTTTAACTGTCGTTTTATTTGTTTCGCTTGTTAATCTAGGCTTCACAGAGAGGCAATGGGATCTATTAACATGACTATGGAAGCCAGTTGGAAGGCAGGAGGCAGGAATTGTTACTCTGAGGAACATAGGCATTTTTTCCCATTGACCATGCTTTCATGATTCTCACACAGCAAATAGTAACAATATCCTTTCCAACCACTATCTTTGGGATTTAATGTAACTCAAGTACTTGTTTTCATGATTTGTCATTTTAATATGCTTTTCTGTTTAGTCTTCATATCTAGAATTTTCAGTCACATTTCCCCCCCTCTCTGTTTATTTAGTCTCCTTGAGCCTTCTGAGGATGGATTAGATCTCTTTGCTTTTCTGTCTCACAGTCTTGTCTACTGACAAGACCAATTGAGAGGCACTGAATGCATACTAGTGGCCTTAACAAAATGGCTTTGAATGAATTTTTGTTAAAGTAAATAATATCAGCAACGAAAAGTATGAAATAAGAAAAGATCCTAAGTATGGAACGATCTTTTGGGTACAGTTTTATATTTTAGCAGAAGGACATATCACCCACGTGCTCCGTCTCTTCATACTACCTTGGGTCATTTCAATTAGTGGAAATGTGAACAACTTGATGGGGTTTTTGTTTTGTTTTGTTTTTGTTTTTGTTTTTCATGAACGTGCATCTAAGACCCACATAAACATAGGCTTGAAATGGAAAGAGTGATCCGTAAGTGTGTTATGTGCAATAATCCAAAGATAGATGAAGGAAAAACAAGTTTATGGAAAATGGAGAGGAAGAAGGAGGAAGATAACAGGATACATACGTAGAGCAGAATACTATTCATCGGGTGGACAGGTCGCTATAAAGTGGATATACGTACAGTAGAATAGACCATCGGTCAGCCTTAGAGGAAAGCAATTCAGACTTCTCCTGTACAAAGGGCAAACCTTCAGAACAGCACGCTGAGTGGAAATTTCCAGTCATAAACTCAAAGACACTAGGCTAGGGAGATGCCAGCATGGGTAAGGGTGCTGGCTCTGTAAGCATGAGGGCCTGAGTTAAGAAGCCCAGCATTTACGTAAAAAGCCATCGTGGCTATACATGCCAGTCATCCCAGCATTGGGGAGTTAGGAAGTATGAAGACAGGTGGATCCCAGGAGCTTGCTGGCTAGCTAGCGAGCCTCGGGTTCAGTGAGAGGACCTGTTTCAACAAAATGAGGTGGAGAGTGACCTTCACATGCAGGCTGATGGACAGTTGTACACTCACATGCATATGCCATACATATACCATACACATAAGTATACAACACACACACACACACACACACACACCCCTCTGATTTCATACGGAAGGTGCCTAGAGTGGTCAGCTCTATAGAGAAAGCAGAATGTTGACAGGATTTGTGAGGAAGAGTTTTAGTTTCACAAGGCAAAAGAATTCTGCAGCTTGTTTGTACGAACATGAATGTACTTTTCACTCCTGAATCATGTGTTTAGAAAAGGTTGAGATGGTAACTTTCATGTTACCATCTCATATATTTTAGAGCAATTTAGAAATGGACAATAGTAATTTTAAAAAGAAAAAAACCCAGAAATACTAAGTAAAATAATTTTGCTAGTCTATGGATTTTTTCCCTTTATGTACAACTTTTAAACCACAATAACTTCAGCATTAGGACATCAGGGATGTAATTTGTACAATTAGAAACGTTGTCTTTCCACATGACACTCATTGTCCTCCATCAGGATTGTATAAACAGTTCCACAGAAAGGTTAAAAAGGCTGAAGAACCTACCGGTTTGTTGAAACATATAATGTGCATATCAGTTTTCTCTGATCTTGGCCGTGGCCGACTACAGGACTCATTAACTTCATCATTTTTTGCACGTGTGTTTCCTCCATCAGTTTCCGTTCCTGTCAGTCAGTCTCACACAGCACTTCCGGCTTCATCCCTGCTTGACAAGGTTAAGCCTGTTGAAAATCTGCAGTCCTGCTCGGCTTTATTTTCCACAGATTTTTCCTGATAACCGTGGCATGAACTCTAAACTATGTGTTAGGGACTGAGAAGAAGCCAGAAGGTTTTTATTAGGGCTCGTAATCCCATCTCACTAACTTTCTCAGTGGCAACAATGGATCTGTGTCCTCTGGGGGGGGGGGGGGGAGGAGTATAATTAGGAGAAATGGGATTTTTTTTCTATATTAAGTTCAAAGATAATCTCTATTGATGGTCTTTACCTCTCTCTTCCCAGTCAATTTAGCAGTTTTCTTTTTTTGCTTTTTAGAATCTAATTAAGTAATTCATTCTGATGGCTTGTGCTTGTAATACTTTGAATTTTGATGAAAATCAATATGAATTGCTCCATTCTTTAACCGTTAGTAAATATTTTAGGAGTAGTCATACTCTATAGCAGGTGTTAAAATAAGGTTATGTGGTGTTTTCTTCTAACTACTAAGTGATAAATATCCTAATGTAGAGGATTTTCAGAAGGCTCAGATCACAGCACAATACTTTGTTCATCCATTATAGCCGTCATGGCTTCTCTGCCCCTGCTGCTCAGATGATGAGTGTGACCAACTGCTGGGCCAGGGTCCTGTCCCTTCAGGGCACTGTCAACTGTCTCCTTTGTCCATCTAAGGTGAAACATTAATTATCAGTACTTGGAGATAGATTTTCAGCTAAAAGATCATAATGACTTTTCTTTCGTTTACTTTGACAACTACAACAGATTAAGAATAATTTCCATAAACCATAGCCCAAAGTGGCTTAGGAGATTATAGAATCAACCCTTATCAGGAGCTAAGAGATTGTGAATATTTAGGTCTTTCAGGTCAGGATATACCCTGTGTTGAGATGACTCAGTGGATAATGCCACTTGCTGTCAAACCTAATGACATAAATTCATTCCCCTGGACTCATGGTAGAAGGAAAAAACTGACTTCAACTAGTTGTCCTCTGACTTCTACATGCATGCTGTGGCATATGCTTATGCATTTGTGTATATGTACACATGAGAAATACATCTCAATTATTTATCATAGTCAGTTCTGGCTATGAAACAGGATGGTAGATAATTCTTACCAAATTAGAGATGGAGCAAGGAGATGTGTTGATGACTAGGACCAAGGAGGAGAAAGGAAAGCCAAGGATGGAGTTGTGAGAGGCAATGTCCATGTCTGGAAGTTTGTAAATCAGGACTGGGTTGGGTTCCAGTATATGAAGGGGTTGGTATGGAAGTTCTCATCTATCATAGAGAAGCAATGGTGAATCCTCAACCTTCCTATCGTGGTGATGGTAGTACTTTTTATTCAAGGAAAGTTAGGGAGCTGGGGAGATGGGTTAGTGGTTCAGTCACTTGGAGCTGGAGTTATAGGTGGTTTTAGTGCTGGAAGCTAAACTCAGGTCCTCGGCAAGAACAGCCAGCCAGTCCTCTGAGCCACTGAGCCATCTCTCCAGCCTCGTGGAGCTGGATCATTTTACTCCCACCTGCAGAAGTAACTTTCTTCAAATCTGAACTTCTGGTTTGGTTTATTGTAGGAAGCTCCTCTAGGACAGGGTTTCTTTCTTTCTTTTTTCTTTCTTTCTTTCTTTTTTTAAACAGCACTGTGCAATTTATTAACCATTCAAGTACAGTAGCATCTGGTGAGATTGGGACAAAGTTGCGATAGCAAAGTGAACAGATATTCAGCATCTAATGGGTTGGAGGAAGCCACTACGTATTCTTCCCATATGTCTTCCATAGTCAAGGCAGTACTAGCCATTAACCCAGTCCACTGAGTGTGTCCCTGAGTGGAAAAGATGCAACAAGAAACATAGCTCCATAAGAAAGACCAACACTTTAAAAAAGAGTAACCCCCCCCCCCCCAGTTTCTCTCCTTGAGCCTCTAAAACATCTCACAGCAACTCTTTATGGACAAAGTAAGATTCCATATTAATCTCATGGAGAAATAGAGTGTAATAAGGAAAAACAGCAAAGAGGAGAAATCTATTTAAAGATATGTGAGTTTTAGAATTACACAGTAGGGGTACAATTCTTCCCTGAACAATCTCACCCATTCCTGCTTTGTTTTAATCACCACCATGAAGCTGGTGATGTCACAATCTTCTTTAGTCAGTATTTGGGGAACAGAGGAAATTGCTCAGCAGACCAAAGCACTTGCTTTGCAAGGATCTGAGTTCTAATCCTTAGGACCCACATCAAAGCTGGACACACCCATGAGCCCAGTGTTCCAACAGGAATTTGGGAGGCAGAAACAGGAGAATTCTTTGAAGCTAGTGGGCCATCTTATCTGTCAAAAAACAAGTGACCCTGCCTCAAAGAAGGTATGGGGCTAGGACTGACACCCACAGTTTATCTTCTAGGACAGGATTTCTTAGCACAGCTGTAAGGCACTCCTGCTGGCCAAGGGAGATGATTTTTGTTTTGTTTTTGTTTTTGTAGACAGGGTCTCTCTATATATCCCTGGCTGTTCTGGATGTCACTATGTACATGATGCTGGCCTTGAACTCATAGAGATCCATGTGCCTCTGCCTCCTGAGTGCTGGAATTAAAGGTGTAAACCACTGTGCCAAGTGGAGATGATCTTTGAAAGTGCGTAAGTAAGCTTCTCTGTCTCAATCTACTTTAAACTGGATCTCTACTATTTAGAAGTAAATAACAGAGATTTACCAGTGGAAGCTACTTGAATTTCCTTCCTTCTTTCCTTCATCTTTCCTTCCTTTCTACCCCTCCTCATGTGTGGTGTATGTGTATGTGCATATATATAATATATGCATGCAGGTGTGAGCAGAGGCCAGAGGTTAATGTCAGATGGCACCCTCACCTTAGTATTTGAGACAAGGTCTCTCATTGACCCTCGGTTTGGCAAGGCTAGAACTCACTATGTACATTAAGCTGGCCTTGAACTCATAGAAAGGCTATCAAGTCCTATAGATTTGCATTTCACCCTCTTGTATCACTGCTGTCTCTTGTGTGGGTGTTTGGGGTCTGAGATTCGGACTTCGTGTTTGCACAAGCACTCTGTAAAATGAACTATCTTGACAGCCCTAAGTTTCTTAAATTGGTGTAGTCTCTGTTCCTTCATGTATAAACTGCTTAAAATATTCCCCTCACCATATATCAGTGGGGGTTGTTCTGAGAGACGTTGATTTTCCTTTGATGGCCTCATTGTGTCATCTCATAGTGGCAGCAATGAGAGGGAGAGGGTTGGAGATATAGAACGGATCTTCTGCTGCAGACAGAAACCTAGCCTTAGGTGTACGCAAATTACATCAACGGATGCTCGGCCATTGAAATAGGTAGGAAAACTGAACCTTCTGACTTCTATTCTGTGGGGTTTTTCTCTCCTAAAAAGTAAAACAAAAGGAGAAGAATTTGCAAGAAAGAGTTTCCTACTCCTTTTATTTTCAAAACTATGGTCAACATGTCCAAACAACTTGTACTTCTTTGTTCTTTTCTTTGCTCAGTTCTTGCTACTGCTGCTGTTTTTGTTCACTTGTCTCTGCTAAACATAGATGCAACCCAGGAAGCACTCACTACAAATGCAATGGAAACATTTCTTAAAGAAATGAACTGATTTTTAAATGATGCACACTTAGCCTCCTCTGTGTAGCAGGCCTCAAGGGCATTTAAAATGTTTAGGTATTTATGTCCCTTGTCTGTATTTCAGGTGATAAAGCTGAAGTGAAGGGCACATACATGGCCCCATGTTGTAGAGAGAGAAGTGGCAGATTGTGGCTTTTATTCAATGTGTCTGGCATTGGATCCTAAAACCACTTATTTTCTTAATTACATCTTTATGTGAGTGTTTAGTGCACTTGTAATACATTGTCATCTGTCTTGGTATTTTATACTGGTAAACTAAAGGCCTATTTAAACCAGGATGGACTAGAGTGGGAGAGGTAGCATACATTGGAAAGAGGAATTTAGGTTTCCAACTTCATACCCAAAGGGTCAAACTTGGAAATCTACTGTGTGGCAATTTCAGGCTGTTGCTTACAGAGGATAAGGCAGACAGAAGATCCAAGCACAAGGAGGCCAAGCATATGGCCCAGAGAAGACTGGACTAGGCTGTAAGCAAAAGTGGTCCTGACTTGTGCTGTGACTGATGAGGAAGAAGAGAAGGAGGGAGGGGCTGGAATGCAAACTTGAATAATTTATTTCAGATGAGATGATTATTCGTGTGTATGAGCCAAAGTAGTTTATCAATAAATCATCAAATTTCAAAGATGAAGCTTAATTCTTTAAGATTTTCAAATAGCTTTCAAGATCAAGGTCTTTAGATGTGGACATCCAGAAAGGCATAAGTAAGCAGAGAGCACATTAATGACCTCTAAAAACTGAAAGCCATAGATTTGTCACCAAACCAAACTGTGTGTCAAGCACTGAGGCTCCAAAGACTATTTTTCAACGTACAAGTACATGCACGATGCAGGACTTGAAGAGCACACTAGCTCTTCAAGAAATGTCAGCAAGAGGACCGTCAGCATGTAAGCCCGTTGAAGAGCATTAAGGTGGACAGTGAACTTACAACTGCCATGTTGTCTGACAAAATACGAGTGATGCAGTAAAAGTCTGAGTGAGGAAGAAGAAAATAGAAATAGGCTCATCTTTACAGAAGCGATAGCTAGATGTTGCAGGATTTTCCCTGTTCAAGTACATTAGGGCAACAGGAGCCCTGTGATTGGACAGGGAACAGGGAGGCGGAGCTAAGAGTTGACAGGAGAGAGGTATTGGAGGAGAGGAGAAGGAAGATGGCAGTAGACGTGAACTGTCGTAGCTCCACCGATGGTTATGTTAGTATAAAGGTTAGAAGTTTGGAATAAGTTGTCTAATCTAGGTGGGCAGCTTTTATCATCAATTGGCTCTGAAATTATTGTATTGGCATCTTGTAAATTGTGTTTTTATTGATACATAAATCTGGTTAACTATATGTTTAAGAGTTTTAATTCTCCTTATTTTTTTTTTTTTTTTTTTTTTTGGTTTTTCGAAACAGGATTTCTCTGTATAGCCGGGCAGTAGTGGTACACACCTTTAATCCCAGCACTTGGAAGGCAGAGGCAGGTGGATTTCTGAGTGCGAGGCCAGCGTGGTCTACAGAGTGAGTTCCAGGACAGCCAGGGCTACACAGAGAAACCCTGTCTCGAAAAACCATTAAAAAAAAAAAAAAGAGTTTTAATTCTACCGGGCAGTTGGGTGTTGAGATGGCTGACCGTGGGGCAGGCAGTTACTGTGTGAGCCTGGTGACAGAGATCCGCCAAGGGACTCAGCTCTGGAGAGTTGAGAGAGTGACATCACTTGGCGGGAGATCTGCTGCGGCCCACTGGTTGCCGGCCTGAGCACAGGAATGAGCAGGCTCTCTCATATTTTTAATACTTCTCACAACAGCTAGACATCAAAGGAAACCTAAATGACAGATGGTAAAATTCAAAGAGTAAAAGAAAAAGATCAAGGATGCTGAGAAGTACGCAAAGGTGACTGTGAAAGACCCAACAGCACTGCTCCGAAATAGAAAAAGAGAAGCAAGAATAAAGCCATATAATCCCAGAGAAAGAGAATATTCAACAAAATCCCTATAGTTTAAAAACATTATGATAGCTTGGTCAGGGAGCTGATGTATGGAATGGCTTAGTTCACCTTATTAAAAGATGAAGGTTGACTTAAGGCACACACAAAGCCAGACACGAGTCAGTGACTACCACCTATCATTCCCCTTGTTGAAGGGACTCAGAACACTTTCTGCACAGGGTCATTGTGTGAGGTGTAAAATGCTGATACTAGGTTTTTGCTCTGTTCAGTTGAGAGGCTGAAGAATCCTGTGCTCATCAACGTTAGAATCTAGAAATAGAGGTTGACCCAGACTGTAGTATCTAAAGCACATATGTACCAAGCAAAAGTACGAAGAGAAGGAAAGATGAATAGATGTTTGCCCTAGGAGGGAAGAAAGAGTTTACTAGGAAGGGGAACCCATGAGTTCTCAAATACACTAAATGATGAAAAGATATATGTTATGTATATTTGTCATAAATTATATATAAAAATAAGAAGAACATTGCCTGGAAACTACCTCACCTTATTAAGAGACTCTGCCATACAGAGTATTTCTTAGAGCTTAGAAGTAAATACGTAGACTATCGAGTCTCTCTTTCTGTCTTGTTTGTTAGCTAAAATGAACCAGAACTTTTTAAGAAAGACATCTCACTGTTTAAAAATGGGGTCATGAGTTTTAAGACTGCCTCACTGATCAAGGAAAAAACAGTGAAGATAAAAACTTGGCTTCGGTTCCAATCCACACTTAAGTTACTCAAATCAAGAACATCAGTCTCCAACTCGGCCATCGGCCATGCAGTGTGCAGCCAGGCCAGGGACAGCAACTCATGTGAACTCAGCATCTTATCTCTCTGACACTCTGGAAATAGTGCTACCCATTGAGCCAGCATTTTCCCACAGTCTGTCTCAAATTTCATAGCCCTTGTTAAGTAGTTGATAATATCAGTCCTATTCCCAGTGAGCAAATGTTACTGTCATTTAAATAGGATCTGAGGAGGGCATTCGCTGAACCAAATGAGTCTCTGAAGGTACCATGAGCTCAAGAGAAATTAGTACAGAACAAAGAGGAACCCTTGCCTCACCATTTTACAAACCGTTTAAACGTGCTTGGGGGAGGGGATGGGCAGAGTTGAACGGGAAGAAGAAAGAAGGGAGAGGGAGGGAAAGGGAAAAAGTCTGAGTTTAATTCTTCAGTTATATTGTGGGCAGACAAGATCCTCTCTATAGCTCTACTGTTTTTTAAAAAAACATCTAATATTCCCAATTGTCATTTCATTGTGTGGGAACAAGTTAAAATTAAGTATTAAGAAAAATGACCCCCACCCAGACTCATTTTTCTTCAAAAAAGTTGAATGTGAGAATAGATGACTTCAGTTTGCACAAACTTGTATCAATATTTAATGCTAACTATGGGGGGGGGGAGGCAGGAAGATCAGGAGTTGGGGGTCACTCCTGGTACACAGTGAATTTGAAGCCTGCATGATGTGAGATCTTATCTCAATAAACAGACAGATATAGACTTAAAGGAGTAAACAGATAACAGCCTGAACTATGGATGGGTGGAAAGCCTTCTTATCAAACTGTTTCTGAGAGTGCCAAGTCAAAGCTGAGTGCGGGTGTCATATAGTCAGTTTTGAGGTATGAAATCCTCAGCTCACAAAAGAGCTCTCACTGTATTTCTCTGCCTGATTCACATTTATGTGCGTGCATGCGTGCATGTGTGTGTGTGTATGTGTGTGCGCAACACAAGTGAAGGGTGTATTTGATAAGTATTTCAGAGTGTTTAGATACAAATAAGTAATTAGGCTGACCACTCCCATCGTATCCACAATCCACACTCCAAAACGGAGTCTTCTACCACTTGTTCAACAAAACATTCCCATAATCTCATTATCTCCTTCCTGTAGGAAATAACTGGCATAGATGAAGTTTCCAATGATTGGAATATTTGACAAACTTTCATGGGGAACTTAGAACTTTTCTCCAAAACGGTTACGGTTTGCTGGTGTGACAAAACTTTTCCTAGGGAGATACAACGCACATGTTTATCTCCTCATCCCAGATAGGGAGCCGAGGTGAAGCATGTGTTACTGACAGGAATATGGGTGAGGTTTGTTACATATAAGAACAGGAAAGTCCACCTCAGCATGGGTGACAGCTCCCAAAGCTGAGAACCTGGAATATACAGCACAGCCTGCAGGCAGCTCAACAGGTTGGAGAGTGTTCTTTCAGAGTGCCTCAGTTGATTTAAATCTCCTCCAGGAAGCTCTGCAGGTTTCTGCTTCTTCCAAGTAGATGGTTTGGGCTCAGAGTCTTCTTTGCAACGTTTATTGCTTACTCTAGCAGAGAGTAGCCTAGTGACTCTGGTCAGTTTCAGGGACTTCCTGAAGCTACTTGGAATGTTTACTTCTCTCCTAAAAGAGCATCCGTGTAAGATGGAATGCTTCCGTCTCTTGGGAAACTGTTTTACAACTGATTTGAATATAATTTCAACCTTCCCAGAGGTTGTGGCTAGGGAACTTGGTCTCTGGAAGGTTTACAGTAGTTGGTGATTTGGAAGTGTAAGAGGAGGGTGTGCTCCAGGGTTCTTTTTGCAAGGGGGGCTACAGAACAGAAACTGTGGACATGACTGCTCCATGGTATGGTTGAGAGAGGGGGGGGGCAGGTCTCTGGAAGAGCTCAGAGATCAGAACAGACAGAGTGGCTGGGTTATAGGAAGTAGCTGGCCTTGAGGAAGGGCCAGGAGACCAGCATGGCGGCTTAGATTTGCATAACAAATATTTGCGAGGAGAGACTGAGGGAGCCTGGAGCTTACGTAGCGTGCACCTTGCTAAAATGTTAGGCACCAAAGGTTTATTAGAGAAGTCCCTTTTGCCAGAGGTAAGGGAAGCGACTCCTTTTGGCGGAGAGAACTGGCGTCACAAGTTCCCACGAACGCTGGCTTTCATTTAACCACAAGAAATCCTCCGTAGTACAGCTTAAACTCACTTCTGGATATTCGGACCGCCCTTTGGAGTGTAGCGATTGGAATTTCCTTTGGACCTGAGAAGTGAGGACCACTCTTTATGGTGATCATTGATGAGAATAAGTCATTCTCAGGAGTCCCCTGAGTTCTCAAGAAAGCGTTTAAGAGGATGGAGGCGGGGTCCTCCTGCCTGCTCTTCCTCTGCGATGGCCCCCTCTGGCACCCACTCCCACCTTGCTGCCTGACGTCAGAAATGAGTCCAGCTGGGTGTCGTACCCTTAAACTTCCAAAGGTGTACTTAACATACCACTTCTTTTTGAAAGTAGCTTGTCTTCGCTAGCTTGGGATGGCAATGCAAAACTGAATAACAGAAACACACACACACACACACACACACACACACAAGCTAATCTGACGAGATTAAGAGAAAATAATCAGGGTATGAAGATATGTCTGAAAAAAATTTTTTTTCTGTTGTTGGCTTAAGCATTTTGCAAACAAAAATAAAAGGTAAAATTTACTTGGGCACATATGACATCAAGTACCAACGTATGTATTATCACTGTAGTGTGGATTTGTTTTTCAAGAAGCCAAAATCAGAAAAATGTGAATAAGAGAATTTTACAAATAGGATAAGAGAGAATTGGTGTAAATTGCAGCTTTCAGATCTTTGGGTTGGCTTCCGGCAGGGTTTTTCAGTTTAACAGGGGATCCAAATTTTCAATGAAAGGTATTAGGCTTTTACTGAGAGGGATTCAGGCTTCCCCCAGCATGTGAGGCTGTTATGTACCGGACAGTGAGACAGTTTTAAATCTTCTTAAACCCAGGCGGGAAATGCAGCTGTTTACTCTGATGGTTGGTTCCCATTGGTGAGAGGAGGTCTTTAAGTTGGTGTTTCAAAAGGAAAGAAAGGAAAGAAGAAAGTTCAAAGTTCAAATAGGTAGTTTGCTCCCTGCGATACTCTGAAGTATACCACCTACTTTTGTATATCCTCTAGTATACATGATAAAAGAATTCCATTTAAATATTCTTCTGCCTTTAAGAAGTTTGCCACAAGGAAGGAATAGTTAGGGAGACTGCAGCTTTGAAGGGGAAGGGAAAGCTGTTTGACCTTGGCCTCCACTAACTGGCTAATGGACTTAAAGTCATAGAGCCCACCCAAGTCCCCACTTCCACCCTAGAAATCCCACCTGGCCATTGTGTGACGTTGTCCTACAATTGATTTCCGATGACTTCCTGAAATACTGTAGTGATTTAACAGATGGACGTCTATTGGCTGAGGACCAGTGACAGAGAGAGTCCCTGCTTCCAGTACCAAGTAATGAGGGCAGTTTGGACACAAGTGATCAACCTGGACCATGCATGGACCTGATCATTGCTTCTCGGGAAATGATGGTGAGGAAATTGCTTTTCCTTGACGCTGCTTCCATTTTAAACAAACAATAAAGAGGAATACAGTTTTCTTTGAGACAGAACTTGATCCTGTTGACTTTATCCACATCTCTGATCCGTCCTTGATATTTTTCATTAATACTGTGTCACTGTGATGGATTGTATAAGCTTGATCACACTATTAGAAGGTGTGACCTTGTTGGAGTAGGCGTGGCACTGTGGATGTGGGCTTTAAGACCCTCATCCTGGCTGCTTGGAAGCCAGTATTCTGTGGGCAGCCTTCAGATGAAGATGTAGAACTCTCAGCTCCTCCTGAATCATGTCTGACTGGATGCTGCCACGTTCCCGCCTTGATGACAATGGACTGAACCTCTGAACCTGTAAGCCAGCCCCAACTAAATGTCCTTTATAAGACTTGCCTTGGTCATGGTGTCTATTCATAGCTGTAAAACCCTAAGACAGTCACTGAGGCAATTTTTGTTTTCCAAAGTGGGGGATTTCTGTGGAAAGGGACCTGAGAGGTAGAAAGGCAAGATGGCAGAAGTGAAAAGAAAGAAGAAAGGCGGTGGAGGGGAGAGCTAACCTCTGGACTACCAGGAAGTATCTGATTTTGGAATTAGGTTCCTCACATTGAACCACTTGTATAATACCACGCTACTTTAATTAAGGTCTTAGAACACTACAGAGCTGGCCATCATTGATATTCCCACTCCAGACTTCGCCATATTAACTGTTTTTAATGACAAAAGGCTTTTGCTTAAAGACCCTCACAGGTATAGTGTTATGTGGTTGTGAAATGTCTCCTGCAAACTCACATGAACACTGTCTTCAGCTGTCGTATTTTCTTGGGAGGCTGTGGAGCCTTTGAAACATGGAACCCAGCAGCTGAACCCAGCTGCTATGATTGGGCCTTTGAAGGTTATACCTGCCTGCTCTTTGATCCACCAGCACATGAGCAAACCTGCATCATACTCTGTCTGCCATGTTGGCTGGAAACAGTGGTACAAAAAGAGTTTCTCCCTCCTTAAGTTTACTTCCATCAGTATTTTGTCACAGTACCAAAACAAGGAACTATTGTGAAGTACTGTCTTGTAGGCACAAAGGCCAAGTTAGTCACAGGAGCCCCTCAACGAAGGCAGCTCTGTTGGTTTTTCTCCCTGAAAGAGGGATCTGGCCGTTAGATCCTCACCTGAGACAGCAGCCCCCCCCCCTTCTGCACCTCTTTTCACACAGAGTGACAATCTGCCCCCTACCCATCCTCAGAGTACTGTGTTTATAGGAGGTACAAAACTAATTAAAGAGCTGAAGAGGCGACACTACCCTGCATCTGTGGAGAAATTGTTGTCCATGCTTGGGTAACTGTTTTGGGGTTACCCATACTCTGTAAATAACCCCTCACCCGTGTGTGTAGGAGTAAGCTCAGTAAAATCATTGAGTCACCAACCTAGATTTGAGTGGCATGATTGCTTTGGTCTGTTGTTGTTGCCTTGTGTGGAGTGAATAGACATTTGGTCATGTCTCCCCAGGAAGAGTTCATGAAGCATTAACTACTATATACATCACTGATGGCACATTAACATAAGATAGCTTGCAAAAATGGCATATTCATAAGCCACTCTGATGATGTATTCTGAAGAATGATTTATTACAGGATCTTATTATTTCATGATCACCACAGAGTATATGTCCGCACACCCAGGACTTCAGCCTGCCACACAAGGCTCTATGGCATGTACTGCCACACGTGCATCCACCACGGATTAAGGCATCAATAGATGGCACCTGACTGTTTTTCATAGGACCAACATTTTGTTAAAATTTTTGGTTGCTTTGCTGACTTACATAAATCTCTCTATTTGCTCCCAATTCAGGTCAGACCCATGATTAACTGAATTCCTTTCTTAGGTTTCCTCAGTCATTTTGAATACTTAGCACTTATCAAGAGAGGCTCCATAGCAAGTATCTTCAGATAGGGTGACAATTGTACCATGTATTGTTTGCCCTGTATCTCTAAAACCCATTTCATGTCAGGTGGTTCTACTGGTCCAAGGTTCTATCTTCCTCTGCCTGCCCATATTGATAAAAATCTCTGGAAGGTAATGGTGGACTGAAAGATGCAAGTGGAGAGGGATCAAATCACATATAAAGTAGATCTCTGACCTGTTTCGGTATCAAGCACCTCAGAAATCAACCAGTTATTTAAGTAACCTGCCTGGGGAAGGCAATCTACTGTCTGCAAGTCATACCTCTGAAAGCCAGACATACTTACTATGTCTAAAAATAAGCCAGAAACCCAAACAGTTACCATTGTAACAAGCAGATTCTGTCCTTCCAACACACTTCAATCATCTCTTACCCTAAGGCCACCCTCTCCCCATTTTCTGATGCCTTTGAGTCTGTGTAAATGTAGGCAAAGGCATCTATGTATTGAGATTATATTGAATTCTGGAATGTTAAATTAAGTGATAAAAGGCAACTTAGAATTGAGAAATCCACCCAATGGTGGCTTGCTACAGCAAGTTCTGGATATGTGGCCTTCACTTTTTTTTTTGTGGTTGGTCTTCATGTGTTTCCATGCCAGGTCCCAGTATAGGTTAGTAGGACTTGTCAGGTTGGTTTTTATACCAGTTCCATGCCTGACAAAATGTGCCAGTTCTTTTTTCCAGCTGCTCCCCTTTAGCTCAGTATTGGTTACTTCTTAACAACCCTGGTCAGTCTGCTCAGGATGAGGTTCTAGAACACAGGGAATTGGTTCTCACTGCTTTGCTGGGTTGCTGATTCCTCTCCTAGATGTCAGATACACATGTCCTTTCTCAGAGCCAGAAACGTACCCCAGTCCCTTCCTACAAGGGAGCCAATGCTCTTTTCTCTTCCTTAGTAAAGCAGAAAATATGTATAAGTGAAGTGTTTGACTCAATTAATCAAATATCGTCTCATTAGAACTGAGATAATTTATTTGAATGCTAGAAGGCAGGTAGGTGTTTAGCAAAGGAATGAACCAAGCTAAGCTCTTCTGTTATGGATTCTATGGTGAGCCCTTCAGTGGTGATATACTTGTCCTGCCTTTAATAATAAAAGTTCTTCTGCCACACTATTTTCTGTGACCTCAGCTCTAGATTATTTTGTAATCTTTTGTTTTCAGATAAAAAAACAAAAACAAAAACAAAAACCAAACCAAAACACCAGTTCTTAATTAGTTAAAAAAACAAAACAAAACAGTTTTCCCAAATCAATTATGTGTTTTATTTATGGTAAATTTGTATCTGCTAGCTTTTCTTGTGTATTTCTTTATTGTTCTTCTGTGTATACAATAACTTATTGTTCCATGACATCCTTGTGATGCAATCTTTTTACAATCCAGCTAAAAAGGATGTGTTACATTTCATGCATTGTGCAATCTATGCATATAAGCTAGGTGACTTCAACTTGGTGAACCTGCAGAGTTCATGTCCTTATGCATGATAACTGTTATCACAACTTGCTTCTCTGGAGTTCACTTTTGATTGTGTGTATAAGACAAACCTTGATTTCAGAAATGTTAAAGTATAAAGAAAAGGTATCTTAGAGTTGGGAAATATAGTCCCAATAAATCTTATCCCTTCCTAATTGATATGTTCAGCCAGGTTTACAACGAAGGTAGTTAGGCATTCCAACGAGATGCCACCTTTGTGTGTCTGCTGCAAAAGCTGATGCTTCACAAGACAAACCATAACCTGCATCTCTTGTGTGTTAAAGATAGTCCTGTTATTGACCTTTCCAAATGTATCTGTGCTCTGTCCTTGACTCTGTCCATTGTGGAGTCCTGGCATCTCTATAGTGCCTCTCTGCCATTATCAATCTGCCATGGCCTCGTCTTCTCTTTCCTCCATAGCACTGGAAAACAAAAAACAAAACAAAACCCTTTGTCTTTTGCTAAGATGTTTTCACTGAATCGCAACTATAAATCAGAT
Organism: Rhynchomys soricoides; assembly: GCA_019843965.1. Taxonomy (NCBI): domain Eukaryota; kingdom Metazoa; phylum Chordata; class Mammalia; order Rodentia; family Muridae; genus Rhynchomys; species Rhynchomys soricoides. The sequence continues at coordinate 17,601,461 of JADRCH010000004.1, read as the reverse complement.
AGAGCCCAAACTCATCTGCTCATTGCTGCCTCCTCCACCACAAGGCACTCACCCTGGCCGATCCTCTCTTTGCATCACTCTGATTTCTTGCCCCAGGGACTCACACCTTGGGAATACCAAGCCTGTCTTTTCACAATACACTCATTACCACTCAGGTCTTGGCTGACATCGAAGAGGGACTTTCCTGAAAGCACTGTATGAGTAGGTTTCCTCTGCCTGCTTCCCCATCTCTGTCAGCAGCAACCCTTAGATTTCACACTTGGTTTTGTGACAGTTATATTTGTTTGTCAGTGAGTAGACTCACCTTGGGAAAGCAAATACCTACATCTTCACGAATCAGGGGCTTGGGCATAGTTTTCTGTAATAATCTGTGGGAAACGGCACAAAGGGAAATGAGTCTCTAGACACAAGACTAGAGGTTTGTGTCTGTAATCAGGGTCACAACTGAGATCCAGGAAGAAGCACTTCTAGTAGGTCTGTGGAGCCTACTGTTCCTTTCCACTGGGAAAGAATATTAGCTGCAGTCTAGCAGTTGGGCTTCAGGTCTTGGATGATACAAGCACTAACATCAGTGTGTCCTTAACCTTCATAGGAGTCTATGGCTTTGCTTTTGTAAAGGAATGATAATTCCTTCACTATTCAATACTTAACCCAAAGATGGTATGAGGCAGTTGTAGGTAAAGTTGCCTTGCAAGATCAAGTCACCATATGGACATGGAAGGAAGGAACTTACTATAGAAATATTGCAAGCCAGGCACTTGGCCACAGCTGCTGAGAACAGACCAAGCACAAGTTGTAGGTACGAGACCCTGGCTGAAGTAGGAAGGGTGTGTGTGACTGGCCATAACTTTCTAGGACTGCTGGGTTTGGGGTCTTTTGTTTTCTACTGTCATGATTAAAATTTACTCAGTAGGGACATAGAGAGAGAGCATCTGTAGTGTCCAGGGTCAGTTTGTAGGTTTAGCCACAGAGGAAAGGGTTCTACAGCACCCTTCTTGATCTCTGTATTTACCTCATTCTGGTATCCACTTCACCTTGTATATTTATCTTAGAGGAGAGAGAAAAACATGAATTTACAAGGTAAATAATTAGGAGACTACTTGCCTTACAACAGACAGTAACGATCTTAAATTATTAAAGCTTTGTAAAATTTCAAGCCTTATCCAAGAAACTGGGAAGCATGTGAGAACAGTTCCCTTGTGTGCCCCATCCTCATAGGTGAGTCTCAGAGTAGAGGTGACTAGCTGCCTCCCAGAGTTAACGATTCTTTTCAAGGTAGAGTGGCTACAGGTCGTGGCTGTCCGACCAGGACTCTGTGTCTGTGTTTATTACCTTACTACCTATCATATGTGGCTTACACTTATGGCTCTGTGTGTGGTGGGCATCAAGCCCAGTGTGTATGACCAGTGCTGGCCTTCTCTGTGTATTCTTCATCTCCTGACATTGGTGACTATGGAACATGACTCAGTGCCTAGACCATGACCACTCAGGGGACAGGAAGCTCTTGTGTCCTGAACGGCCAGCCTGGCTTCTAGATGAGTGAGAAATGAAGCTGTGTTGTGTTGGATCACAGAATTTTAATTTTTTTCTTATTACAACCACTAAGGTTATAACTGCTATAGAAAGAACTTGTTAGGATTAAAATGAATAAAGGAAGTGGTTTTATCTGCTTGTAATTAGGCATATATAATATGTAAGTTATTTCCTTTCCAAAGCAGTTACATACATACAACTCTATAGCAGTGAAAACAGCAAGCACGAGGATTAATATGGAACAAAGAAAATAATTCGCTGCATAAAAATGTTTGACTATGCAAATAAATTTAGAAACATTTTCTCCATCCTCTAAGACATCCCAACTGCCAAAGTTGAATTATGAAAACCTGTAAAACAAGTTAAAGGGTGTTATCTTCGTATCTATCGCACAATGATGATTTATTTTTATTTTTGACATTGTATCTTCCTGCCCTTTTTATCTTTGTCTGCCTCATTGTTTCTTATGTTACTTTGAGAGTAAGCCAGGAGGTGGTAAAAGCCCTTGTTTTTCCAAGTCACGGAAACAGCTGACATCCTGTCTCTCTCTATTAATGAGTAATAGACAGGTGGATATTTACCAGTGGCTCCAGTTGAATTATGACAAGACCCATCATGAGCTAGGCAGGGAGGCTGTCTACTGTGTGGTGTGAGTAAGGATAGCTCAGAGCACAGCTCCTGGTTCTTTCAGCAAGTAGGGACAAGTTTATACATTGCTGGCTCTCTCTAAATAACCCAACAGTTGTTTTTGTAAAGGGCATTGCAATTATTCTCCTGGCTGAAGTTTATTCTGTAGGAAATCTCTCTCAGGTCTTTTGTTGGAGAAGCTAAAGCACATAAGAGTTTCAAACAAGCACTGAGGATTAGTAACAACACAAGAGTTCCCTGTTTCCGAGAACTTGACATGTTACTGGAACCTGTGGCAAGATGTTGGCCCTTACACATTGAGGCTGTACTAAAGACTTCAGGGCAAGACATTAGGCTACTTGGCGGCCATTGGGCTACTTGGCGGCCATTGAAGTTGTGCAAGTGTTAAAGTGTTACCGTGGGAGAAAACAAAAACAAAAAACAAAACACCAACCTGTGTAGGGTAATATTGGTTCAGAATGCGCTTCCAGGATTTACAGTCATTACCTCATCCACTCTTTCATCATGGGTCTCCACAGAGCAGGTGTGAAGTATTACTGTCCTTTCAGAAGGAGGTGGAGAAGAAGCGATTTGCAGACAATATTATTCGCAGCAAATGTTTTCTTTAACTCTTCTGGGGCTGTGTCTAAACTACCTGACTGAATGTGGCAGCTCAGGAAGTGAGCTTTGGAATGACTGAGTCAATTTTGGGAGCATGATGTTCTACTAGCAAGAGTCTCCCTAGGATCAAGAAAGAACCGCTTGGAGCTGCCACAATATAATTCTTACCTCAGGATATTTCTTAAGTGGGTTCAACCTTGCTCTCAAATGCTTATCAGTGTAGCACAATTAATAAAAAAATACAGAAGTTTCTTGTCTTGTAAAAATGATCCTGGAAGCCAGGTTTGGTGGCACGTCTCTGCAATCTCAGCACCCAAGAGGTTGAGACTGGAGGGGTGGCAAATTAGAGGCTAACTCAGGCTATGGAGCAAGCATACGCCAGGTTGGGTTGTGTACTAATGAGACCCTGTCACAAACAAACAATGGAACAAAGCAAAGAAACAAATGAATCGAACTAAAAGCCTCTACCATCCCCAATTACTGTGCTTATGTTACCAGCTGAATGGATGAATAGATAAACATAGTTGTCTGGGAATTAAATAATAGAGACATAATGCTAATTGTCATGTCTTTACAAATATACAGAAAATTGAATTGTGTGGTGAACTTAGGGAGAAAGGATCAGTGTGGAAGAGGGGGGCAGAAAGAGTCTGAGAGTCAGAGGCAGTGGGTGACTACCGGGGGAGACAGTGTCTTCTGGACACAGTTGGGCAGCCAGGCATAGAGATGCAGGGCCGTGGGAGAGCATGCATGAGACCTGGGGAAGCCCAAGCCAGATCAAACCTGAGCATGGAGGACTAAGTTGAGCCGGAAATCTTACCTCAGCTGTGGAGTTACAGACAACTGTTAGCTACAGGAAGAGCAAGACACATTTTCCTAAGAGCTTAGCTCCTAGCAGGTTGACCACACTTCAGTGGAGGACCATATTTGGACAGCAGAGTTGATGTTAATAGATATTTAAAAGACAGACACAAAGTTGGCTTAGGAAGGGAAGGGAGTAGGCCTGAGAAGAGTTGGGGGAGGGGTAAGTAGGATGCAGATAGGTATAAAGCTCTCGAATAACCAATAAAATCATTTCGAACGGCAGTTAGCCCATGGTTCCTTCCGGCCCATACATCTGAACTGAAGTTGTTAGGACACTGGAAAGCTGCACTCTTCAGCTGCAGTGACTGGGCTCTCAATGCCCACAGGAAGCAATGTACACTCTTCCTCTCACTTGACCTGCATAACTCACAGAGGTTAGCATCACCTTGCTCACTCTGCAGGTGAGAAAACTGTTGTTAAGAGGTTAAGCAACTGACACACATCAGGTCTGTAAATGTACACATTTTGACAGGCGAGCTTTTTTTTAAGCTCCTACTAGCTGAGAATGAAGTCTTATTTTCTAAGTATCAGGCATAGCGCTACATACTGGGAATGTCAGGAAGAAAAAAGTTCTGAGCCTTAAGGAGAAATACATTCTCCTTTCTCAACAATCACAGTCCCCATCTCTCCCCCCTGCCACACAGAGTTCCTCCTGCTCAATCACCTTCCTTGCTGTGACACTGATTACATGACATCCACATGTCGGTATGCAGGTGCAGATACCTGCTGCCTTTTGATGCGTTGTCAATCATCAGGAGAGAGAAAACCGTAGAAAGCCCCCACTAAGCGTAGATATCACAATGCATGCATCTACCACCTGAAGAGGCTGAATCGCACTGGCTGACCGGAACCTCAGTTTGTCTAACTACAGAGAAGAGTAATTACATTTGAGAGACATCCCGTTAAACAAGGAAAGTTACAAAATCCACAGGGGTAAATATTTGTAATCCTTTGTAGATGTAGAATCATGGGAATACACATCCATTTTGTTTCCTAACATCCAGTTTATTTCTGTATTCTCATTTTTATTGACACTAACACATATATTTAGGGTTCAAAGAGCCATGTCTGTGATCACAGCAGCACAAAAATAAAGAGTGTGACAACTTTTCTATTATTACATAAAATGGAACATTTTTTCCCGCATAACATTTTGATGATTCAGTGAGAGTTTTACATCATGCACCTTGATCACAATCCCTTCCCAACCCTTCCATGTCCGATCCCCCTTTTGACTCACCCAAAGAAGCAAAAGAGAAACATTTTTTAGAAGAAGAAGAAGAGGAAGAGGAAGAGGAGGAGGAGGCGGAGGAGGAGGAGGAGGAGGAGGAGGAGGAGGAGGAGGAGGAGGAGGAGGAGGAAGAGAGAGAGAGAGACAGAGACAGAGACAGAGACAGAGACAGAGAGAGCCCATTTTCTGTTTTATCTATATACTTGTTGGAGCATGGCCTGCTCCTTGAAATAGAACTGAGTCCTTTCTCTCCCACATCTCAGTCAGAAGTCAGTGTTTGACAACCCATTACCCCTTTTAAGAGTTCTCTTCAGTGGTTTCCTGCCTACGCTGTTACTTTTGGGAGGTGGGGGGGGGGCGGGGGATGGGGTGGATATCCATGGGCCATGTTGCCGCCTGGGAGGCTACACAGATCTGAGTGGCCTGAGCTGCCACCTGAGCCCATGGTGATGTCTGGGTTGTGCTGCCCCAGGGACATGTCTGGATCCATGATCCTGCTGCAGCCAAGGTCTGTGATGTGTCCGTGACCCATCTTAGCACCATAGGCTATGCAGATGTTTGTTCTATGCTGCAGGCTGAGACCATGTTAATATCTGTGGTCCAGGAAGACTCAGAGGGCCTTGTCTGGGTCTGGGTTCTGCAGTCCCAGGTCCTACTGCAGCAGGGGGCTGAGTTCATGGTCTGTGCTGAAAATGAGTGGAGGCCCATAACCCATGCTCCCTCTAACTGTGAAGAGCAAGGAGACTACTTTTACCTTGGTATCAATGACTGCAGACACACAGTTGAGGAAGACCATGGAAGCCTTTGGCAACAATTCCTTAAAAATACAAGCTACTCCGCTGACTTTGGTCGTATTCTCTTACTTGATCCATTTAGAGTTGGTCAGGCTCCTGGTCTCAGTATGAGGTCCTGGAATCCTTAGAAACCTAGGAATCAGAAGCTTTCACTAGCTTGGGTATCCAACACGTGTAATATTTGTAATTAGTCTGGACTTACAGTTCTACCACTTGCAAATAGTTGACCCTGGACAATTTCAAATTCCAACCTCTACTTCCATATCCACGAAATAAGTGTAAACATGCTGTGGAGGGCTGAAAAGATGATAATAAACATCCTCATTGGTATCTGCCTTGAATAAGTGATAATTACTAATTATTATGATTATTTTAAATAATGTAATTATTAAAATATCAAATTTATATTTTACATATCCAAACTATATATTTAATTATGTATTTTTATTTTACTTCTCTTGCTCCAATTTTCTTCCTTGTATGACTGTCTATTCTTTTTAAAAATAATTTTATTTATGTTTCTATTAATCTCATAATATTGTGCCTACTGTGCATGGGATGCTGGGTAAGAGAGGAAGGGACACAGGTAGGAAGAGCGTGAGGAAGAAAGAGAAAGGCGGCATGAGGAAGTAGCTCTGCTAGATGTTATATACCTGTAGAGATCACAGCGGGTTGTAGTTAAAATGCTGTTTCCGATTTAGCATGTCTGCTATGGGGCCTGATAACCTGCAACTCTAGTGAGCCCTTCATGGTGTTAATGCTGTCGGCCAGCCCAAGGAGCTTAGATGGTATAGAATAACCCATGCAATAGAATTTCATTTCAAGAGGAGCAGAGACTAGTGTTGACCTTACCCTGCCCATAATATTAACTTTAAAAATTTTTCTACATCTTTACAAGGGTACCAGTTTAATATTTTTCATAATAGTGTCAATTTTCTTCTACCAAGAGGAGCCTGGGTAATGCTTGCAATTTATTCAGAACAATTTTGAAAACAGAGAGGCAAAGTATGGTCATTTTTGTCCTGAGGTCTATTGATTTTTAAATCTCTACTCTATTAATTTGATCATGCATGATGCCTGCTGTAAGTCATTCAACAAACCCTTTACTTGAAAAAAGCAGATTATAAAGTAATGTATTCAATTCCATAATTTTATTCATCTACCACTGGTTTTAAAAAAAAGCAAAAATTCTAAGTCGAAAGCTAAAGCCACGTGAAAAGGAGAATATTTTGTATAATCTTAACTACGGACCCCTTTAAAACCACGAACCAGAAACGCTCTTGTGCAAAAAATGACCGAAGCTTTGTGTTAGAAATACGTTGAAAACACAATTGCCATTTCTTTTCCCTTAACTATATCATGAAGATCGACTAACAAGTTACTAATGCCCATTAGGAGTGAATGTAATAATAAGGACCGAATCCTAGATGCAAGGCTTTGCTAAGTTATGCAGACTCGTGGGTCGGAATGTCAGTGAGGGTTGTCAAGACACTGGGTTCAAAGGCGAGTGGCTGGTGGACCTCTTGCATTTATTTCACAGATATCTCTGCCCTATTCACTTTTCTCTGCTATTATTTCTGCCTTTGTCTTGCTCTACTTTCATCTTGCATATCAGGAGTCGAAACCCTCATTCTTCTAATTGTGTCTGACATGAAACTGTCAATCTTATCTCTGAGGCCTTTATTGAAATGTTCCAGATGTGTAGGCAGAGTCTAGGCTTGTGGGCGAGACTGCCCCTGATGCCTAAATGTCACTGCATACTCTCTTCAGCCAGCCTCAAGGGCTGTCCACCAAAGCCATGCATGTAATGGTACTTCAAAGCACCTTTTTGATCTAGCCCTTTATTTTCTTTCTTCAGAAAATGACCAGTATAGTGTGTCATTTTCTCTTACTGCCAGTCAACAAGTCTCCTATTCCCTCAGGAGCACTTGGATAACTTCTCCCAGAAAGCTGTGCATCTTCAACACAGCCAGCTAAGATTTTAGGAAATACACTTAGAATAAAATAGTTGATGTCATTTCCATCTTCATAAATTTCAAACATCAAATACAAACACGTTTAAATGGAGTATCCTAAAGCCTTGATCATGTGACTATCATTTGGTTATTTGTGAATGACCTTTAAGATTTTAGGTTCCTAGGGAGTTTCTTGACGACTCATATGATGCTTTTTTGATTATGAATGATTTTCCCTTTCTGTTCACTTCCAATCTTCATTCTGAGCAGACATACAGACCCAACGACACTCTACTTCAATATAGACTCTTGGATCAGTGGGACTGTGTACACTCTGACTGTGATCAGTGGGACTGTCTATACCCTGACTACTTCCATTGGTTCCTTGTGATTGGTACCACACTCTGATGATGCCATTTCTCCTCTCTCACCCCTAGTTCTTTTTTGCTTTAATATCAGCGATTTATTCATCCTTGGTGACTATGCTTAAGTCTAAATCTTGTTGTTTCAACATCTTTCCCCTACCTTCAACTGACAGTAAGGCAGTAAGGCACATACTAGACATAAATGGATATTCATGTAGACAAGCTGAGCAACACAAACTTTTGATTACTTGTGGCTCCTGATCACTTTAAAGTTTCTATTTGTGTAAGTTTTATGTATTTTGCCCATTTTATTGCTTATTTCTCTCTTTTACTGTTCATGTGTATAGCTAAGGCATGAGCTTGAGTTTGATTTTCTAACTCCTGGGAAGACAGCAATGTCTGCACTCATAGGAAGCATACATCACTGCTGTTCAACAGGTGAGAATCTGTTATTATAAAAGTCTGCTTATTCATTTATGTTATGAAATAATATAAATATACATTTATCTATTTTGAACAATATTGTTCATTATTATGAAAATGAATTACATGTCTCTGGTGAGGGAGGAAGTATTGGCCATGGGTAGACATTGCTCTCTCGCTTTAATGGAATATTAATGTGGACATAGGATGGAGTCAAGAGGCACACGGACAAAGCTGTTGCTTTTTGTTGGTATTCAGGGACCTTATTTTAAATGAAGAGACTCTTCAGGTCTTAGGCTTTCTTTCTCCTCAGCTCATAACTTTGACTGGATTTCCTCAATAATTACATAAAATTTTGATTAGTATGTGTTACCTGTACTTATTAATGACGTTGAGTGCGGTATTCCAACACATGCATACAAGGTGCTCTGATGGAATCCAGCCCCCCCCCCTTCCCTCTTTCCCTTTCTAATCTCTGGTCTTTACTCTTATACATTCACATTGGATTGTTGTTGTTTTTCCCTATCTGAGAGAGAATGCACATACAGTACTTGTTCTTTTCCAAATTAATTTTTCCTCCTTTTTCTACCCATGTCCACTTGTAGGTCTTTTCTCCTTTTTAAAGGATAGCTAACATAAACATTAGGTATTATTTAGAATTATGTTAGGAAATACATTTATGCAAATAAAGCCTTACAAAATTAATTATTGCATGTATACGTGTGTGTATGCTTTATGTGTAAGAGGACGAGGTTGGTTGATCTTAGAAAAGCTCTTAAGACTGAAAACAATAGCATAACCTTATAGCGAATGTTATATACGAAAATAGTTTAAAATAGACTAAGTAAATATCCCCAATCCTAGAGTAAAGACACTTCCAAAGGAATAAACAAGAAGAGAGTTGAATGACGAACTAGTTAACAAAAGAGTCAGTTCCTTGGGTGGAATGACAGTCTCCGAGGGATTCATTCCCTGGAGAGCTGGAAGACTGTGGCTGGATAAGGATACTACAGGTTAGACCCTCCTTGGGGTCTGCAGGTGACAAGGCCATCACCACTCACCCAGATGCCAGGGCTGGGGTCACCAGAACCTTTCACCTTAGGCATATGGAGGTGTGCTGTACCACAGCTGCAGGCCAGCTGTGTGTTTTCTCTGGAACTGAAACAGCATGGCTTTCTGGAGCAGTGGCTGTTTGACTACAGAGAAGCATAACTGGCCTAGCAGGGAGGCCCGTGGTTCCCTGAGTGGGAAGCTGATGGCATATGTTCCAGGGACCCCCATAACCCCCGACAGCAACTGGAATTCTCCACCCAGGAATGGGTGGGTGTTTTATACAAACAGGCAGAACAAATTTAAAGCTGCTCTGCAATGGCTCTTTAGGCTACAAGGCTACCTGTGCTGGCTTGAGCTTGGAGTATTTGCTTCTACCCCAGAGATGCGTAAAAGCAGATACCTGTGTCTTTTCCTCTCTGTTTCTCACTGAAAAATAAGAATTTCTGGCCAGAGGATTCTCTAAATTCCAACTGGAATTGGAATGACCAGCCTAAGATCTTAGCAATTAATTTGACTGAGAAGCTTTCTGCAACAAAAAGACACTCTTACCTCCTTCCTAATCAGCCTGGAAATATGATAGATTCAGTTAATCTTCACCAGGCAATTTCAGACATTTTAGATCCACTTCTACTGTGTGATTAATTGCTTCAGCATTTGGCAAGTCTGGAGCCGGAGAGCTGAGGAAGGCAAGCAGGCTGCAGCTGGCCCGATGTTTGTTACTGCTCAGGCCCAGCCTCTGTTGTTCTTCCTTAACAAAGCGCAGCTGCTTTATGTCTGTCACAATCAATGGGATGACATTTCCGAACTGGTAATTACCAAAAGGATTCCTGTTGATGCCTTTTGGAACTGCCAATCTTTGGGGTAGCTCTTGGCTCCTTCTGAGGACAGTGTGTCTGCAGGTGGCTTTTTATCTCCCTCTTCAGACTTGAACTGAAAGAGAGGTCTGCGTGGAGACTTGTAGCTCACTGCCTAGTGCTCTTTTCCTTCTCTCCATCCCCAGAGGGAATATCTAAGAATATCACAGAGACCTTAAAGCCCTCTGCACGAGGTGCTGGTTGAGGAGGAAACTAGGGGTTGGGGGCAGGTACCTCAGGAACATCCAGGAAAACTGAAGTGAGTTACAAATGTTTTTATGTTGTGTGGAGCTAAGGCCTTAATTTTCTAAGGCTTAAATGAGACTCTTCCTCAGAATCTGGTGCACATCAAAAGGAAGAATTTAGACAATTCACTGGCTTCAGTAATCCAGGAGAAGTGCCCCAGGTTGGCCTATATCTCTTTATGCTATTATAGTCTTTTGAATATCCAGATGCCATTTAGTAGATGATTTTGGAGGGAAAACAAATAATGCTTTGGCTTAAGGGCTCTCTGGGAGGGAAAAACCATAGGCTGTGTACAGGAATATGTCTGGTCCTTCTTTCCCTCGACAATGATTTCTGGCAGGTGTGATGGGCCAGGCATTGTTTAAAAGCTGAGAGTTGGAATGGTACCAAGTGGAGGCTGGAGTGGGAGTGGGAAAAACATTATTTAGAGAGCTTCCAAAATTGCACATCGAGACACTTTCTCCTTCTGTCTTTCCGTTCCCAATCTCAGGCTTTAAAATCCTAATAACTTACATATGTTCTAATCATCCACACCGTCACAGTTTGATGATAAAATGTCTATTGCCTCGGAGCCCTGGAGTCACAAGAATTAATACTCATTGGATAGAGATGAGGTTGAAAACCTGGCACACAATTATCAGCTAATAGGACAGTTAGGACAACACACGTATCTAGAATGGTAAAGGAAAGTCAAAAGCTGTGAAAAATAAGGGAAAGGAAGAAAAACGAGTACGGGTGCCTTGACATGCAGTCAGTTTACACCTTTATAAGCCCATCACAAGTTAAAATGGAAGTAAACAGCATGGCGTGTGCTCACTGTACGCGGTCATGGGCGGCTTCCCCTTGGGATGGCTTGTCAGCATGAGTGCTACGGCTCACGGCCACAGCATCTTGCATGTGCAGATCATCCCACATATCCCTGACCCAGGAAATAAAGTTCCAGGTTTGACGTATAGATATGCATCGCTTTCATATATAGTAAAGTAAAAAACAAAACCACACAAGTCTGATCACGAGCTGGGGACCACCTGTACTTCACACGGATTTTGTTGTTCCGAAAGTGAAATTAAGAGGACGGAGAAAGACCAAAGTCCATTGGTGGGCTCCAAAGTCAAGCCCAAAGTCCATTGGTGGGCTCCAGAGTCAAGCCCAAAGTCCATTGGTGGGCTCCAGAGTCAAGTCAAAGTCCATTGGTGAGTTCCAGGGTCAAGCCCAAAGTCCATTGGTGGGCTCTAGAGTCAAGGCCAAAGTCCATTGGTGAGTTCCAGAGTCAAGTCCAAAGTCCATTGGTGGGTTCCAGGGTCAAGCCGAAAGTCCATTGGTGGGTTCCAGCGTCAAGACCAACGTCCATTGGTGGGTTCCAGGGTCAAGCCCAAAGTCCATTGGTGGGTTCTGAGGTCAAGCCCAAAGTCCATTGGTGGGTTCCAGAGTCAAGCCCAAAGTCCATTGGTGAGTTCCAGAGTCAAGCCCAAAGTCCATTGGTGGATTCCAGGGTCTGGGGTAGAGGAGAATGAAGATGTGGCTTATTGTTTGTCTGGTTTTACTGATAAAAATGTAGCTGCATATTCCAACATATTAAACACATCACAGAGCAAGTTGACAAGAGTTGTATAAAACTGAATATACTGCAAGCCCCTGAATTACACAATTCAACGGAGCAGAGTTTATGGTATATGAGCTGTGTCTTAAAATAGCTGTTGTTTTTTTGAGGTGGGATACTGGGGCTGGTGAAGTGGCTCAGTGGGTGGAAGCACTTGTCAAACAAGCCTGGTGACAAGTTTGATCCCCAGAACTGACAAGGTGGAAGGAGAGACCTGGCTCCTGAACATTGTTCTCTGACCACCACATATGGTCCCCCTTAAGTAAATATTTTTTTTTAAAATGAAAAGCTTATTAAGCCAATACACCATTTTCCTGTGATGTAAGAACCCAAGTCAGTGTTTCTTTAGCAGGCAAAATTACATCTGAATTACTTCAGGTATTCAGTTTCTGCATGGGACAATTTTGAAGAATCCTACCAAAGTATATACTGTGTGGATTCCAGTTGTTTGGCTGAGGAAAGAGGTTCATTAGAACCCGCTGCTATAGTCCAAGCAGTATTATACTTGGACCATATATAGTATTTAAGCACACACAGGTGTACTTAAAAAGCATAGGAAAAGCAGGCTCCAAGCAGGTAATGTGAGTTAACTTGCCTCCTGGCTTTGTGCTGCCGAGATGATGACAGCAAGTTATACATGTGTTTAAATTAGTTACAATGAACACATCAAAATAGTTTACTTTGTCGTTCATCCTAGCTATAATTCGAGTGCTCAGTAGTCACATGTCTTCAGAGGTCCCTGGGTTGAATAATATAATGCTTGATTGCTCAGCTCTGTTCTGGGTACTGAGCGATGCGGTAAGACCACATATAGCCCTTGACAGTTTGTCTCTGCGGGAGAATCTAGAACAGAGTCTCTTTTCAAGAATCTGTGTGTAAAGGCCTCTGGTGTTCAGGATAATAGTGGATTATCCTGTGAAGGAGAAAAATCCCTCATCATTTTACCCACTTGGGGGAAACCTGGAATTTCCCCAAAACATTGTCTTTGCACTCATGAAATCTGGATATCATTTTGATGACTGTATCTGATAAACACCAGTGGCCAGCCGTCTGCCAAATATCTACTCACCAGAGTGTTGTTTGCAGTTGGAGCAACATTGTCTTTATCTTCTTTTCCCCTTTTCTGATACAGACAGTGTTGGTTGGAATTTGTACTTTCCTTCAAAGTGTCAAACTAAAATTAGGGGATCACTGTGGGGTGCCACAAACAAAGCAAATGTAATTCTTAGATGTTCTAATGCCAATCATTCTTATCTTAAGGATATTGGATAATGCACTGTAATATTTATATAAAAGTTTAAAGTCACATGTAAGAAGTTCCTCAGAGGTAAGTATTGCAAACATTTGATTTTATTCTTTTTCCTTTGCTTCATATACTAAATATGTAATTTCTAAAGATTGAAATTATATTGTATATTACTTAATCTTTTAGTTCTAAGCTTTTTTTACTTCTCTAGGTCTAGAAGCTAAGAGACTGGAATACTTACTAGCTGTCTATAAGGGTTGCCTGGGAAACATGCTAGCTCCAAGACCTTGGTCAAACTCCTTCACCTCAGAGTCATTTCCTTGATTTGTCTGATGATGGTAACAGCTAATGTGCTTACTCCCTGGGTGGCTGTGAGGATTGAATGGGCTCTCAGGACAGAGCAAAGACACATGTCTCACACACATCAGTTGTTAACTCTATTTCAAAAATTATCTACTTATTCTTGCTTAATGGTAGCCCTTCCTGAAAGATATGCCTCCATTTCAGTATTTCTAAGGTTCCCACGAGAACTAGTCTCGAGTAGTAGTGCCTTTCCATGTTCTTTTTTCTCTCACTCTGTCTTTCTTGTATTGATAGCCTCTTGAAGTGGCTGGAGATGCCTTTATTGGTTGTAGAGCCTGGAGATGGGTCATGAGAATCCTGGTGTCCATGCCCAAAATACTGTATTCCTTTCTTCGCTCTCTCTCGCCCTCTCCCTGTCTCTTTCCTATCCCCCTCCCTCAAAAAAGATGACAGATGGTTGCTGGTTTCTGTGTAAATGTGGAAGAAAGACCCTTTCTGTTGCAGCATGTAGAAAACCCTAATTATATGCCCAAAGCTCAGCATTTGGTTTGTTTCTCGTCATAGAGCAGATAATTCAAAGGTTTCTCTTTCTTGCTTTTAATCAAATGGGCTGGACCAAAGTGGGAGATGGGAAGGCAATCCTGCATTCATTGCCTCAGGTAACTTTCATCCACATAGATATAGACTTCTTGAAGCTTTTCTTTATCTACTGCCTTTGCCAATAGACTTAAGATCCCGGACCAAATAAAATCTATTAGATGTATTAGAATATATTCTTTGTTATAAGAATATAAGAAACAAGCAAACTTCTATCCATTAAAGGTCTAAATAGTACATAGCAAATACTGCATGTTTTCCACACCCCTTTGACCATAAACAATTTTTGAAATTACACTTAGGAAAAGAAGCATGTATTTTATGTGCACCTTGGAATATGTATCTAAAAATAAGTCATTGTGTTACATTTCACATTATATTCAATCTACACTCATTTTTTATGTCAAGAGAATTTAGAGAGATTCCCAAATATGGATTCATTTCTTTCCTACTTAGATACATAAACATCAGCCAGAGATGATTGTTCAGTTTAGTGAAGCTAGTTGAAGCTGCTAATTTGTAAAAGATGTTATTTTCTCTCCCACTGCCACCGTGGGTCGCCTAGGAAAAGCTTGTTGGCTGAAGGAGCCCTGTTACCTTCTGAACTAAGCATTTGAACTCCCCCGTCGCTTAAGGACCAAACATCTCTTTCTAGGTGTCAGTCTCAATGGAGTCTTCATGAAAAAACCCCTGATATCCAGGGAATCCTAAGAAGGCCTGTTTACTTTAGGTCAAATATTGAGAGACTTCCGATATGCCGTCTTAAGGTGAGTGGAGTCAACATCATCCTCACTACCCAGGGCAAAGAAAGCGCACAGTAATTCCTCTTGTTTCTTATCTCTGCTTTTGATGAGGTGTCAGCTTGTAGACACTGGAATGCCCCACTTCCTCTGCTGTGATTCCAAGGCAGATCTGTCAGTTATTTGAAGACAGCTTTCTTGTTGTTTGACAGTGATGGAATGACTTATAAGCACTAACTTACTTGATCAATACATCGTCTTTTCTTAATGTATTTTAAATGTAATAGAAATTAACTTCATAAAAGTATCAGGAGATTATCTGGAAGTCTGCTGGATCCCTTGCCTAGTGATCGGAGCTCAGAATTCTTAGGAAAACCATGATGTCGAGGTAAAAAGAGTTATACAGAATGAGAGATGTTTTCACAGGCTTGCTCTGCCTCATTATTTATTAAATTTATTTGATAAGAGTTTTTCTAAAACCATATTTGCTCTTATTATAAAGTGTTCTGTCAAGGTATAAAGGTTTGTAATATTGACAGTATTTTTCTTTTTTGAAAAACAAAACAAAACGCTATGCTAGCTGGCTATTGCAGCGCTCACTTGCCTCAGTGTCGGAGGAATGTATGGAGTTAAGGGTAGACTGACTCAGGGATGGATAGCTGGAGCTTGTTGGCCACATGCTAGCTAAGCTCCAGCTTCAGTTAGAGACTGTGTCTCAAAATATGACATGGAGAAGACTGAGGAAGACACATGATGCCAAGCTCTGGCCTCCTCCTCATGCGCACACATTCACACGTATCCACACGCACACGGAAGTATGACAGTCACAAAAGAGGAAGCCTATTATGTAACTTCAAGTGTTAATACCAGGATTGGGTCAGATTATTAACAAATCAATGACAACAGGATCAAAAATATCTCATAGAGTAACATTTGGCCCTCAGGAAATATCCAAGACGAAGTTTTAGATAAGCAATGTTTTTTTTTTGTTGTTGTTGTTTGTTTGTTTGAGACAGGATCTTATTGGTAAGCTATGCTTGGAAGTTTCTCTGACATGACATTAATTAGGACTTCCCAGAGTCAAAATGATTGGTTTTGGTATAGTATGACATATATTAACATGACCATTTAGCCTAAATATAGATATATGGATGTTGCATATAAAACATGAATTTAAAAAAATCTTGAAATGAGAGCATTCCCATCTTAGGTAAAATATCTTAACTAAGTAGTTATGATATATAAATTCACTTCCCTATGTAGTTATGATTTTTAAAAGAACTCACATCTTGAGTGTGGTAAAATTTATTACTGTATATGGTAACCTAAAATACAATTGAAAAAGAAACCTTACTGTTTTTATTCAGTTTTATTAAATTCATTGTTTTATAAATTAACTGAAGAACGAATGATATGGAGGGCAGTTTGCTAGGAACAGTGAGCCACAGCAGTAGTCTTATGTCCAGTAAGAGAGAAAGGCAATACTTCATGATAAATGTAAAATAGAGCCTTCTTCAGGATGCTATAGGGGTGTTAATGGTGGCATTTGACTCCCAGAGGCAAGTTAATTCAGGTAGGCTTTGGAAGTACAGGGGCTTCCCCTCATTCTGACTCCTAATTCTCTATGCCACCTGTCACTCGAGGACCATGTCAAAATCTGCCGGTGATGCTCTGCCCAGTGCCAACATACTTTAGCTTCCTCCATTTTGCTCATCAGAACCTTGTAGAATAGTTTCTCATGACCCAAATTTAACAGACGCTCCAGGTCATAGCTCTTCATAGACAACAGAATTCGATCTTGTTTTTCTTCTAGTGGCTAAAACAGCCTTGATAAGTGGCATACATGTACAATCTCACATTCTGTCATGGAAGAGAGGATATGAGAGGAGGAGGAAGAGGAAGAAGAGGAGGAGGAGGAAGAAGAAGAGGAGGAGGAGGGAGCTCTAGGAGAATTCTTGTGGCAACAATGCTGGATAGTTTTCCTTTTCAATAAGTTTTGGTGGAGATATTTGCCAATGTCATAGTGGGAAGACAGAACAAACAAACAAACAAAATCTGGGAAATTTCCTTCAAGTTTTCTATGCAGCCCTCTAAGCCTTGGTTCTGTTTTCACTAATGATCTGTGGTTAATTCCAAAGAAAGCCAGACATACATACAACAAAGGCAGCAAAATAGTTCTAAGTCCCAAAGTCCAACATGACGATATAATGATGTTGCTTCTACTTTAGCAAATAATAATAATAACAACAACAACAATAAAAGTAGGTTGAGCCAAACTACCCTTACTATCCAAGGGATAGCTGAACAGTGAGGGACCCCATTCAGTTTCTGCCAAGGGCGTCAAGTTTGGAGTCATACATTACCTTGGGCCAAAAAATTACTACTGCACAATGATTTCCAGAAGACAGCTGATGTAGGGGCTGGAGAGACAGCTCAGTAGGTAAGTATGCTTGCTCTGCAAGCATGAGACCTGAGTTTGGATCTTAGTGCCCACATCAAAGAATGGGCATGGCCATACACATCTGTGGCACTGGTGGGGAGACGAGACAGAAGGTTTGCCGGGGCTGTTGCCCAACTCCAGCTTCAGGGAAAGGCCTTACTTCAAAGGAATAAGAAAGAAAATAAAAGAACGGGTTACATGAAATCCTCTTTTGCCCTGCTTGAGTGCATTCACAGGTGAATGCTGTGCACCTTCTCATATATGTGTTTATAACACACACACACACACACACACACACACGTACGCATGCACACATGCAAATGTAAGACAGGTAATCAGACAAACCTTTTAAAAACTACATCAGAAACACTCTGATAGATATATACAATAGAAACAATTTGATTGTCCATAGCTTGATACTGGATGTTTTTTTTTCCTGAAATATTACTTTCAAAAATTAGCCCTCTATCTTTAAATCTTCTGGCTTGCTAAAGGAGACTGTGATGGTTAGTATATGCTCTGCCCAGGAAAGAGCATATTAGAAGGTGTGGCCCTGTTGGAGTAGGTGTGTCATTATGAGTGTTGGCTTTTAAGACCCTCATCCTAGCTTCCTGGAAGTCAGTATTCTGCTAGCAGCCTTCAGATGAAGATGTAGAACTCTCAGCTCTATCTGCACCACGCCTACCTGGATGCTGCCATGTTCCCACCTTGATGATACTGGACTGAGCCTCTGAACCTGTAAGCCATCTCCCATTAAATGTTGTCCTTATAAGAGTTGCTTTGGTCATGGTATTTGTTCACAGCAATAAAACCCTAACTAAGACAGAGACAGTAGTTGCTGAGGTATAATTTATACACAACATTTTTTCTTATAAGTGTGGCATTCGATGACATTCCATAAATTTGTATAGTTGTGACTACCATCACCAATATCCAGTGTTGGAATATATCTAGCACGTTAAGAAGTTCTCTTGCATCTATTCAAAGGACCCCCTGCCCATTCCTAATCCTGGAAAAATCAATGATTGACTCTTGTCTCTATAAATTTGTATTTTCTGGAGATTTAATTTAAATGGGATGATAAAATGATGTCTCTATCTCTTTTGATAGAATGTATTTTTAACATTTTTCTATTAATTTATTGCTTGGTTGATGAATTACGCTGTCTTGGGTGTGTGTGTTTGTACTTGTGTCCACACACATGCTATTGCACATGCATGGAGATCACAGGACAGTTCGTTCTCTTCTTCCACCATGTGGGTCTGGAGGATTGAACTCAGGTTTCCAGGGTCCACAGCATATGCCTTTACCCACTGAGCCATTTCTCTGACCCGTGGTATATTGTATTCTAGATTCATCCATGTTGTGACATGACAGTAGATGGCCATGAAAATGAATGGGAATCTGCAACTGATGGGTGTGAAGGGGTGAGGGGATATCTCCAGTACGAGACAGAGACCTGGGATAAGGGAGGTGCCCAAGAATCAGTAGGGGTGACCTTAGCTAAACTCACTACATACTGAACCTGAAGATGGTGCTACTTTTAACACAAATTATGAGACAAAGGGATGTTTCCTCTTGCAATCTGCAAGCGTATCTAGCATCTGACTGTTAGCAAAGCAGAAATCACAAAATAAAATGTTTTTGTCCCTGCCACATCTCAGGACTGTTATCCAGGTATATTGAGGAGAGTGTATCCAGTGAATGTGTGATCTGAAAATGGGATCTGTCATCTACTCCAAAATTAAACTGCACTCAAAATTGTGTCACTTACTAATGACTCCTGGGAGATGGACAATTAGCTTCTCCTGTGCATGAGCACGCTTATTGGTTGTCTAGTACAAAGTAGTCACCTCTGAAACCACACAGACAGACAGACAGACAGACAGATACACAAACATACCCATATACACACACAGAGATACAGAAACATACACACACATGCACAGGCACACATGGACAAACACAGGGATACAAATAACAATAGAATTCAGCATGTTGTGATTATCTACATTAGTGCATATACACAGATATATATGCATACGTGTATGTATCAATGATAAAAGAAAAAAGGCTGTTGACTTCAGTGGGGCATGGGAGGGGGATGAGCAAGGGTAGCTGGAAGGTGCTATGGGGGGGGAGAGGGGAAAAAGGGATACAATCCTAAAATTTAGTAAAAACCATTTTAAAGACGAAGGTAATAAAATTAGCAGCCCTTACTTTCTTGGGTGCAGGCAAGTGTTGGGCAGGGTGCAGGGGTTTTCAGTTCCACAAGCCAAAGATGAATAATGAGACATCAGAAGGAGAACAAGAATACAAATCACAGTTCCAATCTGTCTGTCCCTTCAGGTGGTAGAGCGTAGGGGTAAGGTAGGTGGTGAGACAGAAAGGGAATGTCTACATTACCATGCATGCTTCCGGAGGAATGGCTTGTAATTCAAAGGTCATTTATTACTTTCATAGGGTCAGTAATTTAGATAAGAAAAATCAATTTCTGTCTGAGCTCTTCCTGGTAGTCTGTCTGCGTCTGGGTTCTGCTGGAGGGAGTGTTACTGTTGCTTCCTGTGCAACTGCTACTCTTCAGAGAAGTCTGGATTTTGTGATCCCCATGCAGGATGATGAATGGAGAAAGTAAGAAAAACACTGCAGCCCACGTGCAGGGGTATGTGTGTCAGACGCCGCTCATGGACCGAGAGTCCCAGTAGAGTCGTGAAAGGGAAAAGGCATGAGCAGAAAGTGAAGTGAGTGAGGAGAAAGAGGAGAGAAATGCATGGAAGATTATGCTTTGAGAGCTGGCCTTGGGTCCCAGATGGTGCAGACAGCCTGTCAAGGCTATTATGGTTCCCTCAAGGGGCAAAGTCCATATTCTGCCCCCACCCTTGATAGACATGTCCAGGTGAGTCAAAACATCCATGTAGAGAAATATTGACTGCCTCCTTCATGGTAGGAAAAGCTAACACAAACCCAACCCATTCCTAGGGCCTCATTTCTTGTTAGTAATCTTGTATTGGGTTACTAATAGCAGTATGGGCACATAAAAATATATTGTATTGTCTTTCTGCCTCTTCTTGGTATCCTCGAACCATGGAGACAGTGAAGTCCTTAAACTCCACGCTATTCATATGAGCACTTTTAAGAGTAGGGTAGGCACATGGGTCAAACCCATAATTAGCTTTTCAAATGGTCTGTCCCCTAACCAATTTAAGTATTTGATTTGGTTCCACTCCGTATGCACATGCATTCTCACTAAATACGTTTGCTTTGGAAAACATCTACTTTTGTAGTCTCTTGACATCCTCTATAGGCTTTGACTAATGTTTCTATTAACCTCCAAGATTTGACCTACTTAGCAAACTTCAAACTCATTTGTTCAACTAACTACTTAGCCCTGGATGTTTTTGCTTGCATATTCTAGGCACACATGACACTGCATGTCCTCAAGCGAACATTTTATCTTGCCTCTCATCACTACTCATCTGGCCCCTGTGTTATCAGAGTAATCAGGACCACCATCCACATGGTCTCCCAGCTCGTCCTTGTGCTGGTTCATTTTTGTGAACTTGTCATAAACCTCGACATATCTAGGAAGAGGTAATCTTAATTGAGGAAATACCTCCGTAGACTTAGCCTGTAGGTAAGTCTTTGGGGGTATTGTCTTGATTAATGACTGATGTGGGAAGGCCCAGCCCAGTGTGGTAAGTGCCACTCCTGGTCAAATGGCCCTGAACAGCATAAGAGAGCAGGTTGAGCAAGCCAGTAAGAAGGACTCTTGTGTCTTTTGCTTCAGTTCCTGCCTCCAGGGATTCTGCCTTTGCTTCCCTCAATGATGGTGACCCGACTTTTCAGTGGAAATAAAAGCCCTTTTCTCTTCAAGTTGCTTTTGGCCATGGTGCTTTATCCTATCGATAAAAGCCTAAGTGAGACAGTCTCCTTAGTGCCTACTTATATTCAATCTTCAGATATACACCAGAAGCATCCTCCATCTTTGGGCCCTTCTCTCTACCCCTCTCCCACGCCGTCATTTTGAGTCTTCCTTCTCTCTTGCTTAGATTCTTGCAGGAATATTCTAAATGATTTTGCCAAGGTCAGACTTGTTCCCACTAGTATAGCCACTCCACTGCCTAAGCTATTCCAGTCAAGACTTTGTTGGTTCTTTTGATTGTGGTCTGAGATGAAGCCCAATTCCGGATACACGTATGTATACCCAGCATCTCTCTATGGCTCATCTGGAGGCATGTATTACCATGCTCTAAGTTCTAGCTAATGACTGTTTTCCTGTTCTTCAAGAATGGTACTCTATTTCATGTGCCTGCTCTTGCAAAGTTTGAAAGAAATAACTCGATATTATCTTATTACACATTCTTTTAGCTGTGTTGATAATACTCTGCCCTTAGTTTCTTATACTCCTCATATACCCCTTCTCAGGAAAAGTTGTGTGTGTGTATGTGTGTGCATGTGCGTGTGTGTATATATGTGTGTGAG
>JADRCH010000004.1:17562120-17579477 GCA_019843965.1 Rhynchomys soricoides | reverse complement strand
TGTATGTGTGTGCATGTGCGTGTGTGTATATATGTGTGTGAGTGTGTATGTATATATGTGTGTGCATGTGTGTATGTGTGTGTGTGTGTGTGTGCGTGCATTTCTTTTGCAGACACTTGTTTCTCTGTCAGTTTTGCACACTGTGTGAAGTCCTAGAGACAGTAAGTTTCTGTGCTCAGTGCCTAGCATTATAGCAGGCTCTTTTTCCATGGTGAATATATGATCGTGGATGCTCACAAAGTATTCAGTAATCCTATAGCTTGTCTTACTAATGCGGCTAATTAAGACACTATTCTCCAGTGACCTTGAGAGAAATTCGTAGAGACTGAGTCTGTCCTAGGGGGACAGGTGTTTTGACTCAGCTGAAGGCATCTTCCATTACATAGCATGGTAGGACTCAAGAAATGGTTTTCTATGGAAGAAATCTTTAGTTTTAGAATCAAGGGAATCTAGTGAGGACAATGGAATTGATTGTTTAAGAAGAAAGAAAAACATTGAACACTCCCAGGAGTTATACTAATAATTTCTGTACTTGAGGCAACATACCTGCAAGTGCTAAGAGGAGAGGTAAGTCAGGAGTCAGGGAGAAGGACTCTCAGTGGCAACACTGAACAGGACTTTCAGTTAACACTGGGTACTTTAAAGATGACTCTTCTCCTGTGCTTGAGAGTAAGAGAGATGAGGAAGTGTCACCAGGGATCCATGTTCTCCTTGAGGGATCAGCAAGGAAGGGAATGGGGGAGCAACGTTTCTTTTGAAGGGAAGCCAAAAACATGCGTCATTATTCTGGGCTCCCTATGTAAGGTGAGCAACTTGATTGGAAATATCCACATCTAGAGGAAGTTTCCATAAAAAGTTTAGTTGCATAAAATTAATGAGGTCTGGAGAGAGAGAGAGAAAAAACAAGATTAACATTTTATTCTTGAAAGAAGTTGCTAAGAGGGAGCACACATTTGTGACAGAGAAGACAAATTTGGGATGCTTCCTTTATGTAGTTCAAATAGAGCTGTCCATAAGAGCCGCTTGGTAGAGAAATAATGAATCAAACCTACTGTGTGTGCCTACTTCACCTTGTTAAACTGGGAGAGATGCAGTCTCCGTGAGAACAATGTGAGGACGTTAAGAGTGACAAAAGAATAAATAAAAACCAACATAATTTAAGTATGAGTGTCAGACCCATCTGCTCAGTGGTTGAGAACAAGACTTGGTGAGCTTACATCAGGGAACCAGTTGCTGCTCTTGGGGAAGACAAGAGTAGGAGGCTAGCTCTGGAGATGTTGGGGTGAGGAGGGGGGCGTGATGAGATGGCTGAAGAGAAGAAACCCTGAGTGAGCATGGAACGGGCCAGTTGTCTCTAACTGAGGCAAGGGTGGAAAAAGCAATGAAATGGGAGAGAGAGAGAGAGAGAGAGAGAGAGAGAGAGAGAGAGATGGTTATAAGAATTTCCATCTGGAGGACCTGGGGGCATGGTCCAAGCCTCCCAGGCCAATCACTGTGAAGAGCAAGTGTGTGATGGAGAGGTGGGAAAGATGGAAGAGAGGACCAGTACAAGCACTTTGAAGAGAGGCAAAACTGGAGACGTGAAGGCAGTGACAGGTGTGACAGAATAGTGACAGGTGTGAGGTTAGTGGTGCTGATGGGTTGATCCTTGCCCAGTGGTGTCAGTGAGGGGGTGTGTAACAGCCCAGAGCTTATGTAGATGCTATGGTAGTTTGAATATGCTTGACCTAGGGAGTGGTACTCTTGGAAGGTGTGGCCTTGTTGAAGGAAGTGTATCACTGTGGGGGTGGGCTTTTAGATATTCCCCCTAACCACATGGAAGCCAGTCTTCTCCTGCTTGCCTTTGGAACAAGATGTAGAACTCTCAGCTCCTCCAGTACCATGTCTTCCTGGATGCTGCCATGCTTCCTGCCTTGACAATGGACTGAACCTCTGAAGATCTTTCTGAATGCTTTAAGTCACTTCTAGAATTGTTAGAACACTTAACGCAGTGCAACTGGTTGTGTTGTCCAAGGGTACTGACTAGAAAATAATGCCTCTGTGTGTTCAGTACAGGAATAATTCTTTTAAATCTGTGGATTTAGTTGGATCTGCAGATATGGTCTCACAGACAACAGAGTCAGCAGTACATTATTTTAACACAGAATGAATCCAACTGTTCAAGTCCTATGGGGGTCACAGTGCTAGACACTTGGTGAGGAGGACCTGGTGATATTTAAAAGGACAGGAGGGCTTTCTAAAACATTTTGAAACTGCTGAATTCCCGTGTCTTACCGTAAGATAATGCATGAATTATTTGGGAACAGTTTACATGGAAAATCCTAGTCAAAAGAAAAATATTAGTATTCCTGTCATTGTAAAGTCCCAGAACAGGGAGAGCTGCGGAATGTGCAACTGAATATCCTTCTCCAGGACCTTTAGCACCTTCTAGCGATTTCAAAAATCAGGGACTAGGCCACAGTGTGCTGAAGGGATAAGTGTTTGAGAGGCAGTGAAGTTTACTTGAAGAATTTAGAGTCCAGTTTATTTGAAGTACAGTGTGAATGGACCCACAGTGCTGAGGATCCTTCTGGGCCTGTTTAAATAGTGGCTCCGATTTCCTTTTTGAACAGTTCTACATGTCAGCCGGTGAGGGTTACAAATACGGATCTGTGCTCTGTGAAGCCCTCTTCTGGGACAGGGCATGGTGTAAACTCCTTGCAACCTAATCCTTTAAGCACTGGCCCAATCCACACACCTGCAATGAAGTTTTTCTTGACAAGTCCTGTCTCCAGTCCTTCTTCCACCAAATGCATACTCACTGGTTGCCGTTGCATTGTTGATCTGGTCTCTCGTGTATGTGTAGCAGGCTGGAGAGTTTCATCTACAGGGATTCTGGGGACTGCTGCTGCTTAAGAGAAGATATCACATATTTATTAGCTTCCTATTATGAGCCAGGCACCATCCAACGTCTGGACGCTGAGCACTAAATAAAGCAGACAAACATTCTGGTGGGGGAGACAGACGATGAATACCAGGCAAAGTGGAAGCAGATGAGATAATGGTAAACATCGGTAGGGCTTGGAAGACAGCATGTGCCACATGGTGACTCTGTCCAGGCTTTAGGAGGGTCACACGATGTGGCTCTGTATCCCACAGTTAATGTGCACTGCTGAATTCCCCAAGGGATGTGTGATATGGTGGAACAACAAAACTCAGCCTTGTTTCCCCTCACCATGTTGCTTTCCTTGGGGATGTAGGAGAAAGCTTGGGTCATAAACTCCCTGATACAGTCTAGTCATTCAGTATTGCCAACAGAATAGTGAATCCAGGAGCAGGATTCTGCAATGCAACAACTGGTTTTGTGGAGTTTCCTAACTTGTTTTGTGCCATGATGCTTCTGACAGTTTGTTGGCGCCTGTAGAGTTCTTTTCTGAGTAACCATGTATAAGCACAGTACATGAGCTTACCATGGGAACGGACAATAACAAATACAGTATACAGTTCTCTGAGCTCAAGGCTGATAACCACTCAAAGATGATACAAGGTTTTTGCTTGCTTGTTTATTTTTGTTTTTGCTTCCCCCCCCCCATTAGAAATATTACAAAGAGGAAACTAAATGTCCGGAACCAGACATCTCATTCAAGAAGTACAACAGAATGAGCATTAGGAACCCTTGCAAAGCCCATCTGATACTGGAGAAAGAGGGGGCAGTAAGTCTTCCTTGTTTGCCTACACATGAAGTTGGACACACGTTTAATGTAGCTTGTCAAATGGAGGCCCACAGAGTAATTGATGATTCACTGGTTTGGTATGGTTTTGGTGAGTTCTGGGATGCTAGGTCAGAACTACTTGGGTGAGGGACAATCAATTTAAATGACCATGACCTAGATAGAGAATAAAGTGGGCTTAGAGTCTCAAACAGACAGGCTTTTCCTGGAGCCAATGAACCTGAAACCTGACCAGTCTGGCTAAAGGTGTGAGATAAACAAGGGGCAGAGATGAGGGCCACAGTGGAGGAGCCAGGATCCACGGTCAGGGTTACAGACTGTGATGAAGCTCGCAAGGGAGAAGTCACTAGGCTGACCATGAGGTCCAGTTCTAAATGACGCTTGTCTGGGAACTAGCCTGGTCCTTCCAAAAGAGTTGTACTATAAATTAAAGCTCAGATTTTAGTTTTCACAGGTGACTGACTGGGTGATAGATAAAAAGCAAAGGAACTACCTGCCTTGAGATTTCTGATCTCAGAAAGCCACAGGACCAAGCCCCTGGCAAAGTCGCTGCACACCATGAAACTTGCCCTTCTCCTTCTTGCTCCTGTCTCACATGGCCCATTTCCTGGATGTGTACCACAAGGCCTCCACATAGTCAAGGCTGATCTTATCATGTACTTTCCTTTTCTTGGTTTGTGGTAACTTCTTCTTCCTTTTTTTGAATCTCAAATTGCATTAATTTAAAAACCAACCAACCAACCAAAGACCATCGGAGTATTTTTAAACTTCTTTTTCTCTGTTGCTTACCGCATGTAAAAACATCATAAGAAATTTACAGTCCATGCATTTAAAGCAGATCCCATCTTTGCTTACTTGAGGACAGCAGCTTTTCAGCAGGGCATTATTACCTCAGTTTAAGACATCTCCTAAACCTCATGGCCAAGCAGCTTGTGAGTTCTTGAATAGTTTTTGTTCTTTTTCCATTAAAATTCTCAGTTCTTATCCCTGGTCATACACTCCTTTCAGAAACACAAAGCATCTCCAATAATGTTTGGGACTTTTTAATGTTAATTAATCCACTTTTTATATTAATTAATCCACTTATGTTAATTAATCTACCTTTTGTGTTAATTAATCCACTTTTCCCTGGGTACCAGTTACGTTTTGCTAGCTTCTTTGCATGCTTGCTTATTTTTTGTTAGAGATCAAATTGTGAATTTTATAATGTTAGGTGCTTGCTCGATGTTTTTCTTGTTATTTAAATCTTCAGGGAGGCCTTTGTTCTGTGGTGTAATTAGGCTAATATCAGTCAGACTCTTTTTGAGACATGCTTTGAAGCATTCTTTGGCAGGTCTGCTGCGGCCTCTAGTCTGTCTGAATTAGTGCCACTGCTAAGGAGTATGAAGGTGTCTTTGTATTTGTGAGGAAGTCTCCTTACTCTGGCTTCTGAGAAATCAACATGCTCTTAGCTCTGGCACACACTCCTTCTCTGGTGTAGTAGTAAGTGCTCAAAGAAGCCAGACAGGCCTCTAGGTTTCTGGGCTCTCCTTGTCTCTCCCATCTAAGGGATCAAGTCCTGCTAACTCTAGCTTCAGACGTTCAAGTTTACTTTATTCCGACACGCTACAGACTCTTCAGGTTCCTTCTCCCTGTGCTGGAAATGAGCCTTAGATTTGAGACGGAGGTCTTGATTTTCCCAAGCTCACTGGTTTGGTTTTCCCCATCTCTCAACATTCCTCACCTGCTGTCCAGAGTCTGAATATTAAGTTTTCTTCCTAACACATGCTAGTAAGTTACACACACACACACACACACACACACACACACACAGAATGTCCCTCTTGCTATGTCAGAATTACGTGACTAGAAGCAGAAGACCTTACTGGCCATGTTTTTTCTGTCTGCTTTTATCTCGCAGGATTTCCTGGTTTGCACTGTATTTTATTAGGTTGTTTATTCATTCCTACACGGGAGCCTAGAGCAGTCAACGGTTCACACGTGCCTGGATGGTTAGGAAGAGTCCTCTTCTCTTGCACACTTTCTAGCTTAGTGAACAGATCCTACACAACCCCAGATCAAGCAGTATTCATATCTGAAGCATATTTATCTTTAAGATGCTCAGAGAATAAGACTAATTTTATGTTTCATGGGTAAGAGGGATGGCAGATCCTAAGTGAAGAACCAAAAGGCTGTGCATGATTATCTTTAAGGCCCATCCTCCTTTCTCAGTGCTTTCCTTCATTCAGTCCTTCATTCCTTCATCCAGTTCCTTCCTTCCTTCCTTCATGGTAAATAGCATGGTGCAGTTGGAGCAAAGGGAGTGCTGATGGATTCTCTTGTAGATGTCGCAGCACGAATCCCTTGCAGGCACATTGTCATTGAGGTTTCCAAAGCTGAGCTACAGAGATTTACACTCTGCCATATCTCACCTTAAAGTTTACTAAAAGACTGCTGAGGGCTGGAGCAAAGGCACAGTGGCTAAGATCACTGGTCCACTGGCTGCTCTACCAGAGGACCAGAGCTCAGTCCCTAGAGCCTACATTGGTCAACTCATAACGCCCTGTACCTCCAGCTCCAGGAGATCCATCGCTCTTTTCTAACCTCCAAGGAGATCTGTATACATATGTCTCTCTCTCTCTCTCTCATACACACACACATTTTTTTAAAGGCTATTAAGACTAAACCCATTTTATTCTTAACTGAGGTTTAAAACACCAGTGATCCAATCTCCAGGGTTTGTATTTCTAGACTCAAGGAGAACTTTCTTAAGATACAGAATAATCTACCAGATTTTGTTCTTTTGCATGTTCAGACATATGCAGTAAAAAGCTCTACTATCCAAAACAGTGGAAAAATAATTTCATAAGCTTCTGGATTTTGAAGTCATTACCTGAAACTTTCATACTTGAGATATACAAAGTTTTTTTTTTCAATTGAGTAGCATTTTTTTTAAAACTCATGGTACATAAATGGTACATTATAAGAAACTTTAATTATGAACTCACAAGCAATTATAAAAGTCTTTATTCCTAAAATATATAGATCTTATTCAAGTGGAAGAACATAGATTTGGAAATATATTTTCCTAAATCACATACTATGTATGTCCAGCGTTTACTCCTAGTGAATGTTGACAGCAAAAGAAAAGACAACTGGCCTTAACATCTAATGCAGTTGGAGTAGTAGTTATTTTCTTGATTTAAAATGAAATATAGACTCTTGATTTTAAAAAAGTGCAACTCTTTCTAGTCATCATTCATCACTAACCATCTGATTTCAGGAGCATGTCTATTAAGTCACTGGAATAAAGGGAATGTCATTGTCTCTATTTAGACACCTCACCTCTCTGCAACTCTTGTCTGATCAGTGAAACCAGGAAGGAGAGTAAAGAGGGAAGAGTCATTCCTGGATGTCTCTGACTTGAAAGAAGTTTACTTGAGCACAGCATCACCTCAGCAGATTCTATGTTCTTTGACAACATCTCTGTCTCCTGCTCTTGTCTTGGATCTTAGGCCTTTGGCTTCCTTGGGTGTAAAGACATCTTCTTCGATGACCACCTATAGCTCAGTCAACATTTTGAGAATTCCCATGGCTCCTGCTTCATCTTTTTGTGGGCGTTTCTCTGTCCCTGTCTCGCACAGAATGTCTGGTGGCCTGTCTTCCACTGCTTGTCATGCATTGGGCTGAATATGTGAAATAGACACACTTGTTCCACCTGTAGATCTGTATTTCTATCCTGCCCTCAAATCAAGGGTGGGTGAAGACACCACACACAGCCCTTACCCCTAGAGAAATTCTCCATGAACATCCAACTCCTTTGATTTTATGTTCTTTTTTAGTGGCAAATAGTGGGCATGAGGGGTGAACGTCACAGAATGTCCACCGTTTCCTTTGCTGATTCTGCTGTTCATGGACACACATGGAATTATATTTTTTTAACTAGGACAGTAATTGTCATTTCCTAGCATTAAAAGTGAAGACCAAAATAGT
Organism: Rhynchomys soricoides; assembly: GCA_019843965.1. Lineage (NCBI taxonomy): Eukaryota > Metazoa > Chordata > Mammalia > Rodentia > Muridae > Rhynchomys > Rhynchomys soricoides. The sequence goes on along the minus strand of JADRCH010000004.1, from coordinate 17,571,795 downwards.
TCCATGTCCAAAACCTTTCGTGCTTACATTTTAAAACAAGTTAACTTGTCCAGACCACAAAAAGAAAAATATCTCCCGAAGGAACCTTTGAGAATTGACATTAACTATTTGCTTTACATTCTCAATGTTTGTAGGAAGCAAATTTTCTGTGCTTTTAAGTTTATTTTCTGATTGGTTTTGCTATTTTAATGTTACATTCCACTCCAAGAATGCAATCTTAATTGACAACATGTGCCTTTAGGAAGTCAGTTCAGGGGACCAATTGCATTGTAAATCATGGATTACACTGAGTCATGTTTCATCCACAAAATTCCAACTTGGCGCTCAATGTAGAGACAATAGAGATGATTATTGCTTAGCACACAGAGCTCCAGCTCTGAAGAGTCTTCAGGGAGACTAATATTTTCTTGGAGGCATGAGGTGTTCCTTTCTGGTATTTTTCACCATAGCTGTGAAAGCAAACACTTATCTGTACTTTCTTCCACTTTCCCACCCTTGGCTTCCCCTAGAAATAAGAAAAGGTCTTCCATGTTGAATGAAATCTTAATCCGGGCTCCAACTCTGTAAGTCAGTAGATGACCACCAGGGGGCAGTTATGTAAAGCTTGTGGGCTTATGTCTGCAGGTACTGGGGACTGGGGAATTATGGAAGGTTTCAGAGCAGGGTAGACTCTGCTCTGACACAGTGACTTGCTGTGAAGATGAATTTGTCAGGCAGGGTGAAAGAGAAAGAATAGGTGCAGAGCCAGGGGCTATATGGCTCGGGGGGGGGGGGGGAAGTGACCTCAGGGAAGATACATCAGTGGAGAGCAGCATTCTGAGATAACATTGAAAGAAACATTAAGGGAGTTGCTGGCTGGGTGGCTATGGAGGGAATGAGACATGGAGAACGAGTTTTCTGTGCCTGGGATGTTAATTCTGAAGATGTTAATTCTGAATTATTGCTGTCTAAGCCATTTCTCCTGTATAGGAAGTCCATTTTGTTGAAGTGAAATTAATAAAAATTTAAAATGTAATTTTGAAATTGTCATTCATCAAAAGTCTCCTAGAATACTTAAAGTATCAGTCTCTGATATTTTTGAAGGGTTTAGAATTAACGTATCAGTTGGCTCTGTGCGAGCACGTGTGTGTGTGTGTGTGTGTGTGTGTGTGTGTGCGTGCGCGCGCGCGCGTGCATGGAGAGAAAGAGAGAAAGAGAGAGAGGAGCAAATGTGATGTCTGCCTTCCTTTGTTAGTTTTCATGTTTTTCTCCTTTATTAAATCACAGATAGTTGGAGAAAGAGGGCCCTGATCTAGCTCTCTGGTCTGATCAACCTCCATCAGCCAGTGGAGAATCTTGGGTGCATGTCTCAGGAGACCTATGTGTTAACCCAGAAATCCATATTACATCAGAGCACTTGCGCCTCACCTTTTTAACAGAATAGAGATTAAATGCAATGTTTCCCCAAATATCAGTGAGTTCAGCCCATGATGGAGTTGCATCTTGGAAAGTTTTAAAGTAAGCCCCCCAAAAGATGGAAGCTAGAACCCAGGCCCTGTCAAACACCACTCTTAATGTGACCGGTGGATTCTGACGTTTCAAATTTCAGTTCTGCAATTTCTTTCTCCCATGTCCTCTCACTGGCTTAGCTATAGCAAAAGTAGATGATGTCAATTACAAAAATAAACACTAACGTTTGAGGGGTTTGCTATTAGAGAACCTGAATTTTTGATGTAAGTTTCAAGATAAAGAACATCACGCCAGACTTTCCAAATTATGTAATTGGTTCTTAGCAAAAAAGCACTTAGGATAAAAAAGTTTCAAATGCCACATGTGTCTGGTTTCTCTATTACGGTCCCCTGGAGTTTTAAAGACACCTTCCCCAGGTCCCTGCCACACTGATGTGTATTTTCCTGATGATTGTCCCTTTCATACTGTTGAGACCACGTGTGTAATGGTAGTCACCCTCCATGGGCTTTCTGATTCACCTTTTCCCACCACCTTGAAAGGTTCTGTCAATCATGAGTTTGGTTAATGCATTCTTTTATATTCTCTAAAATATATTCAGGGCTGAGAAGGTAGCTCAGTAGTTAAGGAGCATGTTGTGCTGCCAGCAACTGCAAGGACCAGAGGTCAGCTTGCTGGCACTTACATCAATGCTGGGTGGGTGTGGTGGCCTATTAGTAATTCCAGTGCCTTTAGAGCAGAGTCATAGGTCCTGGGAGTGAGCTAGACAGCTATGCTAGCTGTAGGGGCAACTTTTGGTTTTGAGAGACCATACTTCAGTGAATAAGATAAAGAGCAATCCAAAGAAATTTCTGATGCCAAGTTCTGCACGCATGTACATGCATGTGCACACATATACACATCCAAACACATGCAAACAATCACACATGCATATACATCACATACTACATTAACCCTCCCCCATGTAAAAACATAAAGTCTACTCAGAGAACAACCCTTGACAATCCCCCATGATCTCTTCCCTGAGTCACTGTGATTGCCTCTAGCCAGTGTCCCTGTATCCGCCACTGATTCTTTATGGCCTGCTTCTTAACCTTGGAGGCAAGGATTCTGGATCCAGCTTATGTCACTTCTTGGCTGAAACATTCTGCCATGGCTCCTGATTTCACCTTTTAAAAAACTTTTTAAAAATTTTACTTCACATCCGATAACAACCCTCCCCCTTCCTCTCCTCCAGTCTCACTTTGGGTACCACCCCACCCTGGGGCATCCAGTCCCAGCAGGTCTAGGCACATCCTCTCCCACTGAGGCTCAACCAGGAATGGGGAAAGGGATCCAAGGGCAAGGAACAGACTTAAACAGCTCCATTTCCACTTGTTAGGGGAACCGCATGAACACCAAGCTACACATTTGCTACAGATGTGTAGGGGTCTAGGTCCAGCTCCTGCATGCTTGCTGGTTAGTGGCCCAGGCTCTGTGAGCCCCCATGGTCCCAAGCTAGTTGACTCTGTGGTATCCTTGTCTCCTCCGACTCTTTTACTTCTATCTCCCACTCTTCCACAAGACTCCCCAGGCTCTGCTTGATGCTTGGCTGTGGATTTCTGCATCTGCCTCCATCTCATGCTGGATGAATCCTCTCAGGAGACAATTATGCTAGGTTCCTGTCTGCCAGCATAACAGGGGCCTTCAAAAGACCTAGACCTTTTTGCTGCTCTGATCTCATCTCCTCTGTCTTACCCCTCCCTTAAGGTATTCTGCTTAAACCTGCCTGGAACATTCCAGGCAGAGCAAACACCTCATTTCCTTCAAACTTTGCTACAATGCTCCTTTCTAGATGAGACCAACTCCAGGTATCCTCTTTTATGTCTCAACCTGCTTTCTACCTTATTGATTTACATGTCGAATTCCTTTGTCTAGTCCATGGTGTGTGTGTGTTTCTAATAGGTAATATAATTTATTTCCTTTTCTTTTAATTTGAAAACAATGATCTATTATTTACCCCTTATCCATTGGGATGACGTTTCATATGGACAGAGATTTTTGTCCTTTTTGTCCATTGAACTACCATGGCTACCTAAAACCATGGCCAAAACCAATACTTTAAAAAGCACAATAGCATCCAATGAAGACTAAGAGTGTAATCTGTCCCTTCAACTACAAAAGTTCACTGCTACAGCCGACACAGTTTGAGACGTGTAGATATGTACCAGTGTTACTTTAGTAGTATCCCTGATGATAACAAATCATGTAGAGAATGTCCTTATTAGTAGGAAATGAACAAAGATGCATCTTGGGTCATAAAGTATCAGTTAGTATTGGCTTTTGTGTGTGTATGTGTGTGGTATCTGCATGTGTGCATGTGTGTAGTAGATGCATGTGTGTGCATGTGTGTAGTAGATGCATGTGTGTGCATGTGTGTAGTAGATGCATGTGTGTGCTTATGTGTAGTAGATGCATATGTGTACATGTGTGTAGTAGATGCATGTGTGTACATGTGTGTGGTATAAGCATGTGGAGTCCAGACTTGGAAGCTGGGTGAGATTTTTCTCTCACAGTCCACCTTGTTTGTTAAGATTGAAACTTGAAGCTCATGGATTCAGCAAGACTGGCTGGCCAGCAAACCCAGAGAGTCTCCTATCTCTACCTCTCCAGTACTGGGATCCCAGGAGCGTTTTGCTGCACCTAGCTTTTTTATATGGATGCTAGGGATCCAAACTCAGGTCTTCAGGTTTGTACAACGGCCATTCTCCAACAAAGCTGTTTTCTGAGCTCTAATACCCAGCTTCCAATCAGGTTCAAAATGGTGATTTGTAAGAGTGCAGCATTTATCATGATAGGAGACACAGACTTGTAGAGTAAGTGATCCTCAAAACATTAAAAGTTTTATGACCCTTGACCCTCACCACCTGTGTCATTTGGGTGAGCCACAATGTCATGAGAGCAGGAGAGCTGTCCCTGCCCCTCACCAGCTGCAGTGCTTGAGAGAATGGACCCTGTACCTTGCCTAGAAAGCACATTGGAGCTGGCTCTGGTGGCATGAGTGTGGATCAGCCGCCCCAAGGGCATGAGAGCAGGAAAGCTACCCCTACCAGGGCACTTGGTGAGCTAGCTAGGGTTGTGTTCTCTCTCTCTCTCTCTCTCTCTCTCTCTCTCTCTCTCTCTCTCTCTCTCTTTTGTAGTTGAAATAAAGGAGAGCTGATGGGTTGACCCAGCTACCACCCAGGTCCAGATCCAGGGCTTTGGGGTGGCTGACCCCAAGTCTTCCTTATCTATGTACTGCTAGAGCATGTGAGAGGGCTGGTCCTGCTAATCCAAAGTTTTAGGATCTCCATGACATGGGGCAACAACAGGATAACAGAGAGGAGTTCTGATGAGGACCCTGTATTGTGGAGTAGCAGAAGCCAGAATGAGTCATAGTGATAAACGTTTGCAAATAAAGAAGCACAGACAAAAAGGTATGCTATGGGGCACACTGAGGCGCACTGCAGCTTCCACAATGAAATGCTTCTGTGCTTTGTTTTGTTTATTTTTAATTTTTGAGTGGGAAAGGTTGCAAGGGTAGAGGGCAGATATGAAGGAACAGGGAGATGAGTCAGATGAAGGTGCATGGTGTGAAATTCACAAAGAATCAATAAAAGTAAAGATTTCTTAAAATATTTATTTTATGTATATGAGTACACTCTAGCTGTCTTCAGACACACCAGAAGAGGACATCAGATCCCATTACAGATGGTTGTGAGCCACCATGTGGTTGCTAGGAATTGAACTCAGGACCTCTGGAAGAACAGTCAGTGCTTTTAACCACTGAACCATCTCTCCAGCCCTATAAAGATATATTTAAACAAACAAACAAATAAGTACCTCTGTAAGATGGGGCTGCAGGCAGGCCTATAAGGCATTTTCTTAATTAGTGATTGACAGGAGAGGACTCAGCCTATTGTGAGTGGTGCCACTCCTGGGCTGTGATCCCAGGATCTATAAGAAAGCAGGCTGAGAAGGCCATGAGGAACAAGTCACTAGGTAGCATTCCTCAATGGCCTCTGCATTAGCTTCTGCCTCAAGGTTTCTCCCCCATTTGCGTTCCAGTCCTGACTTTCTTTAGTGATAGACTACAATGTGGAAGTGTAAGCCAAATAAAATTTTTCCTGCCCAGCTTTCAGTAAAGAAAAGAAGGAAGGAAGGAAGAAAGAAAGAAAGAAAGAGAGAAAGTTAGTTTTCTACAAGTTAGCAACAGTCCCCACAAACATGGTGATTCTACATGGGAAGTGGTATTTTTTTTCCTTATTTGGCTGTTGAGTCAGTTACATTATGACAGGGCATGACAGTGTAGAGGCTCTTCCATCTTGTGTTCTTGCTGAGGCCATTTTAGGCTTAACTAGAATTTGATCTTCTTGATAGAGAATTTGGTGGAAAACTACCCAGCTCTGTTCTGGGAACCCAAGGTCAAGAAGTCCTAGCTAATTTATCTTAGCTTCTGTTGAACTGCTTGCTTGTGTAAAACCTCTTCCTTAGCTTCTGTTGAACTGCTTGCTTGTGTAAAACCTCTTCCTGTGGCTGCTGAGAGATTGAGAGTATGGCTGGGCTGCTTTGTCTTTGTTTTTGTTTGTGTTTTTCCTTTTAAAACTCCTTGCTCTAAATGCTTGAGTCTCAAATACCTGAGTGTAGTTCCAGCTAGCAGGAATAAAGACTTTCAATTGCCTGTAGACTGTGTTTGAGGGGTCTTCTTAGGTGGGCTCCCTGTAACAATTTCTCTAAACTTAATGCTTTAAAACATCATGCAGACATAATTTGTCCTTGACACTAAAAAATGTGGTAGTAGTCCATGCAGACAGTCTTTCTCTCTCCTGTTGGCATTAGATGGGGCAAATTAATATCCTAGGTTAAAACCATCTGGTGTGCTCATTCACATTTCTGGTGCTTCCAATGAGGACTTTTGCTGAGACTTCTTATGTTTTTGCTAAAATGTTCTACAAATGACTATTTAATATGACATGAAAACAGTATTTACAATAAAAATTCTAAATTATGATAGATTCTAGAAGTATCTGTCTTCATAATGTATTAGAACCCCAAAGATTAAATTCATAGGAAACATTAGAAGCAATGTTTGGAAGGGGAATCCAGTGGAGGAACAAGCAAGGAGAAGGTTATGATTGCCTCTAGAGGTGCAACAATCCATCAAAGTTGAGAGATGCAGGTCATCATTTCTTTTCTTGGTTTTCTTTCAGTGATGTCTATGAGGGGGTTGGAAATGGCATGGGATGTAATCCATGACTCCTCTGACTGTGCCGGCTTATGGTAAGATGGCTTCTTCCTCCATGTATTTATTGCTTTACTGCTTCCTGGCCTCTGTTCACACGGTGTCCTACTGCTATGAACTCAATATTTGTGCTTGCTCCTCCAAACTCATTTGTTGAAGTCCTAACTTCAAAGTGATAATAGTGGGCAACAAAGACTTTAACAAGAAATTAGGTTAAGAGAGTGGAGTCCTCATGACAAGGACTAGTGCTCTGTAGAAAGAAGTATAGGCACACGATCTCTTTTTCTGTTTTCTACGTGGTGAAAGTACAAAGAAATGCTATTTACAAACCAAACAGCAAGCCCTCACCAGACACCAGATCTTCTGGCACCGTGGCCTTGGCCATGTTAGCTTTCAGTGCTATGAAAAAGACATCCCTGTTCTTCAAGCCTCCCACTTAATGGCACTTCCTTATAGTCCATGTGTACTGCAACACTCATTCTCCACATCCCTCTGCAAGTGATTTGTGATTTTAAGATGGTGGCTTATGGCTAAAGAGATGTGCCAGTGGTTAAGAGTGCTTCTTATTCTTCCAGAGAACCCATATTCTGTTCATAGCACCATTTTGTGGGTTTCACAACCCCCTATAACTGTAGCATCAGAAGATAAGCTGCCTTCTTCTGGCCTCCCCAGGTACCTGCACACACATGGCATACACTCAGATACTCACACATGCACATAAATAATGACAAAGCTTCTCTCCCCCTCAAAAAGGGTGGAGGCTTAGGGCTATCAGAAAATGGTGTTCAATAAACCCTGACAGAAGCTACACAAAGTTTGATGATTTCTATTCAGGATTCCATTAATGCCACCTAAGTTGTTTTTTACAGGACAAACAAGTCACTAAGGCCAGGGAAGATTCGGTGGAAGAGTAGCAAAGGATTTATGAACAAACTTAAATGTGTGCTCTGCGTTTTGGTAAAGATTGTTTACATTCTAAATACCCAGATCTCCTTGTTCTTCAGCACTGGCTTCAAGTCCAGATTCTCTACTGAAGCTCTTTGAGCTTCTTAATCTGAGGCCTTGTGATCTGGCTTTTCTCACCCTTTCATCCAACCCTCAACATCAAATGGGAGGCCTGGCATAGCACAGCTGTAGTCACTCAGGTTCAAACAGGAAGACAGAAGCCCCATGAGGAGCCACTGGTAACAACAGTCATGGAATCTGCATGTGTAGTGAAGTTCTTGATGAGCGCCTTTCTGCTCTCTCAGGACGATCGTCTGTGGCTGCTCTGTTCTGTACTGTGGATTCTCGCCTGTGGTTGCTAAGTCAGTTTTCTTTTCCCTGCAAAATGATCCTTGGCTTTCATAACTAAGCTTAAAGAAAGGGATCCAAACTCTTTAAATCAATGACCCCACCTAGTGCTGAGCAGTCTGCTGCTCTGACACTGGATATTCACATGACTCAGACATTTTATCATATACTTTTGACTTTAACTCAGTCTCAGAGAAATAGAATACCAAATTTAAGTGACATAGCATACATTTGGGAGAATGTAGCAAGAATAACAAAGCAGATGCAAAGCAAAGCTTTCCATTTCCAGTCCTCTGTGGTTCTACATTAATAGAAAAAAATCTAGGAAGAGCTCCTACTTGTAATTCTGGTCCCACCAGAAATAAATAGTAACAGAGAAGGAAAACCATTGGCCCTCCCCCTCCTCCTGATATTTGCTATTGCGTTTATTTATTTATTTATTTTTCTGTAAAGATGGAAGACAAAGTTTCTTCTACAGAGATAAGAGGAACTACTGTGGCTCATAGTTTTAGCTACAACCCATGGTCACCATGAACTTTCTGAGCACATTTTCCTGTCACCAGACTTATAGAGACATTCAGACCTTCTGGAAAATTGGTGGATTTATGCATGCATATTAAAACTTCTTAATGTGATAAGCATAGAGTCAAACTTGGACACCAGGCCAAAATTTTTTTAACTTTTTAAAAACTTGCCTGCAGAGATGGTTAAATCGCAATTTTGTCACAATCTAACTTATGCCTTTTTCTCAGCAGCCTAGTAACTGTTGGCTTTTTTATTTTGTTCTCAGGCTAAGGGTAGATAGGCATGTCCAGCACACACTTGGAACTGATGACAGTTGTGAGCTAATGACTTGATAGCATGCATATGTTCTTCACTCTTTGAATAGAAGCTTGGGTGAATATCAGTTATGACAGACTGGGATTCCTTATCCAACTTGGACTGAACCAAGCCAAATATTGTTGGCAGTTTTCTGGTAGAAATAAGATATTTCTTACGAAGCAGCTAAATTCAGACTTAGAAATAAAAACTCCTAAAACCAATGTGCTTCTGTTTCTATCTTCCGAGGTGACTATCTGTGAAACAGCAGAACCTTTGTGGAAGATCTAGTTTATATGGAAGCTGGACAGGGATCAGACAAAATAAAAAAGCCATATCCATGAAATTATAGGGTTTAGAGAGAGCAACCAACATTTTAATTTTACAAGAGGGAAAAGATGGCAGTAGATAAGCTCTTCTGACTCACAAAGTATTGCTCCTACAATGTGTGAGAAAATAAACTGACCACAGGGAAACCACACCGAACTCTGAAGAAATTCTGTGCAGAGTCTGATGTTGATCATAAAAATATTTAATGTACCCCCTCTTCTACCATATTCATATGGGAAGAACATATTTGAGTGGTACCTAGAAGCTAGAGTTAGAAAAAAATTAAAACTTTTTTGTTGTGGTGGTGTTTTTTTTTTTTTTCTTTTCTATTTTTTAAAGCAAGTCTATAAACTAAGGAGTGTGGGATACTTAGCTCAATGCTTCTGATTACATCACCAGAGCCTCTGACCTAGTTTGTCATGTCTGACCAATCTCTCACCATGATGAAACCCACTGTTTTTGTTCCTTCTTGTCACATATTTTATAACTGTGGTACTACTAGTTTTATAATTTTATACAAAAAAAAA
>JADRCH010000004.1:17532459-17561720 GCA_019843965.1 Rhynchomys soricoides | reverse complement strand
TTTTTTTTTTTTTTTCAGACAGGGTTTCTCTGTTTAGCCCAGGCTTTCCTGGAACTCACTCTGTAGACCAGGTTGGCCTCAGACTCAGAGATCCACCTGTCTCTGCCTCCTGAATGCTGGGTTTAAAGGAATGTGCCTCCACTGCCCAGCTAATATTGAAGTTATTTCAGGGAATTTGACTGGAAAGGTAATTTTTTTTTTTATTTTGAAAGAATTTCTGGAAACAGTGTCCAAGGTGAATAAGAGGAAATGTTCTTGAAGTGAATATGAGACAATTATTAAGAAGGCTGTATCATTACTTTATATTTAAACATTTTAAAATGTAGAGAACTTTTTATTTATTTTATTTTTATTTTACTGAAAATAGATTCTTCAGGGCACACAGGGATACACCATGAAACTCTATCAAAAACAAAAAGGAAATAAAATGACATGAAATATAATAAAATAGATTCTTTCTCATATTACATTTTATCATACAATATATCCGTCTACTCCCAATTACTACTGACCTCCTCTCCCTTCTGGATCCACTTCCTTTTTATCTCTCATTAGCAACCAGGCTTCAAAGAGATAATAACCAAATATGACAGAATCACATATAATAAAATGAAGCAAAAACTATCTATTGAAGTTGGACATAGCAACCCAACAGGAGAAAAAGCAGGCAGAGGAAGCAGTCACGGATTTGTTCTCCCAGTCTGGAGTCCCATAAACATACCAAGCTGGTTCAAACCTGTGTAGGGCCTGTGTTTGCTGCTTCAGTCTCTGTGAGTTTGTATGCTCCTTGCTTAGTTGATTCAAAGGTCTGTGTTCTCCTGGGGTCCTCCACCCACTCTGGCTCTTACATTATTTCTGCCTCCTCCTCTGCAGAATTTGCTGAGCTCTGAAGGCAGGAATTTGATGGCGACCTCTCTCTCAGCTCTCAGCATAATTATCTGACTGGAGGCCTCGGCATCTGTTCCCACCTGCTGCTGGAGGAAGCTTCTCTGACAATGGCTGGATAAGACATGGATCTATGTGTAATAGCAGAGCATCATGGGAATCATTTTATTGTGGTATTTGGTTTTATGTTAGGTCTCCGGGATCTCTAGTGTCTGGTTCTTGGTCACCCAAGCAGTGTTGGGTATAGGCTTCTTCTCACGGAGTGGGCCTTAGGCTAAGTTAGACATGCATGGGCTACTCCTACAAGTTCTGTGCCACCATTGCCCTAGCACAATAGGGCAATAAAGAGTTTTCAGACAATAAAGAGTGTAGGCCAAAGGTTTTGTAGTTGGGTTTGTGCCCACAGTTCCCTTTCAGTAGCCTACAGAGTATCATCCCACACCTAAGAGATGAGAACACAAGGTGACGGCTCCATGTAGGCAGCAGCTTGACTTCTCTATGTTCAATGAGTTGTGTGCGTATTGTCCTCAGCAATGAGGCCTCTCTGTCAGTTTTCAGAGAACAACAGCCTTGGTTATTTGGGGATTTCCAAGGTTCCCTTAGCCAACAACACAATTGAATGCAACCCACCATTGGAAGCCTGGCTACAAGAGATTGCATATCCCCATTTCTAGGAGTCCTCATTAGGACCACGATCATACATTCTAGGAAGTTTCCACTGCACCTCCAATACCCCCTCTAGTTTTAGCCAACTCCCCAGACTCTCTCCCTCTACCAGATCTTCCTCCAACCTGATCCTTCCTCCCATCTCTACCATCTCTACCTGCCTCCGGTCCATCTTTAAAATCTATTCTATTTGCCAAGCCTCTCTGGGTCTATAGATTGTAGCTTGGTTATCATTTCCTTAACAGTTAACATTCCCTTATAAGTGAATACATACCATATTTGTCTTTGGGTCTGGGTTACCTCACTCAGGATGATTTTTTTCCCTAGTCCCATGAAGTTTGCCTGAAAATTTTATGATGTCACTTTTTAAAGAGCTGAGTAATACTTTACTGTGCAAATGTATGCTTTCTTTATCCATTCTTCTGCTGAGAGACATCTAGATTGTTTCTACTTTCTGGCTAGCATGACTAAAGCCACAATGAACATGGTTGAGCAAGTGTTCTTGTGGTATGTGGGAGCTTCCTTTGAGTATATGCCCAAGAGTGATATATCTGGGTTTTGAGGTAGATCAATTCTCAACTGTCTGAGGGTCCACTATACTGATTTCTATGGTAGAAATGTACAAATTTGTACTCCAATCAGCAATGTAGGAGTGTCCCCCTTGCTCCACATTCTTACCAGCATGAACTATCAGTTGTATCAGATCTTAGCCATTCTGACTGGTGTAAATGAAATCTCAAAGAGTAGTTTTGATTTTCATTTTCCTGATGGCTAAGGACATTGAACATTTCTCTGTTTTTCATTTGAGATTTTTCTATTGGGAGTTCTCTGTTTAGATCTGTACCCCATTTTTTAATTAGATTGTTTGGTTTTTGATATATAGTGTCTTGAGTTCTTTATAGATCTTGGATATAGAATTGGTAAAAATGTTTTCCCATTTTGTAGGGTGCTGCTTTGTGTAGCTGACAGTGTCCTTTGCCTTATATCAACTTTCAATTTCATGAGGTCCCACTTATTAGTTGTTGGGCTTAATGCCTACACTAACAGTGTTCTGTTCAGAAGTTCTTTTCCCAGGCCACAGAGTTCAAGGATATTCCCTACGTCCTCTTCAGTCAGGTTCAGTATATCTAGTTTTACATTGAAATCTTTGATCCACTTGGGCTGGAATTCTTGCAGGGTGATAGACATGCATCTATCTGCATTTTTCTATATATAGACATCCAGTTAGACCAGCACCATTTATTGAAGATGCTTTCTTTTTCCAGTGTGTATTTCTGTGTTTTTGGTTTTTTTTTAAATCAAAAATCAAGTGTCTATATGGGTGTGGATTTATGCTTGGGTCTTCAATTCAATTATTTCATCAACGTTTTTTAGTTCTTACTAGAGATCTTTCAATTTTCTGTTTAAATTTATTCCCAAATAAATCCCTGATTCTGTGAATGTTAGGCAAGCACTCTACCAATTGAGTGGCATACTTAATTCCATATTTGTTCATCCTATATGGACTTTGCCTTTATCTATAGAAGGTTTTAAGTGTGAGGTAATCCTATTAAAATATGTCATTGCCTATACTTTGAAGATTAATTCGCTACAACATGCTAATAGATGACTACAGAGAATTACTTTGATAGAAAATCTTGAAAGCAGAAATTTGGATATTTAACCATCATTTGGAATTCATGAGGAATTGATTCTAGGAGCCCTGAAATAGCTCATTTTTTAGATTTTCAATTATGTCATATAAAATGGCATTAATCTTATATATCTTGAACACATTTTCCCTATATAACTTAAATAATCTCTGGGTTACTTACAAAATCTAATATAATATTAGTATCATGTAAACTGATGGTATGCTGTTATTTAGGGACTATGACAAGGAAAGGGTATGTACACATTTAGTACAGACACACTCATCACAGGCATAAGTAAATGATGTTTGCATGAGAAGTGAAGCCAAGAGTGAATATATAAGAAGCCAAAGCAAATGCAGATCTATGAAAATGGCAGTGATTACAGCAGGACACACCAGACATCATCTCACTGACTTTGATTCAGCTGTCAGTATGGAGCTAGGTGTGTAGTAAATTCAAATTTTTCAGTTTGGAACTTTCTGGAATTTTTCTAACCGTTCAATTCACAACTGACTGAATCCATAGATGTGGGGCCCATGGATATGCTGAGTACAGCTAATGTTCAAGAAATGAAGGTGGGTTAGGGATGTATGGCATGATTTAAGCCTATCAATTGAGAGGGGTCTCAGACTCATCCAATGTTGGTGACTGTGAGCACCATGCTTGAGAGCAGTTGAAGCCATAGCTTTCAAAACTGATGTGCTAGTAATTGCTATACATGATACCAGTTGTCATCTAGTACACTCTACTTGCTGCTTCTCAGCCTCTCAAGCCTAAACATTCTCTTCTCTCAGGCTTTACTTACAGGCTTTTCATCTGTCGTGCCTAAACATTCTCTCCTCTCAGGCTTTACTTACAGGCTTTTCATCTGTCGTGTATTTTCTTTTATCTGTTCACAATCTGTATCTTTTCTCACTTTCTCTTTTTTTCCTTTACTCTCCTCACATCTTACTGACATTATTCTTATTTGAAGTATCAAAGCTTCCAGGGATGGTAACACACACCTTTAATCCCAGTGCTCAAAAGGCAAAAGCAGGTAGATCTCTGTGAGTTTGAGGCCAACCTGGTCTACATAGTGAGTTCCAGGACAGCCAGAGCTACATGGAGAAACCTTGGTTTTTGTTGTTGTTATTGTTTTGCTTTTGTTTTTGTTGTTACTGTTGTTGTCATTTGTACCAAAACCTATATATTAGCAATCAAAGTTTAAATAATATATTTGTTTAACTTAAGTATATCATTTAAATTAGTGCATGAATTTAAAACTGTATGTTTCCTAGTAATATATAGAATCTATAGATATTGATCATTAAAGAATGCATTTGTACTTGAACTGACAAAACATTTTCTCAAAGATGTAGAATAGTAACTCTGAATTTTCATATTTCTAAATGTATCATAATGATGTTTTTCTAAGTTGGTGTCCAATATAGTTAAATTTTATACTTTTTTGGTTGCTTTAACTGTAGTAGATCTTTACATATTTTCCTTTCTGTCTCATTACAAGAGGCACACAAGAAAGATTCATTTTATGTTTTTTTTTAATCTATTTAATAAACAAATTTATCATAATGGTCTTTTTACTTTCTTCTTTTCCCTTTTAAGACAGGATTTCTCTGTGTATTCCTGGCTGTCCTGGAACTCGTTCTGTAGACCAAGCCTGTCTTGAACTCAGAGACCTCCCTGCCTCTCCTTCCCTATTGCTGGGATTAAAGGCAGCCACACCACCACCTGGCTCTATTATGATGTTCTTAAAGCTTATCTTTTGGTAAGCTATGGGTCACTGCTTCTGTGAAAGAAACAAAAAGGCTGCTTCTAACAGGAGAAGAAGACAACAGTGTTGAAGACACCGCTGGTGATGACAGGGACTCACAGACAATGATGGCATGCTGGTGTGGTCATGGAAGTCTTACTTGTTGGACATTGAAGAGAATTCCATTATTGCATGTTTCAGCTCAGTGTCTGGAAACAATATTGAGATTATAGTCCTAAATGTAGCTTTGAGGTGTTATAAGGAAGGCAGCAAATACCTTCAGGTGAAAGACTTTTGAGGTACATTTTCCTCATTACCATTTTATGTTAAGGTCTTTGAAGATCTGAAGGTATGGCCACTCATGTGACTTCTAACTCTAGCCAGATAGATAGTAGAATAACTTTCTTCACTCTATTAATTTTTTAAAGTAACATTGACAAAAGATGAAACAGATTGTCTTGTAAGAGTGCTGATAGAATTATTTGAAATGCTCCATGGACCTTCTACTGTCTGCTGTAAGAGTAACTTTTGCTTGCCTGATGTAATTGTCATCTCGAAGGCTTACTGCCTCTGTCTGCTAACCTAGGCCTAGTCCTGGAAGTTTCTAACTTTTATACAATGTTTTTGGCCTCAGAGACTTACTGCTGAGTAAGCTCACCCTTTCTAAGACTTTTTGAATGCTGGCTGGTTGATTCAACTCAGCTGGTTTGGCTCAAATTCCTCTCCAAACTGACTGATTCAAACTGGCTTCTCTCAGCTTCTCACTGAGAAGCTTGGCCTTGAACTAACTGACAATTTGTTCTAATCTTCTGGCTCCTTCTCATTCTCTGGCCTGTTCTGTCTTCACTTGTGTCTAGTTTCTTCTCTTTACAACCTGTTGCTGTAAAATTGTCCTATAAAAACTGCCTCTGAACTCCATGAACTGAACTGCTACAAATTCAACTCCCATGCACTGTCTCAACTTATTCACTCAACCGAACTGAATAATTAGCGCTCAGAGATCTACATGCCTCTGTCTCCTGAGTGTTGGGATTAAAGGTGTGTACCACCATGTGGGGCAGTGGACTATCAGACAAAAGAACTGGTAAGGTCCAACAGATTAAAGAACCCCAGAAAGTCTCATAATTGAGAATGGTAGGTGTTTAAATTTACTCCTGACCAGGCTCCTGTCCTAGAGCATGTGACCTTGACAGCCCACTAAGAGGACCGTGACATTTGGTCATGTAGTATAGAAACCCAGAGTACTTCATGCTAATGAGGTATCTAGATAGGCCCCAAAGGTTCAGCCAATAAACTTCCTTTCTGGGCATTCCTTCTTGCAAAAGTTATTTAATCTCTGGTTCACCCTGAGTAAGTTGTATGCATCTTCATCCACTATGAATAAACAGTTTGCACAAGCCAGGACTGTCTCCCTCATCAAGGACCACTGTTGGGGGAGGCCTTCATCATATAGAGCCGGGCTTAAGTCTCACATAGAAGGCCTTTTCACATTCCTGGCACTTACCTTGATCTGAGCTAAGCCAGATTCTCCCACCTCAGGCTCACCTCTGACCCCCGTTGTAAACCTTTCCAGGTTCCCAGTGGCATCTGGGTGCTCAAACGAACCACAGCCTCCACCCCAGGCCCTGCTGTTTCTCACCTGCAGAAACATGGGCTGCATTTCATCTTCCCCTAAGGGATGTGTCAGTGTCCCATAAGCCTGGCACCCCAATGCACAGAAAAGAAAGTTGACCAGTGCCCTGTGTTTTGCCTCCCCAGGCAGCATCTAAGTAGCAGTCCAACAACCCAGTGGCAAAGCGAAAAGCAGAACCACATCTGGTACCACAACAAGGACCTACCCAGCTGATGGATTAACAGCCTACCCAGACCCACATAGTAACTCCAGATTAAAAAGATCACAAGTAGCCCCTGGCCTATGGCCCACCCGCTTTTGGCACTAGCTCAAAACATCCAGGCCTTCCCGCTCTGAAGACACTCAGTCTTCTTCCCACTTTTATTTTTGGGTGGAGCTACTGCGCTGACCTGGTCTAAAACCAGACAGTCCAATCTGCCATTAACAAAGACTCTGATCCCCACGTCTGCCTACCCTGGCCCCACTGATATGGTGCCACCAAGCCCCTATACTTCTTCTCTTTCTACTCTACTTTTAGGGTTTACAAAAAGCAGCATGCACACCCCCACCCCCCACCCCCCAGCCTTATAACAGTACCACCCAAGGGAAAAAAAACAACCTGGGACCTGCCTGCTGGAGTAAAAGGCCAGCAGCTGGGGTGTGGCAGAGCAGGCTCCTCCCCCTCTAGCTAGGTTAAAAAAAAAGCCACCAACTGAAACATAATGGATGAGATCTTGCTGCAGAGAGGTCGGAACAATACCCCTGAAACCCTTAACCCCAATTTTTTTCGTGCTTCTTTGTTTAAATGCATAGTTTTTTCCTCCCAAACAGGTACACCTGACACAATATTAGTGCTTTTTAACCCATAATTGTCCTAAAAATTTCAATTTGTTTAAAATTTCTTTTAAACGTCAAAAAAATCATATTTAATCTATCCCCCATAGGTCAAATCGACTATGTTAATAACCACCATTTAATCCTTAATTAATAAAATAATACTATCTACTTAAGCCAGCTTCTTTTTACAGACAAGCTATTACTGCCTATCCCAGATACATAACTAATATATTTTCTTCCTCAGCTACCTATAGCAGGTAAGTTCTCCTCTCTTCCCTCTGTTTTCCTTAATATAACACAGGTAATTCCCCACCAAAAGAAGTCCTTCCAGGACTAAAATTCCTTAAACACCCTTGCCTTTTTTCTAGGACCATAGCAAAAGATTACTGATGTGCTCCCAATCAAGCTGTTATAGGCTTAACATATACATTAAACCCCTCTCTTCTTTTTCTTCCAATGTATACCAATGCATTCAAGGCTATTCCCTACTTTCTCTTCTATGAGATTTAGTGTATGCAGTTTTATATTGAGGTCCTTGAACCACTTGGACTTGAGTTTTGTGCAGGATGATAAATATAGGAAAAGAAATTTGTTTTCTTCAACGTGAAAGCATCCTACAACCATTTGTTGAAGATGTTTTCTTTTTCCATTGTATGGTTTTGTTTCTTTGTCAAAAATGAAATGTCCATAGGTGTATGGGTTTATTTCTGTGTCTTTAATTCTAGTTCATTGATTAACTTGTCTCTTTCTAGACCTATACAGAACTGTACAATGCAGTTTTTATCATGATTGGTCTATAGTACAGCCTGGGGTCAGGAATGGTGATTCCTCCAGAAGTTCTTTTATTGTTCAGGATTGTTTTGCCTATCCTAGGTTTTTTGTTTTTCCATATGGAGTTGAGAATTGCTCTTTCAAGATAAAAAAAAATTTGTGATGGAATTTTGATGGGAGCATTGAATCTGTAGATTGCTTTTGGTAAGATGGTCATTTTTACTATGTCAATCCTACCTATCCATGAGCGTGGGAGATCTTTTCATCTTCTGATTCTTCAAATTTTCCCTTTAGGGGCTTGAAGTTCTTGTCATACACATCTTTTACTTGCTTGGTAATACACCAAGATATTTTATATTATTTGTGGCCATTATGAAGGGTATTGTTTTGTTTCTCTGTCTGTTCATCACTTGTATAAAGGAAGGCTACTGATTTCTTTGAGTTAATTTTATATCCAGCCACTTTGCTGAAGTTGTTTATCAGCTGTAAGAGTTCTCTGGTAGTATTTTGAGGGTTGCTTATGTATACTATCATTTCATCCTTGAATAGTGATACCTTGACTGCTTTCTTTCCAATTTGTATCCCTTTGATCTCCCTGTTGTCTTATTGCTTTAGCTAAAACTTCAAGTATTATATTGACTAGATAGAGAGGAAGTGGGCAGCCTTGTATTGTGCCTGGTTTTAGTGGGTTTGCTTCAAGATTCTCTCCATTTAATTTGATATTGACTATTGGCTTGCTGTATATTGCTTTTATTATGTTTTTTTTTTCTTTCTTTTTTTTTAGCTATGTGCCTTGAATCTCTGATCTCTCCAAGACTTTTAACATGAGGGCATGTTGGATTTTGTCAAAGGGTTTTTCAGTATCTAATGAGATGATCATGTGACTTTTTTCTTTCAGTTTGTTTATACAGTGGATTATGTTGATGGGTTTTCATATACTGAACCATTCCTGCATCCCTGGAATGAAGCCTACTTGATCAAAGTGAATGATGTTTTTGATGTGTTTGTAGATTTTTGTTTGATGTTTTTATGTGTTCCTAGATATTTTTGTATCAGTGGTCATAAGCAAAATTGGTCTGAAGGTCCATTGTTTGGTGAATCTTTGTGTAGTTTAAGGGTGGTTATAGCCTCATAGAATGAATTAGGTAGTGTTCCTTCCATTTCTATTTTATGGAATAATTAGAAGAGTATTGGTATTAGCTCTTCTCCGAAAGTCTGGTAGAATTCTGCACTAAAATCATCTGGCCCTGGCCTTGGTTGGGAGATATTTAATGACTGGTTCTATTTCCTTAGGAGTTATGGGGATGTTCAGATAGTTTACTTGATTTTGGTTTAACTTTAGTACATGTTATCTGTCTAATAAATCACCCATTTTATTTGGATTTTCTAGTTTTGTGGAATACCAGCTTTTGAAGTAAGATCTGATGATTTTTTGAATTTCCTCAGTTTCATTGTTATGTGTCCCTTTTCATTTCTGATTTTGTTAATTTGAATACTACCTCTGTGCCTTTTAGTTAGTTTGGCTAAGGATTTGTCTATCTTGTTGATTTTCTCAAAGAACCAGCTCTTGGTTTTGTTGATTCTTTGTATTGTTCTCTTTGTTTCTATTTGATTGATTTCAACTCTGAGTTTTACTATTTCCTGCCCTCCACTCCTCTTGGGTGTGTTAGCATCCTTTTGTTCTAGAGCTTTCAGGTTTGTTGTTAAGCAGCTAGTGTATACTCTCTCCCATTTCTTAATGGAGACAGCCAGAGCTATGAATTTTCCTCTTAGCACTGCTTTCATTGTGTCCCATAAGTTTGGGTTTGTTGTGCCTTCATTTTCATTATAGAAAATCTTTAATTTCTTTCTTTAGTTCTTCCCTGACCAAGTGATCACTGAGTTGTTCAGTGTCCATGAGTATGTGGACTTTCTGTTGTTCTGTTGTTGATAGAATGCATGGGGTTATTGCAATCTTCTTGTGTCTGTTGAGGTCTGTTTTGTGACCAATTATATGGTCAGTTTTGGAGAAGGTGCTGTGAAGTGCTGAGAAGAAGGTATATACTTTTGTGTATGTGGGGGGAGGGGGTTCTGAAGATATCTGTTAAATCCATTTGGTTCATAATATGTTAATTTCATTATTTCTCTGTTTAGTTTCTGCTTTGATGACCTGTCCATTGATTAGAAAGAGATGATGAAGTCCCCAACTCTTATTGTGTGGGAATCAATGTGGGATTTGAGCTTTAGTAATGTTTTTTTTATAAATATTGGGGCCCTTGCATTTGGGGCATAGATGTTCTAAATTGAGTTGTCATTTTGGTGAATTTTTTTTTCCTTTATGAGTGAGAGGTGTCCTCCATCTCTTTTGATAAATTTTGGTTGAAAGTCTATTATGTTAAATATTAGAATGGCTATTCTAGATTGTTTCTTGGGTCTATTTGCTTGGAAACCCTTTTTCTAGCCCTTTAATCTGAGGTAGTTTCTATTTTCATTGCTGAGGTGTGATTCTTAGGTGGAGCAGAATGATGGATTCTGTTTATGTATCCAGTCTTTTAGCCTGTGGCTTTTTATGTGTGATTTGAGTCCAGTGATTGATCTCTCTCTCTCTCTCTCTCTCTCTCTCTCTTTCTCTCTCTCTCTCTATGTCTCGGTCTCTCTCTGCCTCTCTGTCTCTGTCTCTGTCTATCTCACTCTGTGTGTGTGTGTTTCTCTTTTTTTTTGGTTTTGCTATGAGATGGCTAATTTCTTGTGTTTTCTTGGGTGTAGTTACCCTCCTTGTATTGGGATTTTTCGTCTAGTAGCCTCTGTAGGGCTGGATTAGTAGAAAGATATCGTTTAAATTTGGTTTTGTCATGAAATATCTTGGTTTCTCCAACTATGCTAATTGTGAATTTTGGTGGGTATAGTAGTTGGGACTGGCATCACTGGTGTCTTAGGTTCTTCAAGATATCTGTCCAGGATCTTCTACCTTTTAGGATCTCTGTTGAGGAGTCAGGTGTAATTCTGATAGGTCTGTCTTGTATGCTATTTGGCCTTTTTCCATTGCAGCTTTTCATATTCTTTCTTTGCTCTGTACATTATGTTTTGATTATTATGTGGGAGGACAATTTTCTTTTCTGGTCCAATCTATTTGGTGTTTTATAATCTTCTTGTATGTTCATAGTCATCTCTTTCTTTAGGTTAGAGAGGTTTTCTTGTATGATTTTATTGAAGATGTCTTCTGGCCCTTTGTGCTGGAAATCTTCACCCTCTTCTATTCCTATTATTCTTAGGTTTGGTCTTTTCATAGTGTCCCAATTTTTTTGGATGTTTGAGTTATAAACCTTTTACGTTTGGTGTTGTCTTTGACTGATGTACCAATTTCTCCTACGGTACCCTCTCCCCCTGAGATTCTCTCTTCCATCTCTTGTATTCTGTTGGTGATGCTTGTGTCTGTAGTTCCTGTTCTCTTTTCTAGATTTTCCATCTCCAGAGTTGTTTCCATTTGTGTTTTCTCTATTGTTTCTATTTCCATTTTTAGGTCTTGGACCATATTGTTCACCTCTTTAATTGTATTTTCTGGTAATTCTTTAAAGGATTATTTTTGTTTCTTCTTTAAGGTTTTTCTACCTGTTTGTGTTTTCTTGTGTTTCTTTAAGGAAGTTACTTATATCCTCTTTAAAGGCCTCTATGATCTTCATGAGATAGGGTTTAAGATCACAGTCTTTTTCTTCAGGTGTGTTAGGATATTCAGGGCTTGCTGTAGTTGGAGAGCTAGGTTCTGATGGTGCCATAATACATTGGCTTCTGTTGATTATGATTTTGTGCTTGCTTTTCCCCATTGGTTGCCCTTGATGTTGGCTGGCCTGGGAGTCCCAAATTGGAGAAGTCTCCTGGGAGGCAGGTGGAGCTGTGTATCCTGGGTTTAAACAGGCCTCCTGGGAGGCAAGTGGAGCTGTGGGGTGGGGTGTGTTGCACTTCAGATTTGAAACTGCAGGTGTGGGTGCAGACTGGAAGGATGATGGAGTTTCCACGGGAACTGGGCTTGCTAGAGTCCTGGCAGATGAGGGGATTAGGGGTAAAGTGGGGGTGGGGAGGTCTTATCTGCATATCTAAGGTTAGAATAGACCTCCTGGGAGGCAGGTGGAATTGTGTGGCCAGTTGCTGAGATTTTCTTTTAAACTCTAGTAAAATTGTCCTCTTTAGGGGGAAAATGTAGGATGAATAAAAGACTTGGGCTTAGAAAACAATTTAGATCACTTGTAAGTTAATGGGGATAAAACTGGAACAGAAAAGGAGGTAAAGGCAAAACAGAAGCTTTTTTATGAGAATAAATATAATAGCTATAAATGAATGAATACATGTATCTTCACTAGAAAAAGAAAATGCAATATTAAGAGCATTGAAGTAGGATTTTCAGTCTACTAGGTTGGCAAACATTAATGCTCTGGACAGTATTAAATGTCTGTTGAGCAATCTCCCACTCTCCTGTAAGTAATCTCAATTAACCTCATTAGTTCACACATGCACACGCTCACACACATTCATGACACACAAAGACATGATAGTAGAGGTTACTAGTTGGGGAAAGGGGAACTGGGAAAGGGACAAGAGAGGACATAGGAGTGAATATGACTTAAATACATTATGTACATGTATGGAAGTCTCATAATGAAATCTACTCTTATGTATAATTTATTTGTACTAAAAAAAACCCCCTTTTTCTAAACAAATCTTTCATGTGTAACTGATGGAATTTTGAATCGGAGTTTCAGGAAACAATTTGGTGTTATAAAATTTAGCATTTGTCAACTTGGAAATTGAACTTCCGCAGAACACTTTCAAAATGTGCACTTTTTTTTTTTTTTTAAAGCAGGATTAATTAATTATAGCAGCAATAACTTTGAACAGTGCATATAACTGAGCTGAGGAGATGAATCAGTTACAGTAGTAAAAATTAGGGACCTACAGCTAACAAGGTCAAGGTGAATTAATTTCAAGAATATAATGTTCAGTCAAAAATTCAGATTATAGAACTTAATATCAATTGTATTATTTTCAAAACCATTGAATTTTACAATCCATTGTTTAGGTATATGTACATGTTACAAAGTCTCATGTTTATAAAATCCAAGTAGCATTTGCCCTGGGAATTGAGATTTCCTGAGGCAACAGAGGGATAGCACTGATGGACTTCTTAATATCAGTAGTAAATAGTTCATGTTATTGATATTTATAATACATGCATTGATTACATATTCCATGTGTTTGTATTGCCATGTAATAAAAATGAATAGAACAGAATGGAGAGTGTCAGGATCAGAATGTGTATCCATTGCAGCAGTCGACCAGCTGTTGGGATCACAGACCTCACGGCTCAAATTACCCTTGCTTAATATTGACCTCAAAGTGCAAAGGTAGCAATGCTGCAGTTTATTGCAATATGTCACTGTTATATTTCATTGCTGTTTGTTACTGTGAACATCTTACCAGGTCTAATTTACATGATAAACCTTATCAAAGATTTGTCTGTGTTTGAACAAAACATGTATTTGTAAGGTTTGGTATTTCATACAGGTTAGACATGTAGTCGACAGTAGGAAGGTTGTCCTCTGAACAATGGAGGCTTAACACATATATTCTGGGCTGAAGTCTGACTAGGATGTCTACTGCTTTTCTCTTATGTGTTCTTGGGCAAAATATTCAAGCTTCTTTGCCAAGGCTCCCTAAATTGTAAAATGGGAGTACAAAAGAATTACCTTCATAGAATTTTTCAATTCAATATATAATATTTTCAGCATCTCAATCCCTGAGCTAAATTAATTCTTTTTGGTTTCTGAGGGAGGGTCTTCTTATGACCTTGAAGTCGAGGCAGTCCTCCTGCCTGAGTTTCTTGAGTACAGGTATTATTGCTGTGCACTTCCCTACCTGGCTTCCAATTATATTCTTATTTAATAGACCTTCTTTCCAATATGCCATCACTTTACAGTGAAGTTCATTAAAAATTTCTTAGATATATGAAAGTAATGGCATTATACCCATTTTATAGACCAGAAAACTGATACATAGAGAGTTTTCTAATCTCCACAAGTTCTTTCTTAATAAGCACACATAATCAGCTCTACATGATTCCAAGCCCTAATATCTACCACCGGGGCATCTTTTGGCCTTTTGACCTTTTGGCCTTAGCATGACACAGGAGAGAGTACCAGGCTATGTGGTGCAATAGGTAGTCTCTATCCTCTGTTTAAGATTTCATACTTATTATGTCTCTAGGTGCTATCGCTTAGCACTCTGTTCAAGGTTAAAATGTATATTTAATAGTATTTTGTTGAACTAAAAATCAGTACAAACGTATGTTGACAGAAAATAAAACTATTTTTATCACTGCCCTCACTGCCCTGGTAAGAAATAATTGTGAGATAATATTTGTAGAACCTGCGGTGGGAAACCATCATGAAATGGACACTTAGTTTCCCTGGTATGCTCTGGTGGGATTCAACTCACATCTCCTAGTCATGAGAATCTCTCCTCCCCTAAGCATCTGTAGTGTTGATGGCCTACTGTTTCTCAGGATTAGACTTTGGTTGGCCGAGCTATGAACGTTCCCAGTGTAAGCCAAGCAGCCTTTCCTGGTTGGGGTTTTTGCCTCCTATCTTTGCTCCAAACTGGGTGGAGGCAGGCACAGCTGCTTCCCATCTCTATAGTAACATCCATCACATAGCTGAAGACTTTCATGGTCATCTCCATTTTTCTCCTTGGGCCAACTGATAGGCTTTTTCTAGGGACTCATTTCACCTGTGTGTTGTACTCACTGTTCCCAGGTGTGGGAAAGGGAAGGTTGGAAAGCCCTGCCCCCCAATGAATTAAAGATGTTTCCAATTCTTTTTACCTTTGCCCATAGGCCTTGTTTTCCAACCCTTTAATTATCTGTATTGATTTGCTTTGAACATCGGGCAAATGCACAATGTCCCCTGTGATTTGTGGATCCCAGAAATGTGCATAAGATTTAACTGTTAGGTGGCTGTGTCCAGCGACATAAAGTAAGATCCCACATGGGATCCAGGACTTACCACTTTACTTATATACTCATTTGTAAAGTTGAATTTGCAACCACTTGAAACCATGACCATACCATTGTGGATTCCAGCTTGCCTTGCAGGGTTTTATAACTCTGGTGATGTAGCTGGAGTTGAGAGGGAATCTTCATCACCAGAAGCAAGGCTGTCCTTACATGACTCTGCTGTTCATTAATCTCTGTGGTTTAACATTTTAAAACTGTGCTCGATCTGATGTTTATAAATAGTTTTCACAACAAAAATATGGGCTGCGTATATTCCATAATTCTAATCATCTGCTCCTCCAATTTGTCATCTGCCTTTTATTAAGCTGCATTTAAAGTACTTTTGCTAGGGAAAAAAAATCACCCTGGCCAATTGCTCTCTCACACATGTTAACTTAGGAACTCAGGCTCGTGTCATTGTGACCTCGGTCCTTGATTGGAATCTTCTCACTATTTAAACATAGGAAATATTTTCTTGGAACAGGTGTTTAGAAATATCTTGGGAACTCTTAACAAAAAGTGAGTTGGCTTTGTGCTTCTAGCTTAGGCCCTGGAAATACTTAACCATTTAGTATTTTGTTTTTGAAATACTGTGTCATTTATGGTCTAGACACCACAGACAGCTGTTCAGATTCAAATCCAAGCGGGTCTGGTTTCTGCTGTATTTATTTATCATGTCCAGCTAAATCTGAGTAATCTTGGCTTAAGTCCTTAATGGGGGATTAGAAAATGCCAATTGTTGACTTTACTTTCTTTCAAAGTCCAAACCAATGTAAAAGTTTCTACAGGAGTTTTATTATGCAAATAATTTTAGTCATTTTTTAAATTTGCTGTTCTTTATAGAGCAACCAATCAGCCTCGCCAAAAATTTAGAAGAAATAAATGTAAGTGAAAGTTTACTTTGAAATATGAACTCTTAAATATAGAAGTTTAGATTTCCCAGTTCTCTACTGTTCTCACTGTGTGCTGCCAACAGAGAAATCAATAGCTGCTTTCGTAGTGACAACACAGTGTGACTTGAATTGTAGGCATATGCAAAAGCTTGGTTTTTCTCTGTCTTAGTCACTGATACTTAATTGAGTACATTTCATTAGAGCTGGTGATAGCATTAAATTCTGTGCTTCCTCTTAACTGTGGTTTGGTAGTTAATTTATCACAAAATTAGTAAAAATTTAAATATATTTCCATAGCATACAATCACAAAGACACTGAACTTTTCTGAATGGTTTTAAATTTGAGAATATTATTTTTACACTTGCATCAAAAAATCGGTTTACATTTGTCCCCCATAGCATGAAGAATTATAAAAATATCCATATATTATCATAAGGTTATGTGTTAGTCAGCTTTTCGTTGCTGTGACAAAATACCTGGGAAAAATCAACTTAAAGAACAAAAGACTTATTTTGGCTGATAATTTCAGACAGCTGCTTGATCTCATTGCTGTGTGCTTGTGGCAAGACATACACAATGAGGGTCGGGTGTAGTAGGGCAAAGCAGTTTATCACACAGGGTCAGTAGATGGATTGAATAGATGCATCTAGACACAAGATATGGCCACTAACATCCTGTCCCCAAGTACTAAATCCTCTTAGTTAGGTCCAACATAATAAGCTCCCATCATTTCTCAATAGTCCACTAAATTATGAACCAGTTAATGAATTACTGCACTGATAATGTCATTGCTCTCAATGCTCAGAACATTTCATGTCCGGACTGCAACAGCTTATTTTTAATACAGTTTATAATTATTGTTATTCTACCTGACTTTTAATTGTCTCAGTGGTTTAAAGCACTTAGTCCTTCACCGTTCTTGACTTAAATTCCTCATACACAACCAATTAAAACTGAGCCATGTTTACAACATGACGGGCACAGAATGTATAGCAATGAGTAAGAGATGACATAAAAGAGACAAAAATCTTTGCCCATGTCAAATGTTTCTGTAGATAATGAACATGGTAATCGAGCACAGAGATTATAATATATGGTACATGTGTGAAACAACCTGTGCTGTGGAGATCAAAACAATGAAGCAGGAAGGTAGGGAGTATTGGACGGATGCTTCCCGTCTTGTCACATTGGTCACTGGGAAGTGGACTTGTAGACAAACAGTTGAAGAGGAGATAGAGTCAAGCCTTTGGCTGCCTGAGGCAATATCAATCTCAGACACAGGAATTCAAACATAAAAGTGCTATGGAAACTAAAACTCAAACTCCTAGAAGTGCCAAAACTCCACTCCTAGAATGGATGCTACCAGGGTTAGAGGGGGTGTACTGGAAAGGGGAGATGTTATCTAAAGCGTGAAAAGTATCACTTACACAGAGACAATAATTTTGAGTGAACAATTGTACAGTGCAGTGACCATTAGTGGTATATGCCATATATTTTGAAATAGCTATTAAAGTATAGATTTTAAGTATATAAAAAGTATATGATGTGATACATATATTAATTAGCCTGGTTTAATCATCCCACCATACAGCATGACATCATATTCTATCCTATAAATTATAAATGCATGATTTAATTTTCCAATAACTATAAATGCATATGATTATACATATATATATTATTAATTAGAAATTAAATCTCAACATAATTTTGTTAAAGTTAGAAACATTGTGGACTGTTTATGTACATTCTAAATCAAAAAGTCACTTGCTGGTCAACATGACAGCTTCATCAAAATGCTCTATTGCTTGCTAAGATCTTCCTAAAATGTATCTGTAAATACTCCATCTGCTTCCTCTAATGATAAAAATGTAAGTCCAAATTAATCAACCTGATATCACTAACATACAGTAAACGAGTCTAATAATTTCCATCTGCTCAAGGTGACCTCATTGTAGTCAACTCTTGCTCCTACTGTTCACATACAAATCTGTTTTCTGCCAATGTTTTGTCCTCAGAGTCTACATAGCTTCTCAGCTTCCTAGCTAACATGCACTTCCTCACTTAATTCATACATGTTCTTTAAGCACTTACCTGGTGAAGCAAAGGGTGTCGGCCTGTATTTACATGTGTATCTTACTGCAGGTTTTGTGGTTCTAGCTGCCTGCACTGGTCTCTGGATAACACTACCTGCTTTTCAGGAAGTATGGTGCTGTGGTATAAGATCTACACCTGTTGATCTGTAGCTAAATTTATTACAGACTTTTGAAGCCATTGACACTCATGAGCATAAACACAGATCTTGACTGCTGTTTTAAAGACAATAATGATAATAATAGCTAACATTTACTAAACACCATGTATCAAACTGTGCTCTTAGAATTCTATATATACATATATAGAATTATGCATACATATATGTGTGCATATACATGTACACACATACATAAAATGCTTGTGATATGGATAATCACATAGAGTGATGAAACATTAAGAACAATATTATAAAACTATGTGACCTCTGAGCTTCGTCAATATAGTTAACTAGGAGAAACACATGCTTAACCCTAGCTATAAGTGAATGCTATGGGAATCAGCTAACCTTCATCTATCACCATGTCTTCTCTGCTTCGTACTGTGTCTTCTTGACCAAAAAGGATATATCCCTCTGGGAAAATTAAGTCAAAATAAACCCTTTCTCCCTTAAATCATCTTTGTTGTGAAATCTTATCATGGAAATATGAAAAGCAAGTAAGACAAGAACCTGTCAAAGTGGGACAATGCACCACCACCACCACCACCACCAACAACAACAACAACAACTCAGTCCAAGCCAGTATGGACTTGCATTCACCAAAGGCACTATTCCTGTATTGGTTGTAAATAAGTTGGTTCTAGAAACCTTGTCTAGTTTCTTCTGGATATTTTGGGTTCTATTGGCTTAGATTTGTAATTAGACAAAAGCAGGGATCATAGAAAAAAATATCAACACTATTAGAAGTGGTACTGCCCAGTATATTAGTCTGTTCCATAGACACAAGAAATGGGGTATTTGGTATTTATTAAGGATATTGGGAAGCATAAGGAGTCCTGGAGAATCAAACTCAAAGCTGATTTTCTAGGCATAAGATTAAATGTCAAACCACCAACCATTTGTAAATAAACTGCTTCTCTACACCCCTCCACACCAGAAGTGACTGGCCTGGGGAATTCGCACTGGTTTTTGCTGCTGAAGCACTGGAAGGAGAGACAGTGTGTGCTCCCTAGACCTTTGCTCTTGTTGTGTAAGCTTCTAGTCTTACATTCTCCAAATGTAAGTGAGTGCTATCAATCCAGCCTCCATGAAGCTTGTTTTGAATTAACTGTAGATTTTCTAAGTACACCATGGCACAAGCATATTTCTCTAACTTGTTCCTAGGTACAGTCTAGATTACATGCCTCATTCCGAGTACCTCTGGTTGAGAAATTAAGTATTGAACTTCTACCGAGAAAGAGAATTTTGGCAAAATTCATGAAGTATGGCAAGCCCCAAACATATTATGAAGATTACATCCATCCGTTGCACCCATTAATCTTTTCCAAGTTCGTAGCCTCTTTTTCTGTAATTGTTGTCACACAAACATACACGCTCACACAAACACAGTCCAATAAGTATTTCTTTGAATTGTTAACAGTTCATTTACAGTTTTATCTTTATTTGGGTATGTAAAATATCTCATTTCTTTCTTCTGGGTATCCTATTGTGTTTGGAGGGGCACAGGTGCTATTTTAGAATAGTTTTCTCACACCAAATTATAAAAATATAATTCTAGTATGTTTACTTTTTCTTGAAATGTAACTATTTTCTGAAGAAGAAATGATTGGGAAAATAATAAACATAAAATTTTGAGTACTCTGAGTGTTTTGACTTGATGATGGCACTTTCAACAGTTGTAATACAAATGGTCAGTGGTTTTCCAGTTTTAGTCAATTATATAAATACTTTTCCAACGACAAAAAGACAAGCTTGTATTTCCTAAATAGTAGATATCTTAATCATGAAAATGTGCATTGTAATAGGTTTATTGAGTGATGACATAATAAACCACAGAGATCTGAAGTGGATATAAGTTTTGACCACTCTGTGCACTTATGATATATACTTACATTCATAACCAGGGCTGTAAACACAGTCACCACCCTTGGAAGGTTCCTTGTACTCCTTGTGGTGCCTCTCTTCTGCCTTCCTCTTCCAATCCAAATTTATAGGTCAATTTGAATTTTCTAAAATGTTACATAGATGATGACAGTAATTCTCCATTATGTCTTATCTTCTTTCCTCAGTATAATTAGTTTGAACATTGTCCATGTTGTTATCTGTGTGAGCAGTCATTTTTGTTGGATAGCATTTTATTATATCACATTTCTATAACATATTTTGTTTATCTGTCTACCTATTGATAGACACCTGAGTATTTCCAGCTAGATGCTCTTGCAAAGCTGCTATGAGCATTTACATACACATCTTTATAGGCATGCTGGCACCATGGCTTCAAGACTTTTGGCTAAGAAAATGGCTTGAAAAAATGTACTCACCTTGTATGATGAAGCTGTAAGTTTCCAGAGTATAGGTTTTGCCTAATGCAGGTGTTGAACATAACTCAGTAGCTTGGCTTTGGACTTATTGGGTTGAAAGTGTCAGTTAGATATATAGGTAGAAATTTGGGGTACAATATTTTGCAATTGAATCAGAAGTTTTAGTGTGAAGTCTAAATGAGATACAAATTTGAGTGTTGTAAAGAATCTATTATTTAAACTCACAGTGCATGACTAATGGTCATTCAGAGATAAACACTTAGATATTATAAATTCTTCAGTTGGTGAGCATGTGAACTTAAATGGCAAAATGACTTTGACAATGTAATTGAGAGTCTTAAGATGGGAATATAATCATAGATTATTCCATTGTGTACAGTTTTATAACAAACATTTTTATAAGGCATAGGCAGGGGAGGGAGAAGAGGAGAGAGAGAGAGAGAGAGAGAGAGAGAGAGAGAGAGAGAGAGAGAGAAAGAATTAGTTTAGACAATGTGTTCAGGGTTCCCAGTATAGAGCCAAGCTTGCGTGCAAGTCTATATGATAGAATTATCCACCTTTTTGGAAACTATACTCAAACTCCTTCAGTTCTTCAGCCCTTTAAGATGACTTGTCCTGACCACATCTCTCCCCTACACAAACTGAGGAAGTCTCAACCAGACCTCTCATCCTGCTCTTTTGGCAAATAGATATGTTTCTACTTCTGTTTATATTTAAAAAGTAATTTTTAATAAATAGTAATTTCACATTTTGGCTAAATACATTTTTAAAATGTGAATTCTAGCTAATCGTGTTTTGGGAGATTATATTCAATATTAAGCCTTTGGTTCATTTTTTTTTTGTCAGTGGAATTAAGGCCTGAATGATCCTTATTAAAGCATCTAAACCCTTTAATACCTCGCCAGAAACTTCCCTAATTCTCCTTTACAAATGGAAAATGAAAAACAAAGCAACAAACTAAAAGGCCAAACCCAAAACTAAAACAAAGCATTCAAAACCATTAGCAATGAAATAATTACAAGATGTTGCCATTAAGTTTAACAAAATTGTTTCTATCAGTTGCTCGATTAATATATTTGATTTTTTTTTCACTGCTGTGACAAATACTGTCACAAAAGCAATTTAAGAAAGGGAAGATTAATTTTGTCTCACAATTGGAATGTACAGTCTATTGGTAGGAAGGCATGCTGTGGGAATGTAACGTGCCTGGCTATGTTGTGTCCACATGCAAGAAGCAGAGACAGATGCTGGTGCTCACCCAACAGCATTGTCCCTATCCTAACCTTCAGTCTGGTCACCCAATCCACATTTTGGGTTTAGGATGCATCTTCCTTCCTCAGTTAAAATTTTCTTGAAACATCCTTACTGTTAATACATGAGCCTCCTTACTGTACTCAAATTGACAATGAAGACTAGACATGACAGTTGGCTATTTCTTATTTAGCCCTGTGTCAAAGACCTGGCTGTTGCCCAGAGACATAAACCCAAAAGTCCATGGGCCAGTGATTCTGCAACAGTTACTCTCACATCTCAGTTCAGCTGCAAGAGATCTCAGTTCAGCTGCAAGAGATCTCAGTTCAGCTGCAAGTAATGAAATGTGAAATGTATGTGATAAAAAAAAAGAGAAAGAGCCAAGGAGTTTTATTTTCAGGCAACCCTTACATAACTTAAGTGTGCTTGGTCTTCAGATCTAGACTGTTCCTTCCAACTGTGGCAGGTCTCCATAGAACACATTCACATGTCATAGGTCTGGCTGGGGTCTGAGTAACATCTCTGGAGGCGCTTTCTAATGTCCTCAGTGGACCTCTGACCACACTGTGAATCCTGGGGCCAGGAAGATTCCATGAAGGCAGGTTAACACTCTTGGGAACAGGCCAGCAGTACCAAGGACCACATAGCAGGTTGGAAGTGATCTTTGGACCACTTCCTGTGCCACCAATGCTTCAAGCACAGCCAGGGTCAAAGCCCCAGTAGGCTCCAGAGACACTACTGATGGCTTAGTGGGAGTAAAGTTCTCTACACACTTCTCCTGCACAAGGACACAAAGATGAATGGCCAGCAGAAAGGCATGGCCACTTCTCTCTGCAGACTGCATACAGGGCGCTTTGTGTTCATGACGATTGCAATACTTCCCTTCTGGCAGAGGGAAGCCTGCTTCTCCGGAGCTGCGGAAAGTAACGCTTGTTTCTGAATTGGTCGGAGTTCAATCTCAATTATGTCTGGAAACAACACACGTCCCTTTCCCCCTTCTGTATGACTGCAGTGTTAATTTTCAAGCAAACTCGTGCAAGTTGAAGTTGAAATAGCCACACAACATTGACATTTATTGGGCACTCCCTGTGGAGCCTTCCTGGCAGTGTGGTCACAGAAGGTGTTGCCTCTGCACTGGGGGCTTAGAGGCTCACTCTTTCCAGACTTCATGTACCACCCTAGAGCTAGGCTGGAGAAGCTTATTTAAACAGGATCTCATTCAAATCTGCCTCTACTCCACCCACACAGAGAGGAATTGCAGTTTTTCCTCTAGTAGTACAGAGCTGGTACCCAGGACCAACAAAAGATGCTGTAATATAATTTGCTGCCATTTATTACAGAGATGGGTGGGTACTTGGGGTTTTATATGTACATACTTAGCCAGCTGTAAAATAAAAGTAATCTCTTTCACATTTTAAGTTCAGCATTTATTGCCTTTTTGAAAGTCTTAGTGTTTCACTTGACCATGTTTCTGAATTCCTTCACATACTTCTGAAACACATTGCATATAAAACGTGATCAGATGGAGAATCGAGTACTTTTTTTTTGGAACCACACAACAGGCAGGAGACGCACCTGTTTCCGGGATCCACACATGCTCAGCCTGGGTGTGTTGCTGAGTCTGCGTGTGCAGCTGTTGTTTTATCATAAGAATACTGCTGCATTTATGTAGTCTTAAGCCTTGTGAACTCTGAAACTTGGACATGTTAAAGGTAGGTTCTAAACCTCTGTCTGGACTGCTGATAGTAGCAGGACTAAAAATGTAATACTGACTCCCACATAGCAGCACTGATCCCAACAGGAGGAAGTGTCTCAAACAACACACAGTTCAGGAGACAGCATGTGCACCGGACTATGCAAAATTAATGATTAACTGCATGCCGGTGTGTTTGTCAGGGAACAGTATGGCTCTTTAAGGGGCTTGTATAGTCTATGAAAGAAATTAGCTCACGAGAGGGATTCATCAGGATAAAAGAACAAACTTAAGTCGAGGCTTGACATATCCTGCTTTTCTCACAGGGCAGAAAGTTAAACATAAAGGACTCCTTTTTATAATGTGAAGATCTGACTCTGAAGTTGGGCAGATCATCCACTTGTTAAAACAAGACATGAACATTCTTGTTATTCCTTAAAGGAGGAGGGGATGGTGTGCACTCAGTTTGAACTTTGAATGTACCAGGATGGAGGGGGAAATTATCCAACAATTATCCTAGACATTGAAGACCATGAAACCAAAAATCATTATGAAAGTGACAGCCACGAAGTAAATAGGACTGGGTGTTCATAATTCATGATCTCCTTGGATCATATAAACTTTGAAAACCCCAGACTCTCTCATCCAAATTCACAAGTGAAGCTGGAGTAGGCATGGGTTGAGTGTTAGTAACCTTGCAATTTATACAAGGCTTGTATCAAGAAATTTAATCTCCCAGCACAGCAAGTCAAAATGAACTACATAATGATATTTTCTTTACTTAATCTAAAGTCTCTTCCAGAATTCTCATGGTGGTTCTGTACATGAATGACAATAGGAATCCAGGAACCTCTAAGAAGAAGGTAAATCCTGTAGTGTTCATTTAACTGAAGATCCTCTGACATTGATATGATGTGCTTTACCAGCTCACTAGGGCTTCCAGAATGCAATTATCTAACATGACCTGGCAACTGTGTATCAGGAGTCAGTCCAAGAATTGTAACTGGATTCTCAAGGAATTTATAGGCTAATGGATGCATTTTTCTCCCTCCCTTCCTCCAAATCTCCCTCCCTCCCTCCTTCCTTCTTCTCCACCCTATGCAGGTCAGTGAAAGTAGAACTGAGAGCTTGAGAGACAACTTAGTGCCTAAGAGTACTGACTGCTCTTGCAGAGGACCTGGATTCACTTTCATCACTCACGAGGAAGCTCGCAACCATCTTTAACTCCAGTTCTAGTTGATCCAATGCCCTCTTCTGACTTCTGCAGACACTGTGTGCACGCGGTGTGCTTACATACGTGAAGACACATAAAATAAAATAATTAAATGTCAAAAAAGATGAAAATAGAATTGCGAGGCGGAGGGTATGCTAACAGAAACCAATAGAAGGGAAGGAAATGCATTGGCTTTTGCTCACACCCATGTTCTCTGTGAACTCGCTGAAATCTTATCTGTCATTTGGCCCTTGGTCCCACCTTCCTTTCTCCACCACCACCCTGCATCTGGATTGTTTCAGTCAGAGAGGCAGGCTTCTGTGCTGCTTCTCTGTGTGTACTGTCTTCATGATTACTTCCTTCTTCCTGAAGTTTCTGAAAGTAACCCTCCGGCATACATTCCTCGCCTCCTTCTATATTAAACTTCATTTCCTTTAGTCTTTATCACATTGTTTAATGGCTGCGTTCTTTTCTTGCATTTATGTTTCTTTTGCTTTTTTACTTTTTAAAAGAAAACCTATTTTAAGCTTCTTGGGGACAGCGTGTGTGTCTGTGTCTCTACATGTCTGTAAATTAGATATTTAATTAAGGGTGAAGATCAAGTACTTTATTTCTTTTGAATCAGTTTGAGTGAGTTATTGCCCTTTTTAGTTTCAGATGATGGAAGCATCTTTATGTAAGAATGAAATACCTTCGTATGGTTTCTGAAACAAGCAACCTTGCTCCCAAATCTTGTTTCCTGAAGCTCTCTAACTCTGTTCCTGAGATTGCCAAACTTCAGGGTCTATTTCCTTATTTGGGCCAAGACAGAAGGACACGGGGTTAGATGCTGCCTTGATCTAGCACATCTGTTTTCCCCTCTCTGTATCTACAGTAGACAGCTGTCCTCTGTAACACAAACATGGAAAGTGATACAGTACAGGAAATGAACTTCTTAGACCTATGAAAACTTCTAGTATTTGAATAGGCAACCTAAGGGGTATCTTTTCACAGGCAGTTGTAGGGACAACTCTCTTGGCATATTTGCCAAATGCCACAGTCAAGAATATAGCAGAGAGGCTGAAGAAATGGCTCAGTGGTTAAAAATCTATTCTCTTGCAGAGGACCCAGGTTCAATTTCCAGCACTCATATGGCAGCTCACAACTGTCTGCAACTCTAGTCCCAGAGCATCTGCTGTCCTTTTCTGACCTTGATGGGCACAAGGCACAAATGTGATGCACATATACATGTAGGCAAGACACTCATGGAACTCATGCACATAAAAAACAAATACATGTTTAAAAAAAAAAAAACCCAACAATGTAGTACAAGGCTAGCTTATAGCTGCAGGGATTGGAAAATAGGAATGCATATCTGAAGAAATAACTCCAAATTTGGGGAAACAATCTATTAACTCTTTAAAAATTGACTTTAAAACTATTTTTTGTTTAGTAAGATGTTCAGAAAAAAATAAAAGCGAGAAACTATTGAGAGAATTTCATGTAAAATTATTACAACAAATAATAACCCCTAAAATCTGATATAGCTTACTTTCTGGGAAATGTAATCAATTGTCTCAGTTGTACAAATACTGTAAGGATGCTGTGGTGGAGCACTGCTAATCCACGATTGGACAGGAGGAATCTTTGGCCTGGACCACACAGAAGAGCTTCAAGCAATGTTCCTCTCCTCAGCTTGCTACTTGGGAGAATGGATCCTGGTTTGTTTCAGAGTCTCATACAAGATCTTTCTACTGAACAATTAGAGAAGCCCCCCAAACACACACACATGGAACACTCATAAAGAGGAAATACAGATTCAAGAAAAGTGGGAGAGGGTGTAAGTGTGCCCACCATACCTTTAAGAGCTGACAGTTCGGAGTCTGTAGAGATGACATGGCCAAACTTCTACACCATGAAGTTTAGACTCAGTCTTCAGAGACTTGTAGACTCCTGCCATGTGTCCTTTACTTTTCAGACAAATGTGTTGGTAAATGCTTTGAAAGGAACACTGTGACAGTGGCTGTGAATGGGAATAGGTACAGCACACAGTGAACTCAGGGTGGCAGGGGAATGTTATGAGTTTATGTGTTTTTGTGTTCCTATGCCGGGTGAATGTGTTTCCCACATTCATCTTATTTTATTCTCAAACAAAATGAACATAGGAAAACATGAGAAATGTATGCTATGTTTCAATGGTTCCACAACATATAAGTAAATTTTTGCCCTCAAAACTGTATAGTAAAACTGACTCCAGCTACTTTTCTGAACTGTAAGTTCAGCAGACAATACACATAACTTCAGCTACTTCAAGCCTGAGTAAACTCTTTGCCCCATTGCAAACCAGACCCTGGTTGTGAACACCATCTAACTTGTGATGTCTTGACAGACCCATGCCACACTTCTAACACCGTAACCTTGAGAAGTCTACACATCTCCCAGATGCTCCTGCTATCTTGTAGGTTTGCTACTTTCTTAGGTTCTGTGGTCCAAATCATAGAGCCCATTGTCCGAGATGTGAACTCACAAGTTCCAAGAGTCACCTTATAAAAAAATCAACAACCTCCTGCTGTGCTTGGTCACTGTCTGGGTGTAGTGGGGAACAGAAACTGCAAGAGGGAAGTATGTGTGTGTGGTCATGGACCTAAACTCATCCTTTGTGGTCACCGTGGGCCAGCTATGTATTATGAAAGGTTGTATTTTCTGAAAGATGGCTCTCATCACACAGGCTGGTGCTAACCACATCTACTATCCCTTTGAACTGTAGTTCTACCATCGGATTAGCTCTAGAAGTACAACATGGATTATTTGAACTGTCTTTATACATTTATTAAACTTTCTAAGTTCTAGTAAATAAATGCTATTTATTTCTTACGTTAGCCACAACAAGAATATATGTCCATGGATTCTACCTCTTTTTGCTTTTGGTTAACCATAAGCAAGCTGCTGGAACTGTCTTCATTTGTACCATGTATGAAAAGGAAGCAGTAGCAATTCAAGTTGTTGTCAGAATTCAATAGGATTAGAGAGATAGCTGGCAGGATCAAAGCAGTTCCAAGGGTATTATACTGAGTAATATTGTGTTGTAGTTAGTACCGCCTCATTGGCCTGCTTCACATTAAATCTAAGTCATAAACGAGCTTTGGTTGAGCAACTGTTTGAGGTTTCAACTTAGGATGAGCAGAAATGCAGTTTTCTATAAAACTGAGCATTGATTATGCAAATTACTTATAATATCTTCATCCTGGGAGATTTGTATGGCCCTCTTATGGATACACCAGGCTCATATAAGAGAACCATTTGCTGGGTCAGGGGAGCAGGCGTTGTATGATTTCCAAAAGCAGTAATTGAAAGGAATATTAACTTTGAGTAGCTCATACAGCAATGTTTGAGCCCATGTGGAAAATACTGTCAAGTCTTTCCTCAGCTGCTCCTTCTTCCTTGGGTCTGTTTGACACTCTCGCCTTTGATGACATTACCCTCATACATAGAATCTAGCTCTCACCCTTTTTTCTCCTCGCAGAGTCTCCTTCTTCCCTACTCTAGCTTCAATTCCCTCTGCCTTGGCATTTCTGGGTTCTGCCACTAAGCTGAAAAGCACCAACCTGTCACTGGGCAGTGAAGGAATCTGCATCTTTTGCACAACAGGCAGTTACGGCAATGAAGGCTTTTCTTTCTCAGATACACGTTCCTCTCACTGCCACCATAGACTTCAATCACTTTTCCCAGCAGCCCCAGCCCTGGAACAGATCATTCACTGCACAGGGCAGACTATGGGGCTAGTATAGCTCCAGGCACGATTTCCCTCCTGTTTAGCACTGGAGATAATCTCAAGCAGCTACAGTGGCTGGTGAAGATCAAAGGTTTTGTGCCTGCCTGAGGTCAGGATAACACTTGCTTTGCAAGCCTGGGAGCCCTAACCTTATGTAGGCAGATGTGAGAACATGGCTTTCTCTTTCAAAAAGTTTTAGCAAAAGATAGTAAATAAAAATCAAATCTTTCTGAGGCTTTTTTTTTTTTGTATCAAATGACTGATTTTGTAATTTTTTTCTTTCTCAAGGTAATGGAGGGTCAAATCCATAGAAAGCACTTTGTTTAGTACATCTCTGGAGAGAAAATAAACCAAACCCTTACCAGTCCCACTTCTACTTTCTGAACCAGCAACCACAAACCGTGTAAGTGAATCTAGAGAGGTTTCCAGAGACTGTTAAAATGAACATGTCTGCTCAATGAATCCCTAATTTTTTTTAAAAGCACAGATGAATGTTTAACAATCAAATTTCAGGTAAAGGAAGAAGAAAAAAAGAAGAGGAGGAGGAAGAAGAAGAAAAGGAAGAAGAGGAGGAAGAAGAGGAGGAGGAGAAGGGGAAGAGGAAGAGGAGGAGGAGGAGGAGGAGGAGGAGGAGGAAGAAGAAGAAGAAGAAGAAGAAGAAGAAGAAGAAGAAGAAGAAGAAGAAGAAGAAGAAGAAGAAGAAGAAGA
>JADRCH010000004.1:17521249-17532449 GCA_019843965.1 Rhynchomys soricoides | reverse complement strand
GAAGAAGAAGAAGAAGAAGAAGAAGAAGAAGAAGAAGAAGAAGAAGACAGCAAAACTATGTGAGTATTTTAGCATCACAGTGTATCTGAGAAAGAATCCAGAAAGGGCAAAATAACTTCAATTCCAAGCAAAAAATTCTCAGATAACTAGCTTAAGTAAAATGAAAGACTTATTGCAGAGACATGAGTATATATGTCTTGGATGTTGAAGGAAAAGTTGAGTCAATAGAAAGTCTAGTAAAAGACAGACTCTAGAGCCCGTGAACAGCCCCGTTTCTCTTTGCCTTTTGGGTCTGCTTTTCTCTGCACATGGCTCTCTTACCCTGTCTCTCTGTATGGGGGTTTTCTACCTCTTCTAACATATGAGAGATCACTACTGTCCAACAAATTTCTATTGTGATAGAAATATTCAAGATTTGCTCTGCTATAATAGTTCACCAGCCAATGTAGAGCCTGAACACCTGAAGTATTTCTGGAGTAATTAAGGATGTGGATTTTTAATTTTAATAAACTTATCTTAAAATTCAAATGATCACATGTGATTCATGGCTATGATACTAGACAACAAAACGTTAATAGATAACTCTAGAAAACTCGACAGTAGTTTCCACCCCTGGATCCAAAATTCCTGTTTAAAATATAAGATTTCAAACATGCACATGACGCACTTAGATCATATTTAATCCTCACGTTGTCCCCACAACTCTTCCAGATCCATCCTTGTCCCAGTGTGCCCTCTTTTACTGTCTTTTATAACCACAGAGTTCAATTTGTGCTGCCCATAGGCTCACGGATGTGGGACCCTCCTCTGGAACATAGCTGACCCAGGAGAGACACATCTTTAAAGAAGACTGATTCTCCCTCTCCGAGAACTCACCAAATGCCAATAACAGGTCCTCAGCTAGAGGTGGGAGATCATGAGACCTTTGGCTTACATGATGGTATATTGATCTTAATGCCTGCGTGTCAGAGGACATTTGTCACAGGCATTGCTGTAGACCCTTGCAAAACTCTTCTGCTGTCCAGTCAGCCAATACATTGCTTCTTCATCAGGTTACTTGGAAGAGTGACTATAGCCATCGGTTTGGGCTTTTGTACTAGATTTACTTTTCATTGCCATTGTTGTCTAACTTGTGAAAGGGGACACCCTGTTAATAAGACAGATACACACAGTGTTCTCATCTCCAAAGGAGCTTTTGTTTCTAAATGCAATCCAAACATGGATCCCTTAAGTAGATAATTTCTGCAGAATACTTAGAATTTGATATTATGTAACAAGGAAATAAAATTATTTCTAAAAACACAATTGACATGTAAGGCTTATATTTAAGTCTTTCTATTTCTGCCAAGTAGCTACACCAGAAGTACCCTCTTCGTCTTAGTTGATGTCTTCAGTTTTGGTGTTTGTCTTTTGTTTTCTTTTGCTTTGTTTTTGGTTTTTTGGAGACAAGGTTTCTCTGAGTACAGCTGGCTGCCCTGGAACTTACTTTGTGGACCAGCCTGCCTCTACCTCCAAAGTGTTGGATTTAAGGTATGCCTGGCTGATACCTTCAGTTTTTGAAATGACGGCAGGAATCAAATGACATACCAAGATATTGCTTGACTTTCCCATCTCTCCTTCTCTTTGCTCCCCTCTCATAGTCTCCTCTCTTCCTTTCTGTCTTCTTGCCTATTCTTATCACCCATCTCCTTTGAGGCCATATGAGGCTTAGACATACACAGTCCCAGTGTTTTATGTTGTGATTGAGATGGCATGCTCCTGCCTCAGGACCTTGGCTCCTTCTCAGTCAAGTTTGTGTTTGGTTTTGTCTGCTCCACACAAGCTAGGGTCATGTGGGAAAGGGGAAAGTGAGCTTTTGTTTGGATATGGTTTGGTTTGGGCTGGTAAATCTGGCACCAGTGAGCAGCATTACTTCCGTTCTTGTTCCTGCTTGAGCTCTGCCCTGACTTCCCTCAATGACAGACTGTAGCCTGCAAGGTGAGATAAACTATTTCCTCTCCAGTTGTTTTTGGTCAGGGTTTTACACACAGCGGTGGAAAAGCAAAGTAGAACTGAGGTAGTGGGTGGAGCAGCATTCCTCATACTTGAGTTCAGCATGCTGAAGCAAGGGCCAACAATACTTTATTTTGGCCAGTATTTAGAGTGATGTGCCTGGAGTCTTCTAGAAAGATACTCTAGACAGTTGGTTTAAAGACAGCTGCTCCTAAACCATTCTTGGAGACTCTGGATTGAGCAGATCTGTCTCTCAAAATTATAGAAGGCAAGAGCCACAGATGGATGCCTAGAAACACAGGGACGCTCCGAGATAGCACAGAGGGGCATCCAAAGAAGACCTCCTTCCCTCAGGCCTCCACTTTCTTTCTTCATCCACACTGAATGTTTGCACTGGCTCATGTGGATCACATCGAGAGTGTGCTGAGCATCTAATCACACAGCATTTGGATTTTACTGACCTGCCATATACTTCAGGGAAGAGAAGGAATCTACTTCCATCCCAAATATAGTCAAATAAATCTCAAGCAAACAGCAAAAAAGTGGTTTCTTGTTTGTTTGTTTGGTTGGTTGGTTTTTAATTGCAGAGTTACTGGAAACTTGAACATCAGATTCCTAGGAGGGAAGAAATGGAGGTGACTATGACTCTCCAAGCTCCCTGGGTGAAGAAAGCAGAGGAAAGGCAAAGAGAACAAGTTCTCAGTTTCTGCCTGAATTCAGTCTTCTTTTCATGTTTTACAGATGTGCTTGGTGCCAGATTTCCCATTTAAAAGGTCAGAATTGAGCTTCTAGTACATGTACTTACCCTTCTGTCCTTCCTTCCTTCCTTCTTTCCTTCCTTCCTTCCTTCCTTCCTCCTCATTCTCTTCCTTCTTTTCTGTATCCATTTCTCCTCCTTCACCCTGCCTATGTTCTGCTTTTGCTAATGGGTTCTTTCCAATGCAAGACATCAACGTAAGGGGGGAGAGGTCTCAATTTGTCAACATATACCCTTTCACAAACACTTCCCTGTCTCATTCCAAGTGGCTCGATGCTTAATATGCAAGGTCTAAGGGAGTCACAGAGATGTTTTGTGTGGGTTCCAGAACAACCAACCTGAGCTCTGCCTGAACAGACCCACCCACCCTGTCGGGGTGGAGTCTGTCTCCAGTCCTATAGACAAGAGGCTCCAGGGCACCTGAACAGCTTTCCAGAATTGAAGGGTGCCTTTAAGATCAAATCAAACCCCTAGAACTTTGTGGGGTTTCATTTGTTTGTTTGTTTTGTTTTGTTTGTTTGTTTGTTTTAATATATAATCTTTTCTATTTGTTATATCAGGTTATCTGTTGTGGCATACTGCCAAAGGACACACAACCTATTTTCCCTTAGCCATTTCTCTGTATACTCTACTGCCACTTTCCATCCAATTAAAATGCACAGAAGGGTGGGAGCTGGTAGACAACCTTGGTGGCTGTTCACGTTCCCTACAGTGGTGTGCTGTGATGACTAAGATGAAGCTCAGACCTCACAGGTTAATATACATAATTCTATCAATAACTTTTAAAGGAGAAAGCAGAATAAAATTTATTACATTCTTGTCTATTAGTTTCTTGGAATTGGGAGACACCCAGAGCTAAGTGGAAAAACATCCTGTGACTCAAGAACTTTCTTTTCAGTTCAAATTGAAAGGATCATGGTCATTTTTACACACTCACACATACACACACACACACACACACACACACACATAAAATCTTGCAAAGATTTTTTTGTATGATCATTTTTACTTGTTGGAAGAGAAGGTAAGAAAATGGAGATTGTAATAACATGTTAAAATAGTTTATACCAAACTTTGGAGGATAATTACCAATATGCATATCATTTCTAGATGAAATGACTTCTGGGGCCTCCTATAAAATTACACAGTAGGAGGTGGTGATGGGAGTAGTGTGAAAAATAAAACCGGATTGGTCATATGTTAATTTCTAAAGGTCTAGAGAGAATCATTGAAGTTACATTAACTGATATCTTTTAAGTAATATATGTTTTAAAATTTATATGTTGAATATTTAAAAGGAAAAATAGGAAACATACATCTTCCAGTTCCTTTGTGTATTTCTCTGGTGCATACTATTGTGTCAGACACAGTTTTCAAGTACCAAGGATTTAGCAAGAAACTAGAATATGTCTGCTCTCAATAAGCTCAATTTTAGGACCTGGAAAAAGCTATAAAAATGTAGAAAATGTACATAAAATATATCAGGTGGTGATTGCAGCTATAAAAAACAGGAAAAGATTGAGTGAGTGGCAGGCAGGACTGGTTTGAATTTTTAAGACAAGGTCTCTAGAGAAAGCTCCTCTCTTCTCACAATACTTAAGGAAAGAGTTAACTCTTACCAAAGACATTCACTGTGGTACCTAGCAGGATATTCCAGACACATTCCAAGAAGAAGAGACCAAAAATACAATAAATAATTCCAAGGAGAAGAGAGGGGAGACTTGGTATTTGGTGTGCGTAAGCACCAGGAAAGACTGTCTGTGAAGGAAGAGAGAGTTATTTAGAAATAAGAACATGGGGGCTTGTTGGCCATGGGGTAGATCCTGGCATTATTCTCAATGAGACTTGAAGCCAGGAACCTGTTGAAGAGGTGGGCAGCATAATCTAACTTGTCTAAGAAGAAAAGTCTTTCAGAAGGAGAAGAGGCAAAAAAGTGAAAATATTAAGACTGATTCAGAAGTGTTTGTCCCCCCTAGGGAAGAAATGACAACTGAAAAAAGATGTTGAAAGTAATTTCTGAACAATTCAATGATGGAGTCCTCAGAA
Organism: Rhynchomys soricoides; assembly: GCA_019843965.1. NCBI lineage: Eukaryota > Metazoa > Chordata > Mammalia > Rodentia > Muridae > Rhynchomys > Rhynchomys soricoides. The sequence continues at coordinate 17,527,654 of JADRCH010000004.1, read as the reverse complement.
TTCACAGATAGGGATGAAGAAAGAAGGCTCCAGATTCTTTTGACTTGGGAAGCCAAGTCAATACAGTTTCTATTTATATGTTCATAGTTTTAAAAGAGGAATCAAGAACAAAGCGTTGACTAAGAAATTGGGTTTATAACTCAAGTATAAGGGAACTATACAAATTAAATGAATAAATTTGAAAGTGAGGTGGGAGAGTGAAGCAGAGATAGAAAAATTACCCATTTCTTAGAGATGGTGTTAAAACTATCCACCAAAACCAAGTCATGACTAAGTATCAATAGAGAAAGAAGAGGCTGGCCTACAAGCTGGGGCTCTTACAACTTGAGAGTTAGAAATTAGGGCTGTATAGAAGACCAGCAGAGATGGGCTATGAGAAACAAAGCTTCTACAGAGGAAAATGATCCAAGTGTTTCAGGGGAAATGATCCATTCATTCACTGGATCAGTCACTACAGAGAGGCCAAGGTAGGCAAATTCTGAAGTCTGAGCTTAAGATTTAATGGGTATATTGTTGATTCATAACACAGGACGGAAGTGATACAAATAGAGTTTTCTAAGACTGGAAAGAAAGTCTTGACAGTAATGCCAACTCATATGAGAATTTGTCTGTACCAGAGATGACTCAGTCAGCAAAGCTGTACACTGATGGTATGTGACATGTGTATGCTGGTAGCCAGAGAGGCCATTAGATCACATGGAGCTGGAGTTGCAGGCAGTCATGAGCTGCCTGATGTGAGGGCTAAGGACACAACTCAGGTCGTCTGGGAGAACAGCTAGTGCTTTTGAACGAGCAGAATACTTGCAAAGTTTGAACAGAGAGTAGAGAAACCACGACAGAGTGTACTGCCCTGTTACTACCTAACAATGGGTCCTGTCACTATGCCAAGCATGGTTTGTAATGGTAGGAAGCCATCTCTAGAATCTATTGACAGAAAGGAAGAAGAGATGTCTGAAGATGGTCTGACAGCACCTGGAATACACAGTGGAGAGATGAAAGCCATCCATGACAAACCTACAAGAAGAGACAAGGGAACATGTACACCAACATCAATATTCTTCACACCCTATTCCTTGGTTGTTATTATCCCTTGGCAGCTGAACCAAATCACAAGCAAAATGACCTTTATCTTCTGGACCACAGAAGAATGACAGGAGGGTGAAATAGAAAATACTCAGCACTAAGAGCAGACAGAGATGAATGATATGGAGATATGAGCATGAGACAGATGATACCTGAGACCTACACTTTCACTTAAAGATATTCTGATTAACACAATTTTAGACATAAGTTTATCCTTTAGAAGAGTTAGTTTCATAAAACTGATGACCTGAATTTGATTCCCAGAACCCATGTAAAAAGCCAGATGTGGTGAGCATGTGTGATTCCAGCACTCCTAAGGTGTTAACTGTTTTTATCTGTGAATAATGGAAAGTTGTTTTTGAGACATGGTTTCACTGTGCAGTTCAGGCTAGCATGGAACTCAGTATGTAGAGCCAGCTGGCCCCTTATTAACAGTGATTCTCCTGCTTCTGCCTTCTAAGTGCTGGGTTCCTGGGGAGTAATGAGATACTCTCATAGCTTTTACATCTAGAGTACATGATACTCCATGTTAGTATAAATGCACACTGGGACATCGACCTACTGGTGCCCCTTGATTCTACCAGCTTTGCAGATGTGATACGTCATTAATCTTTGAGATTGAGCAAAACATCCATTTCTTTGCTTTTTTTTTTTTTGAGACAGGGTTTCTCTGTGTAGCCCTGGCTGTCCTGGAACTCACTCTGTAGACTAGGCTGGTCTCGAACTCAGAAATCCACCCTTCTCTGCCTCTCAAGTGCTGGAATTAAAGGCATGCGCCACCACTACCTGGTACAGCCTGCTCTCTTATAGAACCCAAGATTACTAGCCCAGGGATGGCACCACCCACAATGGGCCCTCTGCCCTTGATCACTAATTGAGAAAATGCCTTACAGCTGGATCTCATGGAGGCATTTTCTCAACTGAAGCTCCTTTCTTTGTGATAACTCCAGCTTATGTCAAGTTGATACAAAACCAGCCAGTACACTCCTCATGGGGTAGGATACTTGTTTCAGTGTCTTTTAATTTCTCTTATACAAATGAGAAAACCAAGTGTCCCAGAAGTCTGGAAACACACCCACATTCACACAGCCAGAAGTAGTAACGCCAAACTTAAGCCTCTGACTCCATAGCCCACACTGTCTCACATAGTCCTGATTTCAGGATGACCAAGTTCCATAGTCATCCAATTAAAACATCCGGGAAGGTTTATATAAATTGCACCTTTTCCAATCCTTGTAGATTTCTGGTTTCTGATCTTCTGATAGAGCATGACTTAAATTATGACACAGCTGCATGTTTCACAAGAGACCTCCTTAAAAATCCAAGTATCTGTTTTCACACAGCACTGGAATTCTAGAGGCTAATATGTTTTGCATAAGTGAAAAGTTCTTGGCCCAGGTCCCAGGCCCAAGACTCTCCAGCTTTCTGCTTCTACGGAAAATAGCCAGGGATGTCCATGGCTGCACAGCAGAGGAACTCGGTCCTTGGAGAGATAGTCATGGGTGTTGCTCAGCAAGAGGAAATGGCATGGTCTCAGTAAGCTGTGTGACTTAGAATTCACAGGAGATGATTTCTTCCCTTGTGGGAGCCGAGGCATTCCAGTAAATCTGAGCTCCTGTTAGGCCGGTGGTTAGCACTCAGTTTGCTGATTACATTTGCAGTTAGACTTTTTAAAAAGAAAACAGAAAACCCCAGAACTCAAAAGAAAACAAAGCAAAAATATCCTATACTCCTGGTACTTAGCAGTTCTTTCCTTTGCACACTACCTCTCCCTGGCGTCTTCTCTAATGCTTCCCATACAGAGCTTAGTTTTGCTTTCACTGACAATTTCTGTTGCCACTGCATAGGGATGTATTCGCTATGTGGAAGCAGAGTTACGTGTATCTGAAAATGTTCAGGTGGAATTGGACATCGGTGTGTTAATCAAATTCTTCATACCCAGCTCTGCCTGAAAGGTTGGATAATTTCTGAAATCCACCCTTCCCCTTGACTTCACAGAAGGCCATTCATATGACTTGCTGAGTTTTAAGCTGGGTGTCTGATTGGTTTCCCCAGTGGGGCCATGGTTTACATGAGAGCGCTGTATTTGTAAGTCAACCCAAAGGCAAGCTGTTCAGCATCCCAGATGTCAGTGTAGCCTGCTGAATGTTCCTTATGAAGCAATGACAGTTCTTCTGGAAGCTCAGCCAGAAATTTACTACAGCCCTGTTTAACTCTGAGAAACCTGGAGTTTTCGATGTATACTTCTTGTTTTATTTCGGGACCTTTAAGACTTCTTGTAACCTTAGAACTGTCTGATGTGCGGACAGAAAAAGAAGCACCTGGTGGGAAAGAAAGGTCTTTAAGCAACGTGATTCACATAAATTCTCCTCACAATTGGGAAGAGGTCCCAGTACAGAGGCCAGACTGGCAAAAGTGATTTAATGTGTTCTATGAGTCTGGAGACCCATCTTCGGTTCTACAACAGGGATCGCCATCAAATAAGAGCTACAACGTAAGGATGCCAGCACAGTTTAGCTGTGCGGTGGAACCCACCCTAAGTCATCTGCAGGCATCTCGATGTTGTTCTCTGGGTCCAGGGTAGATGTGGAGACGGGGTGAAGCGCGGTGAAGCGGTGAAGCGTCTGTGTGTGGATCCCTGCCGCAGGAAGCTCTTCCCCAGCATCTCCCTGCTCTTCCTTTTCTCTGTCCCTGTCAATCTCCCTCTGGCTCCCCTTGACCTCACTTTGCTTTTTTCCCTTAACCCCTTCTTTTCTTTGTTCTTCCTTTCCATGGTTTCATCTACCCGGTCTTTATCCATCTCTCCTTCTCTCTTTTAAATGCTCTCCCATGTGTTGGCATGCTAAGAATTATGGGGGAACATGTGGGCTTCCCAGAAATCTGACTTCAACTTCATCCCAGGTCAGCCTGTTCTTGGACACGTTAAGGAGGTCAGAGCCATTGACAGTTGCCTTCAGCCTAGTTAGTCTAAAATCATTGACACAGCGGTTGAATTGGAAATAATCTAGAGCATTGTCCTGGATCATCTTCACACAGTGGTAAGAGTTTAATTGGCAGACTCAAATCTTCACAGGAAACCTAGGTATAGAATGTGTAATGACTGAAAACTTCAGACACACAGCAGTAAAAATCGTGTGATGAAAATATTGTTGAATTCCCATTATTTCTACAACACTGTAATAGTTAATATAAGGCATGTATGAAAACATAGCCATCAATCTCAACCTCAAATAGCTCATGATGTTATGACTGGGAAGGAGGGAACTTCATAGAACAAAAATTAGCTAGAAATGTCTCCTACTGGTCTGGTGAGGTAGTCAGTGGATAAAGGCACCTGCCATGCAAACAACCTGACCACTCAAGCTCAATTATCAGAATCCATACAGGCTTAAAGAGAGAACTGACTCCTAGGAGACTTTCTCTTACCTCTACATGTGCACCATTACACACATATGCCCATGCTCAGACCCCCCCCCCCCAAGACATCATGGTGATCCTCTTAATGTGTTCTTTTGTGACCGCCTTGAGAAGGTTTTCCAATGACTGCCATATCCCACTAGGATCTACATTCGAGAGGTGAAGAAACTGAAGCATACAGATGTAGTGTCCTGCTCTGGATCTCAGAGGTGGCATTTGACGAAGCTTGGGTTTGAACTGGTTTGAGCCACCTTGTGTTAATTAGCAAACAGATGAAACTGAAGAATGTCCTTGTGACTCAGAGCTGGAAAATGATCGTCTACTTGGGAGGTCATAAAACCACAGAATTTTGGAAGTGGAGGATGCTTGGAAGACCTGGATCTTCCCTCACAAATGTCTTTCTTCCACTTGAGGAGACTGTGGTACGATGGAGGGAGGAGTGAGAACCTGCTGAAGCAGGCGGGCTGTGAGTGGAAGTTGAGAAGTGGGTTTGGCAGTCAGAAAATCTCTTGGGACATTTTGTCCTCGGGAAACATGAATTTTGGTCTCATGGACTGTATTCCAAATGTTTTAATCTTATTTTCACCAAGAAAATTTCTTTAACATCTGATAGCCCAGGAAAGGAGTTTGTCGCTGTACCCTACGGTATGAGCCCTGTAAGTGTGCTCACCCCCACAGGAGCCTGGGCCTATCGGACTTGCAGTTGTCCTGACCAATCATAGGTGGTGGGAAACGGTATCTCCGCGGATGGAAAATGGTATCACTAATCATGAAAAACAACGTGGACAAAAAAGCAGTAGCAGAAACAGAAATCTATCAAATATACCTTATTGAAAGGGAAAACATCAACCGTGCTGGAAAACTGGCCAGTCTCTTTCCTCCGTGTTATCCCTGAACAGAGCGTGTTTTACATAGAATGTTTGCCTCAGAACAAGACACAAATAGTCCCATGGATCAATGTTGGATTTCCGGGATTTGGTGGGCATAAATTGGGCCCTTCACGCTACTTTAACATATTTAGAAAACAAGGTTCTTGTGAATAAATGGCGAAAGTGGGTCAGGTAATGCTTTATTCATTAATGAGTAAAATCTAGAACTTGGAGGAGGTCTCCTTAATTTTGAAATGGGCAGTGCTCTCTACGGTGTTCCGATTGGCTGACATTAGTTTGAATGCAAAGCTTTATTTCACTACAGAGTCCTGGCATACTTCACACATTAAAATTCTAAGCTGTCTAAGTAGGTGTGAAACTAATTTTGTGTTTATTTTTTAAAACCCACCTATGATCATTTAGGTCCATCCACTTCACTTTGGGAGGGCAGCACCCTCTTGGAGGTGGGCCCTGAGAGACAATAAAGCAGAGGATAATTTCTTAAATGCCTTGAACTAGAATATTTATAGCTTCCTGGAATAGTTATAACTACTTATCCATTTTTCCAGCCACAACTTTTCTTAATAAGAAGGGCTTTGAAAAACCTGCTAAATCTGGGCATAAAAGGAAACAGAAGTTTTCCTAGAGCAGTGGAAATTTTTAAAGTCACATAGTGAGCTTATTGATAAAATCAGGAAGAGAGCACTTTCGGATCAGACTTAAGGGAGGTTGCTCACAAAGCGTAGGCTTTCCTCGGTGCGCCAGGCACGTGTCGGGAGGTTCCCTGTAGAATGTAGAATGCTTACGTGGCTGGCTCTTAAGCAGACCCGTTTATCTGTAAGATTTGTCTTCAGGGCCAGTCAGATGGTTCAGCAGGTGAAAGAGCTTTCTGTGCAAGCTTGGTGATCTGAGCTGAACCCGTGAGACCTACATGGAAGAAGAGTACTGAGTCCTTGTCCTCTGACCTCTGTGTCCTCACTGTGACATGCATAAGTCCACACTCTCGTCAAGTATTTCCTCTCCCCCTCCCCTCCCC
>JADRCH010000004.1:17508317-17518395 GCA_019843965.1 Rhynchomys soricoides | reverse complement strand
AGACTATTCTAGAAGTTCTCATTGGAGTTCTGTATTCTCAAGCCATTATTTAACAACCTTTCTAGGTTCCAGTCAAAAAAGAAGAAATACTGAGGTCCAAAAGTAAATCAGTAGTATTAATGAAGATCTACATGGTGGTTTGAATGGAAATGGTCCTGATAGACTCACAGAGAGTGACAGTATTGGGGGTGTGGCCTTGTTGGAGTAGGTGTGGCCTTGTTGGAGGAAGTGTGTCACTGGGGATGGCCTTTGCTGTTTCAGAAATTCAAGCAAGGGCCAGGTCACTCTCCCCTTGCTGCCTGCTGATCTGAATGCAGAACTGTTGGCTCCTTTTCCAGCACCAAGTCTGCCTGTGTGCCGCCATGTTTCCTTCCACTATGATAATGGGCTATACTTCTGAATCTGTAAGTCAGCACCAATGAAATGTTTTCCTTGTAAGAGTTGCTATGGTCATGGTGCCTTTTCACAGCAATAAGATCCTAAGACAATAATTATTTTTAAAGTTTCATTAAAGATTATGCTGAGGGAATTAAAAACAAAAAAAGATTATGCTGAGGACCTAGGGTTAAACAAACGGCCTTCTAATACAAATTCAAAACTGTGATTGTGGAATGCATCTATAGGGTTCCGAGGGTCAGACTTTGGCTGATCGCCAAATACCTTAATTTTAATCCTATAGAAGGCAAAGTCAGGTTACTTATGTGCTTTGCAAAGAAGGAGGAAATAATGTGGTCTCTTCTATTGAAATATGAGACTAATCCTGGATTTGGGGTTGTAGTGGGGACATTGGATTAAAAGAAAAACTGTTAAAAACATACTATTATTTCCAAGGGGAAAATATATTTAATGCTAATATTTTCACATAGTTTTTAGAAGCTCATGGATACTATCCATGGACTCTTCTTGGAAGACAGATACAGAACTCTGCTGGGAAACAAGCTGTATACACTTGAGACTGCCAGGGACATTTTATTCAAACCATCCCATTAGCTAATGGTTGATTAGCTCCAGGACTGAAGGCAGTCATCATGACAGTAGAAGTTTGTGGAGGAGAAGGTTCTTCACTTTGTGACTGAAGTGATACCGAGGGGAGGGGAAGGGAGAGGGAGGAGGGGGGGTTGGCGGGGAGAAGGAAAGGGACCAAGGATAACCTTCAATGTCTCAACCTAATGATCTATTTCTTCTAACCAGGACTCACTTTCCAACACTTTCACTACCTCCCAAATTTGTGTCATCAGCTGAAGATCAACTATTTAATAGCTGTGTCTGTGTGGCAGATCTCATACGCCAACTGTAACTGTGCCCAATTCATTTGTGTGAGGCTGAGGAGTTAGGAGAGAGGAAGTATATCACCGCAAGTAGAATATTCTAGATGCAGAAGGATTTTGAAGAGTGTACATAACTAACCTGACTGTTGAGTTCTGGGGCCAATCTATGGAGTAAAATGGAAAGTGGATAAAGACAAGAGTGTTAAGAAGATATTAACAAAGTGATTTCCCAGATCCCAAAGTAGAGGATAAGAGAATGTGAGTGTAACTCATGGATTAGGAAGTCCAATGTAGGATAGTCAGAATACGAGAAGAACCCCATAGCCCAAGACAGCACCACCTAAGGACAGGCATGAAGGAGATGACCAACACATCTCAGTGTTTCAGCCTGTCCATTTGAGGGACAAGAGACTGCATGCCAGACAAAGTCATTTCCAGTGGACCCATGCAGTTTGAGGTCAAGTTTCAGTGCCTGTGAGAGATGGAAATATAGAAAAAATGAACCAAAGGAGAAAATAGGTAGAGACCACGATTGGGGGTGTTTGGGAAGGTGTCAAAGGAATGGAACCCTATCTTTTTTATCAGTGTAATCTGAAGATCTGGAGAAAAGGTGATGGAGTGACAAAGGGAAGTGACTGGGAAACATGTCACAGTTTGGCAGGTTGGACTTGAAACTCAAAGCAGGGATGTTACACCCAGAGCAGATGCATTGCATTTTAGTAGAGAATAATACTGTAATTCAGAACAGTGTGTTCCAATAAAAAGCATAATAGGAGTCACATAGAAAATTTAACATTTTTCTTTTAGTCACAATTTAAGAAGTATAAAAGAACAGCTGAAATTGGTTTGATAATGCTCCATTTAACTCAGAATATATAAAATATTATCATTTAACACACAGTCCAAATAAAACTAGTAATGAAATATTTTATGGTTTCGTAGAATCTTCAAAATCTAGAATGTAACTTATATGCATAGCACTTATTACTGTAGACCAGCTATTAAAGACTGTTACTAGTCACTACTGACAGAGTAGTTCTTAACTAGCAACCAATATTCTGTTGTTTTCAATTTTGGGGGTATTTAGGATGGAACCTGGAACACTGGGAGTAATTAATTGCCTGAAGCATAATCAGTCTGACTATATTAATTTCATCAGGCCACATAAGCAGATTAAGACGGTTGGGGTGAGTTACCGTTGGGTGGCAAAGACTAAAATTACAAAAGTAAAATCTTGAAAATCAGCACAAGATGAGGGATTCGGGGGGAAAGATGTAAAAGGAAATCTTTTACTTTGTGTTCAGTGTGATTCTATTTGGTGGACCATTAAAAATAATGAATAGAGGTTAAAGAAAATCTATTAAATATACAAAGCATTTTAAGAAAGTCACCCCAGGAGCCAGGGACATGCTTACTGGGTAGAAGTGTTTGCTACACAAACAGGGGCAACCTGATTCAACCCCTGGAACCTTAAGTAAAGATGGAAGGGGGGAGTTGGCTAATTTTGATCTCTACATTGATGCTGTGGTAATGTGGAGACACACACACACAAATAATAATTAATAATAATTTTTAAATTGAAAAAAGAAAAACATCACTAAAGATGCAGGCAGCCTCAAGTCTTGGACAAGAAGCACCCAGGAAATAAACCCTGTTTCTAGGAAGCTTCGCCAGAACGCACTGATTACAGATAAGGCCATTCATGCCTTAAAAAAATACTCAACGTACAATTGTTGGACTTCTCCAATTTTATCAACCATCAAAAGTGTCACCTTTTTAGATTCTCTCATCCAAATTTCCTAGGAATATGTGGAGACTTTTCCAAGTGGCAGAGCCTACCTGATTATCCTTTGTGTCCATATGTAGCTATCTGTGAGCTTCCCTGTTCTGAAAGTCATTTTGGGCCACAGTAAGCCCACTGCTCACAGGTTTTGGTTGCCCTTATTCTTGCTCTGATACTAGTAGCCCAAGCTGGCCTGATTTCTTCACAGCACAGCTTAATAATGTTTTTAAAAGAAACAAAGAACAGCTGAAACTTATTTTAATAAAATTTTGTTTAGCACAGAACATGCAAAATATTATCATTACAACATGTAGCCTACATAGAAACTCTCTTATGGTGTGACTAAAGAGTTAGAATCAAAGAGGGGCTTTACCCTCAGGTGTCATGACTGGACGGTCGTCATGGCTGTTTGAAGGGTCATCAGGTGCAGACCATTTCCTGAGGCATCTCTACCAAGCTCCTGGTGGACTCTACCTTGACATGGGTCACTTCTCTTTCTTAGTTTAATCTGGCCTGGAGCAACTGACCATTTTCATAAGGAAAAAAAAACCCTTCAAGATATTACTTTTGTCTGCCTGCCCCCAAGCTCAGGAAAGAACGTATTTACCAGAATAGTCTTTCTATGTAGAGTCTTTTAGCCATCAGAAAACATTTCTCTCATTTCCTAATTCCTCCATCTTTTAAAATACTGTGATTCTTGACTCATGAAATCCAAGGTGAGAGAGACAGGGACACACACACACACACACACACACACACACACACAGAGAGAGAGAGAGAGAGAGAGAATCTTTGAACAAAATTTAATGCTTTACCTTCAGAGAAATAGAGTCTACTTACTCCTAAAATGGGATTTAACACTGAAATCCCAGTGAATAAGGATTTTTAAAATAAAGAAACAAAAAGTGCTATAATCTTCCAGTATATAATATATTTCAGTGACCATAGATGAATTCTAGGATATAAATTACATGTTAAAAATATAAATAATGTGTTTATCTCTTTGTAACTTACAGTTATTACTCATCAATATTAAAATTTAGTTTCTCTTTATTTTTCTCTATAAAATTCTTTAAATCAAGGATGGTGAGCCACATTGGGCTATAGTTCAGGTTTGTGTGTGACTTACAGCAGCTGGCATTTAGACATCTATCCATCACATTTTCAATGATGCTTAATAATATGCTGGGGCTGCACAGGCACCAAACAAACTGAGAGACTCTGAGCAATTTCTAAGGTAATATATAATCATGTTCAATATTCTAAACAGATAAGAAATTTTCTTTAGAAATGGGTTGTCAGCTAGGAGTCAAAACAAATGACGAATGTTGAAATGCTTCTGAACTTTGAAAGCAATCTAATACAAAATCATCTAGTTCTGCTAGTGCTACAAAATGTTTGATAAATATTATTTTTATAATCATATGTTAGTTTGTTCATATTTTAAACATTTTAATGCCAATATTGTTTTAAGTTTAATCACCAACATAATTCAGCTGATTAAAATGATTAAGTACAGAGAAATCATAAAGTGATTTTTTTTGAACAGTTAGAAGCTCTGGATGCTGTCTCTCCATCCTAGATCCATCAACTGTTTCCTACAGATCAAAAGCATACATCTTTTAGACATAGGGGTGTTTTCTTGACAGAGAGTTTGTAGCAATGACATTTACTTGTCAGAGACTGAAGAGACATAAACTAATTTGTATGTATAAATCTATTTTATCTAATATTCTTAATTGGTCTTCATCTTTCTGTTTCCTACCATCATTGTCGTCATTGAATGTGAAACAGGCCCGTTTGTTCATATTGTTTTTAACAGTTACCCACATTGATTTGATTTGATCTTTTCAAAGAATTATTTTAGCATTGAAAGACAAGGGATGCTATGAATGGTAAAAATTGCTTCCTTTGTGTGTTCCAGCTTGCAAAAGTATAGGCTTATATTTTTCTAAACCTACTTTAATAAGTTTGCTTAAATACTTTAAGCTCCCTTCTAGCCCATCACTCACCAGAGATCGTGGAAAGAAAAGGTTACTAGGGCAAAGGAGGGTGTGGACCTGTTTAGAAATAGTTCTTTGGGGGCAAATCCAATCTACGTTATCAGGATATCAGCAGTTCAGTTCACATAAATCAGCAGCAGTAGCTCCATCCACTGGCAAACACCATTCACGAATCAGCAACAGCAGTTCAATCCAGAAGGAATCACTAGGCTCTGCCAATTGAGTCCACTGAATCAGCTAGAAGTTACAAGAACACCACCAGAAGTTCTTTGGTGCATTTCTCTCTATGAAGTCACGACCAACAATGATCAGCAAAGAAGGCAAGGCAATCCAAAACCACACAGCATTGTCAGCAAAGCCCAGTAACTACCAAGGAATGGCAAGGTGAACCAATTCCACACAATGCTCTCCAATTTTAGTCCCTGTTTTAGAGACAAGATGATTTAAGATGCAGAAGAATTAAGTAATTTGAAAATACCATGTGTGTTATAGGGCCAGTAGATCAATGCTCTCAAACTAAATGTATGCAAGTATCACAGAAAGTAATGAAAAGCTGCAAATATGCTAGGATAAAATTAAAAGGTTTCTTCTTACAAATAATTCTTTCCAATTTGTCTCACTAGAAATAACTAAAGTGGTTAACAATTACCTCTTACCTTTTCCTGTTTGCTGTTGACATATTTTCTTACTAAGAAGTTTCATTCTTAATCTGCCATTTGCCTTTTCCAGAAACTCTGTCTTCTTGGACTTCTGGCCTTTGTTCTAATCTGGTTGACTCAATAGCTGGACCTGCCATAGGAATTTGGGGCTTTATTTTCTTTTTCTTCTTGTTCTTCTTGTTCTTCTTGTTCTTCTTGTCCTTCTTGTTCTTCTTCTTCGTCTTCGTCTTCGTCTTCGTCTTCTTCTTCTTCTTCTTCTTCGTCTTCTTCTTCGTCGTCTTCTTCGTCTTCTTCGTCTTCTTCTCTTCTTTTTGGGTTAAGTCCTTCTTTATGTCTTGGGTCACATTTCCAATTTCAGATGGGTGCCTCTTGGGAATATTTTACTTGAGCACAACTTCAAAAAAAATTTTTTTTATCCCCATAAAGGTTGAGTGAAAAGTTGGTTTTCTGGAGCTTGTATATTAGGAAATACATCTCTCCAGCTTCTGTTTTGTGGTTGCTTTGCAGTGAGCACCAAGTCGGCGGGACCAATTCTCCTTCCAATGGCAGATTCCATGTCAGGACTGTTGGTTCCATAAATCCCACAGGATGGTGCAGATGCTTATTATTTATACAAAGAAATGGCTTTCTGGGGCTGACAGAAACTCCACTCAATGCCAGTGAGAAATGACATTCCACGAAGAGAGAAACAACTAGCTTTCACTTTTATTGTGACAGTGGGATGAGCTCCGTGTAAGGGTCACACTAGGACCTCAGGAGGGACTCCTGGTCCTCACCAGTTTGTCCAGAAAACCATCAGTGATGACATCAAAGATGGAGTCAGACTTTTGTTTTAATCCCTTCTTAGACTTCTCCAGTGCCAGGAGGACTGAATCTAGAATTTTACATTGGAAACCTCTTAGCTACAGAACTTCACTCAATACATCACTAAATTTCCTAATAGCATCTTTTATTAAAATCTTCTGTGTTAATGCAATTCTTAATTTTCTTTCCGGAAATGTAATGATTCTGGAAATGTAGTGTCTTAGATTTCTGAACCTTGCAAAGAATGTACCAAGACAGAGGTTTTGTTTTCCCTTTCTGTTTGTTCGACACTTTGTAACTCATTTTTAGTCTTTACTTCGGTTCATAGAGAAAAAACAAGTTCTCTCAATTGTATTAACTGTATTCCCATGTATTTACTGTTTTCTCTCTGGAGATCTTAGAGAAGTCTGTGTCTGTCATTTATCCAAACTTTCCTCCTATATTTTATCTTTCTGCCCTTTGTTTTATTGTGAGAGACATTGATTTCACCCTTTTAGCTCTTCTATTATTGTATTTTATAAACTCCTAGTCATATTGAAATTGAAGACACTCTTTAAAGTTTCCTTACTCTTTTTATAGTAAACTGTTCTTGTGCTACGAATGGTATCTGACAAACCTGTTTAAGGATATTGTATCTGTTGTATGCTTGACTGTGAGGAATGGAATTGTGGAACGCTGTCAGTAGTGCACAGCAGACATTAATAATGTCCTTCAGAGTAGCTGTGATCACTTGCAAGAGAACCTCAACAAAGTGGGCTTGTTTCCCCATGGCAGGGTTAGGGAGAACCTTTAGTCCTGTGGCTCTCGACCTTCCAAATCCCGTGGCCTTTAATGTAGATCTTTATGGTGTAGTGATCCCAACAACAAACTTATTTTTGCTACTACCTCCCAACTGAAATTTTGTTACTGTCTGTTTTTCCAACAGTTTAAGTGAACTTCTGTAAAAGGGTCATTTGACCCCAAATGGGGTTACGACCCCACAGGTTGAGAGCTTTAGACACTCTCCTAATTGTAGCCACTCGTTCCCTCCTGTGTTCTACTCCCAGTTGTGTGTATTTCTTGCTCAGTTGCATCTGGTCTCAGGAGTTGTTAAAGTATATACAGAATTCCCCATAGAGGCAGGGGGAGGGGGAGGGGGAAGGGGGCTCCCAAAGGGGAGACCTGGAAAGGGGGAAACATTCGAAATGTAAATAAAGTATCAAAAAATAGAATAAAAATAAAAATTAAAAAAAGGCGAACTAAGGGGGAGGGGAGTGGCTCCATGTATATCACCAAGGGGACATTGTCATCCATGCTGTGGTGAGACTTTCCTGTGATGCACTGTCTTGGAGTCACCCATGCTTCAGGAAGTAAACTCCTCTCCCATGCTCCTGTTAGTGAGCTCAGTAAATTAACAGGTTGGCCACAGTGAACTTGGGGTGGGGTGGGTAATCGTTCCTTTAGAGAGTCATTGGTGCCTTACCTAGGATTTATAGATGTTTGTTCATGTCTTACCAGGAAAGATTAACACAACATCTAGAAAGCCCAATTATAGTAGCTTAGTAGTAAAGGCTTTATTTGTCTCCTGTAGAAAGAATCTGGACACGTAAGTATACCTCTTTCTTGTGTTTGTCTTTCATAGTCTCAAAGAATTGTTGCACTCTTGAGCAGCAGCATCCACTTCCAAGCAAGAGGAGATAAGTGCAAAGGCTGAGTTTAACCTATGTCTCATATATATATAAACACTTTCCTAGAAATCACATATGATGACTTCTGTTTCCGTATTGCTGTCAGAGATGGTTCTTACAGTCAGTCATTGGAAGGTATTTCAAGAGGAGTTAGATCAGTCAGCTGATCACCAGTGTCTACTAGAGATATTAACTGAAAGTTAAGAGCCTCCTCTTTTGTTCTTTTCATTGTCTCTTTTATTCCACCTTTTCTCTACTACCCGATCATAGCTGGGTCTATTTATAAGTAACCAGACTGACGGGATTTGTAATTTCTGTTTGTTTCATATTCACTTTTAGTTTTTATATTTTTCCTATTTATGATAAAGTCAAGGCTTCTCACTTAATTCCTTATCAGTTTGGCACTCTTATTTTATTGATTACTGTCTTGTTTTATTATCTTAGATGGAGGATACATTTGTTGCAAATCTCAGATCATACATAAGCACAATTCCAGTTGTCACCTGGTTACTGAAGGACATTTGTTTTAATTAAATGGGCAATGGTCCAGGCTTCCCCTTTTGATTAGTAAGCTTTACAAGTTTATTGATTCCATAGATATCACTTCCAAGCCTCAGTAGTTTCTAATGTCATCTACCCCAAATGTTTAAAAACTTTATTGGAACATATTGAATCACCAACACTAGAACTATGGAATAGAAGTAATGGAAGTTGAAGTGTGGGAAAAAGATGGTGGATACAAGAAAGGTGAGCGTGAAGGAAGGAAGAAGGAAGGAAGGAAAGAAAAGAAAAGAGCATTAAAATGACGTTATCATTTAAAAAGTTTTAGGACACTCAGGAGACACATATGCCTAAAGTAAGATTTGATTGAACATTTAGACATCGAAGTGTTTATCAGATGGAGACGTGGGGCCAGGGAGCCATGGAAATGGAATTAAAGGAGCGAGCCTGGAGCAAGAGGGAGGTCGAGTTGTGTCCAAACTCTGGAAATCTGTCAAGAGATCAGCAATACGATCGCTCCTCCCTGCCCTGGGCCTTCTTAGAGGCTTGTAGCCCTGCCCGTCCTAGTTCGCCCCACGGGAGGAGGTCGTTTTAAACATCCTTTCCCCTTATAAGGTCATGTCCAGCAGCACCTTCATCCCAGTGCACTGGCCCTGTCAACGATGTACACTCACCCCATAGTGCCTGTAAGTAGCTCCACGAAAATGAGAGGTCTCACTGAAGCTGCCATCCGCACCACTGCCTGCGGTCTCTTAGCTCCAAACGTTCTGCCTTAGGTCCCCTCCCACGATTCACCGGGTGTGATCAGGGAGATCCTGCGATATGGGAAGCGAGTCTGAAGGGCAGAGAAACCCATGAAGCCTAGTAGAACAACCTAATAATGCACCAGGGGACACGTTAGTACTCCAGACTGGTCAGGATCTTTTCAAATTTATCCTTTGGAGCAATATATTTTGCCAAATATAACTAGCTGTATTTAATATATGCTCTTACATATCAATATTTATTGAAAATATTTTGTCAAGTTACCAATGCACTTGTATATCCACTGAGACAAGGTTACTATTAAGAGAGGGGAAAAAAAAATTAAAGAAATTACCTTCCAAAGATCGCTCAATCACCTGTCAGCTGAAGCAGGACAAGGACTAGTGTTTGTGCAATCTCTGTGTCAGATACATAAAAACCACCATAAAAATCATTATTGTTAATTTTCTAACTTTCTTAGAAAGTATTTTTATTCTTTAAAAATTTGTTAGACAAAAACATACGTGTGAATTCTGTCCAACATGGTGTTTTGCAACACATATGCATTATAAATGGTTAGATCTGGGTAACTATTGATGGATTAATTCAGATGCATTAATTAACTCATAATTCAGATGCATTAATTAAC
>JADRCH010000004.1:17443911-17508307 GCA_019843965.1 Rhynchomys soricoides | reverse complement strand
TAATTCAGATGCATTAATTAACTCATAATTCAGATGCATTAATTAACTCATACTGTAGCCCTTTGGGGATGAGAGCTCTTAACACCCACTCTTTGCATTTGCAAAGTAGCAAAGCCAGGGCCACCACAGTTACCTGTACCTGAAGATTGTGGCCCACTGGGTTCCTGCTGATTTGCTTGCTTACTTTGTAAGTAGAAAAGCTGCTGCCCTCAAGTTTCTGCCACAATTGGGTGATTTAAAAAGACTATCACTGATGAAACCAATGCTATTTATCATTTCAAACCTACCTTTAGAGGAAGTCTGTGGTGACCAGCCACATTTTAAAAAAAAAAAAAAATTCTAAGACGAAAAATCTTTGTGGAGCTGCTTCCTAAGCTTGTGCCAGCCCCAGCCTTTCCTCTTGAGATTGGGCCTATAGGTGGCAGCAACTGTAAACTGTTGAGATAAGGGATATGTGCCAAAAGCTCTCTTGAAATACTTGGAATAGTTTAAATATTTTTTGATATTCAAAAATGAAATTTTCTCAGATAAGGAAGTGAAAAGCCAACCTTAAGCTGTGACTTGTGAATAGATCATTCTCCATAACCTACATTACAGAGGTCGGGCGGGAGGACACAGAGGCTTGATATTCTGCCTCTAGAGATTTATTCTGCAATGAGGGCTAGGGTAGATCTTTAAGGTCTGTGACTGGCATGGTCAGATCAACTATCTTTTCCATCGAATCATTGTGGATAAAAGGTTTTGAGTCTACAATAACCTACAGTATGGCCATCAACCCCTCTGTGCTAAGCATTCAATAAATGCTGGGGTTTTTACCTTACACCTCATATGTTCCACTGATTGTGAATGTAAATAACTGATATAATTCAAGGTTTTGCATGTCAAAAAATGCTAACTTGCATAAATCAGCATATGACTTAAGGGAAATTTATAGAAAAATCCTATTATAATTGGGTTATTTATTAATTTTTTTTTTTTACTTATTTATTTTTGAAAGCATGGAATTTTATCTGATTTTCAAGGGGAGGAACACTTGTATTTTCAATGATGTTTTCCAAGGGTCTGTTAGTTAGGTTCTAGAGGAGCTGAGAAAATATGAACTTTAGCTGTTTGTCTATAGGTAATTGATAAACTATATTTGGCATAATTAATCTAATCACATCAGTCATCTTCAGGGTTTATAGTCTTGTAGCTCAATCCACTGTGAGACAGTGGATTATATCAGTCATATTTCAGTCAGCTAGACCCAACCTTTATGTTTCTTATCTCAAACATACCTTAAACAATTCTTCTTTATCCCATGGACCTAAAATATCATAAGGAGCAAAAGCTTGCTGCTTCAAATATAGACCACTGGCCATTCATCACAGATACAATTGTTTAAATTTAATAATTTAAATAAAAGTCTAATAAACTTTAAAAATTTAATCGAAAAGGATTTATGTAGGCATTATTTAGTTGGATTATTTCTATTGTGTAAGGAAATATATCAATTCATTGGAAAAAGAAAATAACATAGTATCTCTTTTATAAACAAAGTTTTAGTATGTGCCAACAGCAAGAGATTTACTGAATCAGAACTGATGGGAAGATGATCCAGTGGCTAAGAATGTGCACTACTCTCCTAGAGGGCCAGAGCTCAATTTCCAGCACCCAAGTCTGAAGCTTACATATGCCTCCAACCTGAGTATCTGGCGCCCTCTTCTGGCCCCCATGAGTACCTGCACTTCTGTGCATATAGCACATAGACACACACACACACACACACAATTTAAAAACATCTTTAAAGAAACAGCAAATAAACACTTAGAAATAAATACACCTGTATTACAGATTTCAGGGTTTTTCAAGTCAGGAATTGACATTTTAGGTTGTAAGCTTGGCAATAGCTCATAAATTTTATTTTGAAATATGGCTAAGGTGGGAATTGAGTATGAAGAAATGAATATCATTTGTGCCAGTGTTTGTCTAAGATTAAAATTAGAGGGTTAATGTTCTCCTCAGCAATTATTAATTTGTGTTTCCTGGGTTTATCTCTTTGCTGAGTGCTTTGTCATAGAACAAAGAGAATACACAGCAGACATATAGACAGATATTTTACACAGTCAAGTGAACTACATTCCGTTTGCGTTACTGGATAAAAACTATTGAGGATCCCAAGAACAAGGTACTGGAAAGCACATATATTACATGACATAGGCAATGCTGAGTGACATGCCTATTAAAGGCAAAGAAATGAAAGAGAGGGCTTCAGACAGATGGGCATTTTCTGTAGAGAACTCCCTTGTTGTCCTTGCACTTGAAAATACAGTAGGTCTCATTTAATCTCTGAATCCTTATCTTCAAAGATAAGGATTTCCCCCCAATGATTGTTTTATTATTGCTTCAAAGCTGATATAAAGTGTAACAGGTCACAGCTTACAGATATTAAAGAATACCGTCCTTGTACTTTGCAAATTTAAACTTATTATTGTTAGGTAATATGTATGTTGAGTCTTACACACACACACACACACACACACTTACACACTTAGTAGAACTACTGCTTAATAAACATCTCCATTCCAGATTCCTTCCCTCCTGGGAAGCAGGCCATCTTTTCATACCTTCTGACTTATCCACAGTCAGTGCATATTCTTGATGGTCTTCTCTCTTATACTGAGGTGGGTAACCTGCAGCCACATAGCCCTGAGGGAAACATCCCTGGCAAAGTAGAAAATAATTTTTCTCCCTTCTAACAACCCAGTTATTTTGGAGGTGTAAAGGATTGAATGCTTCTAAGATCAATGCCTTCTTCCCAGATCAATTCCTCTGGGATTGATCAAGTACTCTGTGATTTTTTTTTTTTTTTTTTTTTGGAATTCCACATTTTAAAAACTCGCCTTCCCTTGCCCAAACATTAATAGACACATACTCACACATGTCTGCATGTATGTTCACATTCAACCATCATTTAAGCTGCAATTAATAGTGATAGTACGTTACATAAAGGGTCTCTTTCTGCATCAGTTATATTAATTGTAAGGCTTGGAGTGGGGCATATACATGTGTGTGTGTGTGAACAGGTATGCCTGCTGGTGCATTAGTATCTGAAGGCCACACATATGCTTCTCTATCAAAATGCTTCTCTACCGATCTCCATCTTATTTTTTGATTCAGGGTCTCTAATCGAATAAGTAGCAAATTACTTCCAATAGACTGGTTAGACATTGAGTCCTTGCGATTTGTCTGTTTCTGCCTCTGCACCCCATTGAAATTGCAGATACACAACAGGCTTCACTTTGATGTGGGTGACAGAGATCTGCTCAGGTCCCCATGCTTGTGAAGCAAAACCTTTACCCATACCCCAACTGTAAGGTCTTAGCATAACATATTAAATGTGTGTCATTAGAAAGAATGGCCAGAGTTGATTAAGACCATCATTTGTAGAGTCAGCATCGTTGTATTAATTATGATCTAAGTCTTAATCTCTAGGGTGAGTATCAGCTCCACAAGGGAAGAATTCCCACCTGTTTTGTTCTTTTGGTTTCTCCAGCATATTAATGGAGTTTGGTACCAAAGAACTGCTTAAGTACACCTGCTGGATGAGTGAATCCCTAAGAAAACTCCTGGAACAGATACAATGATTTTGCTGTGAAAAAAAAAGAAAAGAAAAGAAAGAAAGAAAACATCTATCATTTCCAGTCTAGAATTCAGATTTGCAAACACAGTGGTATTCTGCTCATTACATTCCTTTCTTTCCCAGAGACCTCCCCTGTTCTTATTCACTCACCAGTACTCTAGTTCTGGGACCAGAAGGGCACCATTTTTTCTCTCTGTGTTCAACAAATGTATCTTTACAAACCTAAGAAAGGAAGCTCTCAGGTCTCGCTCACACTGGAGTGTTCCAAGACATTTGCAAAGCACCGCTGTCCACTTGAGCAGCCGATAATAGTCCTTTGATGTAGAGCTTTGAACCAGAGATAAGAAATAGCTATCTAACCATAGTCCTTTTTGGTCAACAGGATCTTCTTGCTAGTTAAGCCATTAGATATTGTTTTCCATGTGGTTATCCAATCAACAGGAAAACCCACCCCCATGTTGTGTGGAGGCCATAGAATGTATCTTCAAACTCCAAACTTCTCTCTCACTTCTGAGTTCCTTTAAAGCCCTCTGCCACCCCCACTCCCACCACCCATTTTCTGAGGCATATTGCAATCTATAAACACAAACAGCTGTGGTTTTCTACACTAGCCCCATTTTTAAGGCTGTGTTACGTGAAACTAAACAGTCAGAGTGGAATTTTACACATCTTTCTTTTTGGTTAAATAGTTTCAAACAAGAATTCAACAGCAAAGGTGTTGTTTCAAAAATGTCAGTCACAGACATTGGGAGACTTGTCCCAACTATGAAAACTTGATAAAGTCACAGTTGTTGATGTTGAGACATATAGTATGCTACCTACACCTGCAATCTCCTCTGGGGAGTGGGGTAAGAGACCCTGTGTGTTTAAGAGTCTTTTGCTATATTCTCATGTTATGAATGGCCTTCATGTAAACACCCAGAAATGGGTTAATATAGCCATAGAAAAAAGGTTACTTTATCTTTAAGGGATTTTTCTTGTTTGTCTAAACCCACTTGTGATAATAATTTTTGAAATTAATGTCTAATTTCAAAATGAGATATCAAACTGAAGCATGCACTTCCAACAAGACCAAGAGAGCACCTCCTCTAAGCTTAGGTTTGGCCTGCAGTTCCCGACATGGAATAAACCCATTCTGAGAGTCATGGCTGCCAAGACAAATCCTAGGCTGATACATGCATGGGGATTGGGCCAATGGACATTGTCATATGTCTCCTGCTCTTCAATTTTCATAACTTGTACCTAAAGACCACCACAAAACCTGCCATATTAATCGGGACAAATGGCATCTCAGCTTTTCAAATAAATGTAGATTTTCTGTTGGTTGATACCGTGATTGCTCTAAGAATCTTCAGACACACGGTGTCCCTCACAGTCCGTTCAGCTTTTCTCCATTAATAGATTTTAACAATTCCTCTACTGTTCCTCTATACACCCTTCACACCGTTGGTGAGTGGGGGGAGTCTAGGCAGAGGGCTCATGTGGAAACAGTTTCATTTTGGTGAGGCTGGTTCAGACGTTTCCACCAATCTCTGCGCAGATCTATCTGGTTTCCTTCTGCTGCTGCCTTTTTTCCCCTGGGGTTTGGACACTGGCTGCTGATCTCTTTCTGTGGTTTTGCTCTGGTTTGACTCCATGTTAAGCTTATCTACTTGCTCTGCTAAATCTAAGCTATCTCCCTCTGTAAGACCTCCTGGTTCCCACTGTTTGAAAGCAGAGCCAGAGGCAAGGGCATCTCTTGTCAAGGGCTGAAAACAAAGCGATGGCGAGTCTGGTGGCTCACTCTGATCACCTCCTCCTGCCAGGATGGTTACAGGTTCCTGGAGTCTGACAATGTACTGTCATGTGGATTACACCGATTAGCTTGGGGGAGTTAGGTAACTGGAGCTCTCTCATTGGGGTCTTAGCTTGCTGTCAGGTCGACTGTTCACACACTGGTTTTTGGGATCCCCTCCAGCATTCTCTAATGTAATCCAGGCATGTTGTTGCAGGTTGTATTTGAGAAGGGGCTACTTACTTGTCACTTGAAATATTTTTTTATGGAAAAAAAAAGTCAGTAAATGAGAAAACGCGGCATAAAGAGGAGGCGATGTGAGGGCGGCAGAAAAGGAAGAACAAAACAGGCGTGATCCAAATGCCAAGCTTGCGTTCAGTGCGCGTGCCCTTTAGGGAGCAAGGGTTCTGCCTTACACGGGAACTTCGATGGTTGGGCATGCTTGGGGTTTTGCTTCCCTAGGGAACAACTAAGCTCCAGTGAAGTCAAGTGGAAGTGGAATACAGGCCGACCGGAGGAAGGGACTGGTGGAGACCCATATGAGAGTGTCTGGGTGCGAGTTGGTAAGGCAGGCACCTACACCAGTGAAGCGAAGCTGGGTCTGACCAGGGAGCAGGGAGAAGCTGCAGATACCAATCAAGGGCTTTTTCCAGACTAGCCTCTTTCTCTTCGGATTCCTTGTTCTAATCCCATCCTGGGAGCTTTAAAGGTCCTTAACCCTGGGGAACTGCTTAAATTCTGGAATGTAAACAAACATACCTCACAGAAACATCTTTGTTAAATTTAAAAGAAATGAAGGCTTCATGGAAGCCTGGCAACGCGCACGCTCTCCTCCCTCCCCCACCCCCAAGAGTTTTCTGATTATTAATCGTGTACCATCCTTCCTCAATACGCATTCAATATGCTGCTACCCTCACAGAAACACTTATGTACAGTAGGGAGTTCCTTCTCTTCGTCCGACTTCACCAGTAAGTTGGGAGTGATAGCCAAAATCAGTCCAGCCAGAGAGCCCAAAAGGCAAAACAAAAACAGAGGAAGGAAGATGTGCTTTTACTTATGAACTTGGCTATCCGTTGCGGCCTTGGGGAGCTGATGTAAGCCAAGGGTCTTGATCAGTAAAGACTTCACAGCATTAGGAATGTTGGTACAACACTGTGTGGTTTTCATGTCTGCGTGCTCGTGGGTGTGTGTGTGTGTGTGTTAAGGGGTGCAGCTATGTCTGCTAATATATTCGTGCATGCATGCTTGTGTTGGTGGAGATAAGTCCTTGGGTGCCACTCCTCAAGTGCCTTTCATTTTTTCCTTGAGACAAGTTCTCTCAGTGGCCTGAACCTTCATGGAGTAGGCTAAGCTAGCTGACCAGTGAGCTCCAGGGATCAGCCTGCCTCTGCCTTCCTATAGCTTGGATTGTAAGCATGTATCACTACACTCAGCTTTTTTTACATGGGTTCTAAACTAAGATTCTCTTGTTTGAGAGGCAAGCACATTCATTACCCACTGAGCCTTCTCCCCCTCCTTAAGAGCCTGTTATAGATACATACATATGTCTATATATCTAACTACACACACACACATATATACACACATATATGTGTGCATGTATATTTTATATTTATATCAATTTCTGTATAATGAGTATATATTCATTGTAAAGTATCTAGTTTTATGTCTGATACATCATAGTATCCAATAAATGGCATTTCTATTTATCTTCACATATTGGATTGGGAAGACCTCATAAGAATTGACACTTAAAATCATTTATGAAAATTTGAAAACTGAAAAATCTTTGAAGAATGCCTCTTCTCTTAATTTCTTAATTGCTTGCAGTTGCAAATTGGAATAATTTATTAGGATAATATATAGGGATGATCTTTTATTTACAGTGATTAGATAAGGCGTATCAATTATTAGTCTATCAATAAGATGGTGAAGAAAAATGGTAACAGTGAAATAAGGTAATGTACTTGACCTAACATATACATCCCTGCTTCTAACCACACCCAAAATAGATCGCTTGTCTCTGATACCGTCTATTAACCTAGTAAGATTGCCTATGGACCCAATTTTCTAGCAAATGATCTTAAAGATAGTGACAGTGTCTTGAACAGGCTCTTCAGGATTCCCTGTCAGATAGATGCTTTACCTTTAAATGTCTTTTCTTTTCTTCTTCTCCTGACTTCTCTCAGCTGTTAGCGCTGTCTCATGATGCTGTCACCTCCCACAGCTTCCTGGAGAAACCGTCCCAGTAATAGGCTGGGGTGGGGGGAGATGGATGGAGGTGCACAGTTAGGATTCATCTGAGCCAGTGGCCATATGGCCCCATATTCATGCCCGGGTAGTTTTGCTTTTTTTCCTCACAAGTAGTTGTTAAGTTGTTAATTCTGGTTTTGATAGGTTTTAAAAGGTGTGTGTGTGTGTGTGTGTGTGTGTGTGTAGTGCTTAACCCCAGAAGGCAGGCGTGGTTGCTATGAGCTTTGCAACACACACAGGAGCGTGCACGAGCGCGCGCACACAAATACACCGACAAAGGGATAAATTAAAAAAGAAAGCAGTAACCCCGTGTTTGGTTCAGCAGTCTGGTCAGCCCCGCAGATGAGGAAGTGCGCCTTTGTCCCACGCCAAAGCCGTGTTTTCTTCTTCATTGTCTTTCGGGGTAAAATCTAGGGGAAATTCACCTGTCTGATACAAAGTTAAACTGCTGGCTTTAACGTGACTGCATGGGAACTCGGGTTTATTAATGAATACAACATACCCTCTTTGATTTGAAAGCTTTCACCCTGCTGAAAAGATTCAAAAGGCATGGTTTCCTGCACCAGTGGCATTCCTTTATCCCTCTCAGTGGTTCACCCCTACCCAGCTGTTATATCTCATTAACAAGCATTTGACCACTGCAGCCGGCCTGGGAGTGTTGACACTTGAAAGGCCCAGGCAGGCGTGGGCAGGCCATCAGCTATGGCAACAGGAAACTGCCCCGGAGACAACACTGAGAAAACGGCAGCTGCAAAAGCCAAGTCCGGGTAGACATAAAGGGCCGCCTGTGCCCACGTTGGTCTGGGGTATCTGTGCGTGCCTGTGGATCTGAACTGGCCAGTCTATTTACTCATGCATGGGCTGTAAGTGTTGCCATCCGTGTGTAGCAGACTCTCTGGGCTTTTTGACAACTCAGGATGGATTTTTATTCTGACTTACGATGTTTTTATGCATAGACCTGTGTTTCAGAAAATCTTCTCGTTCTCCAAACAATGTAAGCTGTGGTTTATGCACAGAAGGATGCTCTCGAGAGTTAGGCTTGACACATTCCACTCTTTTGGACTTCATGTGTACAAGGAAAAACCTATGTGCCTGGATTCTCATACATTTTTCATGCTACCACATTATTTTTCAAAATCAAGTCAGCCCGTGAGATTATCTTATAAATATGTGAGATTGCTGTAATCATTTTTGGTTTCAAGCTCTGATGCTTTAAGTAGACTCTGCTAAGAAGAGAAGTACTATTTCGTTGTATAAACTTAGCTCGAACAATTCTGTGGGAGACTCCCTATACATTAGTATTGGTTATAGTGATTTTACGTACAAATTTAAACAGCATTTATTTCTTACTTGCTGAGTGGTGGCCTTCTCAGTAGTATCTCTCAGTAGTATGCTTCTGAATCTACTTCTGAGTGTGTTTGTGTAGTCATCAGGGGAATCTCGAATTACAGATTATCTTGAGTAAAACCTGGGGCAGGAATTTTCCAAACCTGTAAGTCTGTTTTCAAGGTGCTTTAGTGGCCGGGCGGCTCCAGCAGCCAGTTCCCATCTCACAGGGACTGTGTTACAGTCATGGTCAAAAATGAAAAGGTTTTCATCCTTAAGGAAAAAATTGACCCCTTTAAAGCCATGATAAAAGGAGTATCTCCCCAATAGAGGAAGAAAGAATGCTAATTAAAAAAAAAAAAAATGAATTCAGTGAGTTCCAAGTGACATTAGGTGACTGTGTGCAGAGTGGTGAATTATTTTCCTGTCACCTTCAGTACAATAGACAATTGGTGATTATTACATTGTAGTATGTCATTACCTTAACTCTTTTTAGTAATTTAGATTTGTGAACATTTGCCTATCCGTCATCCAAAAAAAAAAAAAAAAATCTCCATTATTCACGTTGCTACATTGTCTATGGTTCTGTCTAAAATAATTATGGAATTAGGAAGCGTTTACTGAGTTTAAAATTATTCTGTCTTCAGTTATTGGGGAGGGTCAGGAAAGTAGCTGTAGAGAGCAGTGAGTTCCGAGCTCTGCTTACCCCACTGTTGTCCTTCACTTCTATGCTCCAGGGGAAGAGAAGACAGCAGCAGCTGGCACGGATGTTTATGTTCCTGACGATATGGCAAAGATAGAAATGTGTTCCTGAGGGCCATTCAGATTTTTCCATTTGACTTCTGTTTTCCCATCCCATTGGCACTGGGTCAAAGTCACATTCACTAGACAGATAGATCACCAACTCTGCAAGCTGATGGTAAGAGGGGCTAATTCCAGGTCTACCACCTCTCCCCCCAGGCAAGACAAAGGCTACAGCAAAGTGACCCAGTTTTCTGTACCTCTGACTCCTTATGTGTTAAACAGGGATATCTTAGTTTGAGTTTCCATTGCTGTGAAGAGACACCATGACTACGGCAACTCCTATTAAGGACAACATTTAATTGGGGCTGGCTTACAGGTTCAGAGGTTCAGTCCATCATCATCACGGCAGGAAGCATGGCAGTGTCCAGGTAGACATGGTGTTGGAGAAGGAGCTGAGAGCTCTGCACCTTGATCTCAAGGCAGCCAGGAGAAGATTCTCATGGGCAGTTAGGAGGAGGATATCAAAGTCCACCCCAACAATGACACACTTCCTCCAAAAAGGCCACACTTCCTCCAACAAGGCCACACCTTCTAACGGTGCCATCCCTGAGCCAAGCATATTCAAACCATCAGAAGGGATAACAATAGTACTAATCTATAGTGATGGGAAGCTTACAAGGACACACATATACACACAATAACAAACATATGCACTATCTATGAAGATTGTGGAACCTTTAGGTGGTAGAATCTTGCTAGAGGAGGTCACTGTGGGCAAGCTTTGAGGAACTGTAGCCTCACCTTGCCTCCTGTTCACTTTTTCTTCAGTTCAGATGTGATCAGCCAGCTTCCTCCTCTGGCCATCTGGTACCATGCCTTCCCTGACACTAAAGAGAGAGTCCATAGAGAAATAAACTCTTCCTCCTATAAGTTGATTTTGGTCATGGTATCACAGCAACAGAAAAGAAATTAATATATGCTTGATAAGCTCTGGTGTTATTTTCTGTTGGGATTTTTTTTCCTATCATTCATTTGATACTTCAGCTTGAAATTTTCTGTTTGGTTTGCTCTCTTTCTCTCTCACTGTGTGTATGTGTGTCTCCATCCGTCTTTTATCTACCTATTAAACCTCTTGTTCAGTCACTTACTGTTTCTCTGATTTCATTAAACTGTTTCTGTACATTTTCTCAAAGTTGTTTGTCTTTCAAGAGAAATTCTTTTGAATTATTTGGGAAATTCGTGTTTACTGCATTTCTTTGAGGTAAACTACTGGGAGATTATTCTTCCTCTTTGGTCATGTTATATCTCCTTCATTTTTCACGTTTCTTACTGTCTTAAGTTGAGACCTGCATAGTTGAAGAAGCAAAGACTTATTCCGGTCTTTGTAGAATAATTTCTTGGGCATATTCCTTTGCCAGTCTGTCTACGAAGACTTTATGGGCAGGCCATCTGGCATGGTCTGAAGTGAAATTACTGATGGAGAGCCCAGACAGGCTTGAATGATGGCTGGCTAGCAAGTTGGAGGCTTATTTGTGAGACTAGTAGTGTGGCCATGGAGTCTGGATCTACCAGGACTGACCCGTTGATTAGATCTATAATGGTAAGTCTAGAGAACATATCTAAAGAATCTTTCTGATTTCTCAGGGCTTACATGGGACTCAGATGGGCTAGTGAATGAGTAGTGATCAGCTATTAGAATAAAGACTTACCTATTAGAGCTGGCCTTGAAGCTAACTAAGTTCACAAAAGCTGGCCTAGGCTCTGGATCCTCAAGTCCTTGCCTAAAACTTGAGTCCAGAGGATTTTGTTCAGAGTTTGAGATCTACTGAGATGAACTTGGGCTCTGGGTGAGCATAAAGCGTTGGCCTAACCTGGGCAGGCCTAGCATCTCTACCCACAAGAAAGGGGAAGAAATAAAACAGGAGAGAAAGAATAGCATTAAGAGTAAAACGTTCTAGGTAGTTCTCCGGAACATCAGCCTCAGCCTCTGAGCAAGTGCTTGCAGACTGAGCCTCCACTGCATGACCAGGTCCACTCCTTGAGCCGTTGTTCCCTTGTCAGCGCCAGACCAGCTGTTTTAGCCACCAATGGTCAGATGATGGAGGAGATTCTTGCTAGCTACCCTTTATTCAGTGGCTGCAACTTATAGCTTCTATTTCCTTCTTAAAAAGCCATCTCTTAAGAAAAAAGGAAAGGAGTTAGGACACCATCATTAGTACAGCCTGTCTTCTAGGTAGGTGAGTTCATGTGACATCTAGAACTTGAAATTGTAAGTACTCGCAAGAAAGGGTCTGCAGAATGTGGAAATAAATACTAATTAATACATTTCGTCAGTGTGGTTTGCTACCCACCCCAATGGTTTGTGTTCCCAAATGAAACACACACACACGCACACACACACCCTTTATATATTAATATACCTTAAACAGCACAATAGCTTGGCTACTGCCTAACTTCCATGCAGTTAGTCCCGAGTTATTACCTACTAATTTTATGTTCTATCTTGGCTGTTCTGGACCCAGTTGGGCAGCCCTCTGGGCTGCACGCCCCCGAATCCTTCATGTGGCAGCCATGCCTCTCTGTCCTGCACTCTTCTCAGGCATGGTGTCTCTTCTCTTCTCTACACTCTCTCAGCATGGCGGACCTCCCCGTTTTCTTCTTGCTCCTGGTCCCAAGCCTGGGAATCCTAAAATCCTACATCTGTCTGTCCTCCCTAGCTATTCGCTGTCGGCATCTTTGTTTACCAATTAGAACCAACAAGGGTCAGGTTCCCAGAAGCAAACGCACTGTGTAAACAGCTCTTGGGGGCTGGGCGGGGGGGGGAATGTAATTAGCATTCATAACATAAGCAGCCTCAATGGAATGATAAAAAATGGATTATCATGGATTTGTATTTTTTAGATCAATAAGTTAAATTTGAACTATATTATAAAAGCCCCCAAAAGCCAGGATAGAGAATTTAAGTTAATTTAGTATTTCTCCAGAATCCCTGTCAATTTCTGAGCAGCTGTGATGGTCCATGAGAGAAGACCAGAACTGAAGATGCTTCTGGTAGAGGAGAAAGCAGAACTGTAGGTTTGAGACCTCCTGACCCAGCAGAATTTATGGGACATAATAGATAATTGGCAATATAACTTCAAGATCTCAAGTTTTATAGAATATCTTTAGTAAAAGTTATAATTCTGGGGGCACTGGAGATATAGCTTGGTAGTAGAACATGTGGCTAGCATGCGTGAGATCTTAGTCACACACACACACACACAATTTGCAATGCTGATGTGAAAAGGGAAGGCCACTTGACAGATCATGCTTGGGTCTGTGGTTCCAGAAGGACTCTCACATCAAACAGACAAAGGAGCTGAGATGTTTAGCACTTAGAAGAGAGAGCATGGGTAGAGTAGGAATTTGGAAACGTTCATGCTGAGAGGTTTTTGGTTTAGTTTTGTTTGTTTTGAAATAGGGGCTTGTTGTGGAGCTGAGACTCGAACTCAATCCCTCTGCTCTAGCCTCCAAGAGGAAGTGTGCATACTTAGAGATATGATGTTTTGTTGATCAAAAAATAGGTATTATGGAAGGAGGAAGAGAGAATTAGTAAGATCTAGAAAAGAGAACCATGTAATTTATCCTCTAAAAATGAAGCCGTTTTGAGAATGAAAGGGATTGATATTAAAGGTGTGTTGAGAACAAGATCTTGCGTTAAGATTCTCCCTTGTCATCTGGGAGGAGTTGACATGACAGAGAGAGAAGGCACTCTGTGGGGGCTCTCTCGAGTTAGTGTGTGACAACGCAGAAAATCTGGAAGGAACAGGAGGAATGATCCTAAGATAGAGCCGCGTAGGCTACAGAACTCAGTGCAGTAACCTTGGCAACCACACGGGGTTTACTGAACAAGCCAACTATGCCAGGTACAGGAATTCTACTGGCTTCAGTGAAAGAAGATCCCAGGAGAACTGTTCTTCATTTCAGAGCTCGTGCCCAGAGTATCTGTCTTTGAGAGGCTAACCTTGACTCTTGTGCCACACAGTGCCACATACAGTTTTCTCACACCAGAAGTCCTTTCCCCGGAGCCCTTACTAGCTCTTTCAGAATGTCTCAGGACCCTGTCACAGCAGAGTGACAACAGGATGAACCCGGCTGCCTCTGTTTCATGCTGGGGATTTACAGGTGTCTATAGAATGGATCCTCATCATTTCTACAACTGGAAAACACATTTAAAGCTTCTAGTGTGACAGACAGGCTATGTGGTTTGGGGATAGAACTGGATTTTATAGTCAGTTGTACGTCTTTAATAATTCGTGTGCTAA
This sequence comes from Rhynchomys soricoides, assembly GCA_019843965.1. NCBI lineage: Eukaryota > Metazoa > Chordata > Mammalia > Rodentia > Muridae > Rhynchomys > Rhynchomys soricoides. Next base: position 17,494,284 of record JADRCH010000004.1, on the reverse strand, counting down.
GGGAATGAGAAAAAATAAAGCAAAACAAAACACACTGCGTGAAATATTTTAGGAGGTTTATTTGGTGCAGTTTGAATTATGAAAAAACTACCTTCTTTGTTAAATATAATTTGTTATTAAAATTTTACTTCTTACATTGTCAAGCCCTGCCTCAAAATAAACAAACAACTGGTTTAAAGATGTTATGGTAGCCAGTGCCTCAAGCAGTGGCAATTTTCTGTTCGTTGGTGGCTTTTAAGTTAAACTGCTTCTCAGACCTCAGTCATCTTGATGATAATACATCACGTGTTGGCTGAGATGTGGAAGCCCCTTGCTCCAAATGGTTCTGAAAAGCTTCTGGATGTTTTCCTCAAGAGCCCTGGCTAACTCTAGATCTTGCCACAAATCCCGGCTCGGTAATGAATTCTTTTTACTTAGATAAAAGCTTCATTCATACAAATAATCATTTTGTGTCTTCTCTAGTTCTTTGTCACCATAAAATGAGTCCTACTGGCTGACCTCTTCCTGCTTTTGTGGATCTACTGAGTGTATATCGGAATATAAAACTGAGTATGGCAATCAATGGAAGGCCTGTGTGTATCGAAACATACAGTACACTTTTACAATATTCACAAGGCATCGTTGATTTGGGGGGCAAGCATGTGATCGATTTTCTAAGTAAAACACAGCAAAAATCATTTTCTTCAGACATATTCTCCAAGGCGTCTAATATCAAGCCAAGTCCAAAGACACTCTCAGCAGTCATGGAACCAGTTACTATTACCCTGCTTGGTGGAAATCTCAGACTCGGTGGTGTGTTGAAGTGAGACAGACCCTAACGCACAGTGGTCAAAGGCTATGCAGCAAGGAGCAACTGTAAACAAGGGAACTAGTTAGAGTCCACTTCAGGTTTGGAACCTGGCCACTGACATCAACTCCATGCCCCTCCTGCCCAGGTGTTCAACTCATGTGACAGGTCCCTCTTGATTAGAAAACCAAAGCACTTCAGATACCAGCAGCCTGACATAATGGCTGACATGTAAAATGACATAGGTTTTGTGCTCCTTCTAGAAAATTCCAGAAACTCAACTGCCGGTGTCTGTAGGGCACACTGTTGGATGCATAGGTCATACAGAAATGGCAAAGATGTCCCTAGGGTCACACATCTGGCTTTAATAACTGCAATTTGTATGGGCGATAAATGGGTTTTAGTGAAAAGTAGAGACATGTATGGGAAACAGAGAAGGTAAATTCTTCTCCGTGCAAATATTGAGCTGGATTTTCCTTCCTTAGCAGGGGGATTATAGCAATCAGGACTAGCAGCCTCTGTTGTGTGAATTCTCTTGTAGTTGCTCAGCCCTATCCAGCTTCCTTCAGGACACCAGGCAATGACAGAGAACACTGCTCAGTACCAGCTGCTCAGTTGTCACTAACATGTTCTACAATCCAGTTTTCAAACCTCGGATCATGATTAGCTTGAGTGCGCTGGTATGGCCTATCTTAAAAGGGTATTGGAAGCTGTGCTGTGTAGAGAACTATGCACTGATGACTGTGCAATGATGACTGCAGTGATGACTGTATTGGACACTTAAAGAGAAGTTTATGGAATTCTGTGAAGACTCCAAGGTGATGGAGTTCCACTGAGTTTTCATTCTCAAGTAAAGATGGCTCGTTAGGTGCCCAGAAAAGGCTGCTCCACAAGTCTGAAGCCTTCTTGTTGTTGACTTAGGCCACTGCGGCATGGCCATGCAGACACTCTTCAGTGCACAGTGTGTACCCACCTTAGGCACTGGATGGTAGGAACTATGGAGGATCAAGTTCCAGTTGATTAACAAATTACACTAGAAGTATTTATACCTCCATTGTGTAATAAACATTTAGAGATAGATAATATTTGGATGAATTCTTCCCTTTGCGTGCCACTGGATAGAACAAGGTAAATTGTGATAGCACCGAAGGCTTCTGTTTTGGTTTTGCTTTTGTTTCTTTTTCTCTTGATTTTTAGACATCTAAGCTTCAGGAGTCGAGTCTTTGATTTATAAGAGCAAGCTTGACTGCTCTTTTCTACAGTGTCCTTTAAGACATTAAAATGTCCTCATGTGCTTGGGATCACATCTCAGAGCAGGTCTCTAAGCTTTCTAGAATGATTCTTAAAATATATATAAAGAACTTTAAAATCAAAGCCATGAGACTTTAATCCACTGGAAAGGATTTGATGATGATCCAATAGTTGATATTTGGGAGAAACAGTAATTTCTCTGAGAAATTCCCAGGCACACAAAAATGGACAAAGGCATCATAGAAATGCTTTCTGGCTCTTTCTCACTCTGTTCTTGACTATGGCGGGTTGCCAGAATCAGATGTCCCCACCCCATCCCCATCCTAAGTAATAAAGAAATTACTTAGGAATTTAGGGCTCTTAGTAACTCACCACATCAATGTAAAATGCTTGAAGTAACTCCCAGGAGAAGAATGAGGTAAAGGACAGAGGAGCCAGTAAAGTCACACCAACTGAGGCACAGGAGAGCTCGGAGCTTGAGAGCATAATTTCTGAACTCAGCTGGAAGGGTCTGTTGGGTACCAGTGGTCTTTCCAATGTTGAATAAATAACATTTGCTCTTAAACGTGCTAGTTAGCTCTTCACACTGCAACTCCCAACTTTGAGATCTGAAGAATAGCAAGATCCTTCTCAGGAAGATTATCAGGATTAAAGGAGACAAAGGACTTATTTGGAAACGTATTTACATCTTGGCCTGGAGTTGGTACAGATCAAGTAAGCAGTAGCTGTATTACTACTGTGACTATCACGATGAGATTAAACACCTTATGACAATTATGTACATCACCCAAGTTTTGAAGTGTTAAGATAAAGGCCAAAGAAATCAGAACTGAAAGGCACACATATAAAACTATATGTGTGTAAAAACATATATAACATATATAAAGATACCATATATCTTTAAGATACATGATAATAGCATATCTTTATAAATAAAATATATTATAACATAGAAACACATAGGAATATTTAAATTTATGATGCCTAACATGTGCCTTTAGACATCATATATATTTATAATATATAAAATAATTTATATATTTGTAATATATAAACATGTATGTGTGCATGTGCATATATTCATACATATGTTAACTATGGATCTGTAAGATATATTAAATATATTTTATAAATACATATTAAAATATAAATGAATCTGTCAGTTTTAGATTTCCTATGCCTGGCTCAGAAGTACTGATATATCAGTCATACTCTTTCTTTTTGTCACCTGGCAAAATGAACGTGGAACACAAAATTACAGACATGGAAATACTAGTGAAGGGACCAGCAATATGGTTCAGTGGGTAAAGGTGCTTCCTGCCAAGCCTACTGACCTGAGTTCAAGCCCTGGATAGAACCTGTATGGTAGAAAAAGAAAAGCAACTGCTGCTGTAAGCTGCTGTCTGACTTTTGCACCGTGGTATGTGTTGTTTTCTTCCCCTACCCACAAAATAAATAAATACGTGAGAAAAAAACCAGACCCTGGCCAGGTGTTATGTATGTATAATTTTATCTTGTCACCCTTCTTAAGATTCCAATAAACTTCAGATGAGCAAGTTCATCCCTAACAAGTTCATCACAGGTACTTGACTTTCATGTTGGAGCCAAACCAGAGAGGACAATAAAGAGAGTCCGCTAAACTTGACTTTGGTTTAGTGGAAGCTGGATGGTTGTCACCTAGGAGCCTTCTAGGAAACAGACAATATACACATGGCTCTGTTTATAACAGTCCGGGGGACGAAATGCAAGCCAGCAGGTCATTTCTTCCGCCATAGTTTAGCTACAGAATCGTCTCTATCAGGTGGAAGATGCGTCAGGAAAACATAGAACTGTTCTGAAATGCAGGCAAATTGATTTATAAATGCTTGTGTGTGTGTGTATGTGTGCATGCGTGTGTGTGTGTGTGTGTGTCAGTGTGTGAGTGTGTGTGAGTGTGTGTGTGTTTGGGGTGCTGGTTAGTTAGGCAATGTGCTTTCTCCTGGGAAATTCAGGGTAAGCAATATGCGTACTGTTTTCTTGAAATAGGCATCACCCCTTTTCAGCTCCTGTGCCAGTTCAGAGAGTTGGAGTCACATTCACCGCCCTAGTGATTTATATCTTCCCTGCTCCCTGCCATGTGTGGGTAATGCCTGGTCTGTTCCAGTTGCACCACTCTGATGGTATCACACTTTCACCCTTCACTCTGAAATAAACATTCCCCAAAGCTCTCAAACAGATAGTGCTCAGAGCTTTCCCCTGGGTCCTCTTTGAATTAAATCAATTAGGGGCAGGCCATATGTTCACCATATGTATGTCAACTTGCCAGAGATTCGTAAAAGAGAAAGACATTAAAAAAAAAAAAAAAAGAAAGATCACAAATCACTTGAAAACACACAAACTGAAAAAGAACTAATCAGTCAACTAGTTAAATCTCTATTTATATATGTCAAGGGTTGATTAAAATTAGACAAGATAATATAACCCCTGATTACCATTATATATTGTATTTTCATATTTTTTAACTCTCGTATGCGATTAATTTCTTGGGCAGTATAGGAAATCAATCACTCTTTCTCATGTTTTCTTCACCTGTTCACTCACCTGGAAAGAGAAATGATTGCCAGGCCAGCAGTAGTGGATCCTCACAAAGTTCATCAGGGTTCAGCACTCTGCAGAATAAGTGTGATGTTTTGTGAAGATTCCAGCTGTCCTTCATTTATTGTAGGATTGGAAATCCAGGCAGCTGACTCCTGATGCTGGAATAGTGCATCCAGAATAGGTCTCTTGCTCCCGTTTCTCCGTTCCACGACTGTTGTAACTCCATTTTGATCCTTTGAAAGCATCTGCGTGGAGCTTCTTACAGCTGAAGTTCCGCACATATTTGAGTCACGGAAACCTCATGGAAAAGAGAGTTGTAAGAAGCAGGTCTTTTGACTCCTAGACATTTTTGCTACACTGTGGACTCAGCCAGTAGTCTCTCCCTAGGAGGTCCCTATGGACCTCTGGACATCAGTCTTTCCCTTCTGGCTCCTCTGTGGATGCACAACGCCCGACCTTGTCATGCACCATATCCATCCTCTTCTTCACACTGCACAGATGTGTTTCTTCTCCTACCAGTCTCTGCTTTTCAAAATCTTAGTGAGGTTGAGGCCAAATTCAATAGACGAGAGAGATTTGGGATCTAATTTGGCTTCTGAACAAGCTGGAAATAAACACCAGATATCTTAGGTGATTTTTTTTTTTGTGGCAGAATTATGCTGTTCTGCTTTCTAAAACTTATTTTATTTTATGGCTACGGGTGTTCTGCCTACATGTATGTACATACACCACATATGTGCCTGGTGCTCTTGGAGACCAGAAGAGGGTGTCAGATTCCACATTGGGAGCACCTATGTGGATCCTGAGAATCGATTTTAACTCCTGAGTCATCTCTTCAGCCACAGAATTATGTATATATGTGTGTGTGTGTGTGTGTGTGTGTGTGTAATGTTTATGTGTATGTATATATACATATATATGCATTTATATAACACTTTTTTCCTTATGTGTATTCATGGTACATAGTCATGTGTTCCATAAAGCCATCTTCACGAGAGTGTACAAACATACTTTGAACACCTTGTCCTGTACGGCCCCTATGGATTTTGGCCCTCCCTCCACTCTATTCCTTTTTCTCCTAGGCTGTTTCTCTTCTACTTTTATGTCATAACATACATTACTTTATGTGTCTATATAAATGTTAGGAAACACAAGAGAAAGAAAACATGTTTGTCTTTCTATAAATGACAAAATCTGTTTAATATGATTATGCCCATTTGTGTTCATTATAATGAAAATGACATAATTTCACATTTTATGCAGTTACATGAAGGAAAATTTAAGAAATCCTAGACCATACTGGGAAGGAGAATCTTATATTTTTAGGGAAAGAACCACTTATATTTGAAGAAAAAAAAATATGAGGAACGGGAGGATTCCATTGCAGCTTCTCTCTCAATGCCATGGGAAGAAAACAGACAAAATGAAGTTACTCCTCAGGACTCGATGCTCTCGTGGGTTTCTTGGGACTTTGCAAGAATGATGGACCATATGGTAGGAAGTACCTTTGTGACAACATGGGCTCAAATGAAATTTCAAGGATTATAAATTCTCTCGTTTCTCCTCATAATTTGATGAACAGCTGGTACCAGGAAGTATAACATTCCACGGGTTATACCCGTGCCTGCGTTTCTTTTTTTAAAGTTTCTCCCTCTCTCTCTCTCTCTCTCTCTCTCTCTCTCTCTCTCTCTCTTTCTTTTTATAGCATCTGGGTTTAGCTCCTGGAAAACAGGACCATGGAAGCACTCCAGGATGATCATTAATCTGCCTCAGTGCGGGAGTCTTCCCACCTGGGGGACATTCATAATGGTCTGCTATGGTGATCTGTCACCGCATATGGGGGAGAGTGGAACATGAGATCGCACAACAGAGGAACATGCGTAATTTGGAATTGTGGTTTAAGATAAAAGGAAGGAAGGATTCCATATCATCTGTCCACACAACCAAGAAGAGGCCAAGTGGTAAATTTATGCCCATCTTGAAATCTTATACAGGCATGAAGGGGAAGCAGAGATCCAGTGGAGAGAGTAAATCACTGGTTTTGGAAATGTACCAAGTTATATATTCTTTCTATGGTGTCCTTAAAGAATTAGTTGAAGACAATGGGACTCCGGAGAGCTAAGTATGCAATGCCTGCTCCTGTACCATAGGTAGTACAGAGAGGTCTGGGTGAGACAGGAGATCAAGTGTGAACAGGTCCCCCACTTCCTTCCTATGCAGGATGAGAAATGCTATGTCCCTTTCCAGGCCCATCTTCACCCATCTACTGTATCGCTTTCTGCTTCAGACAGGTCGAATGACTTTACCCTGTAGGCCTTGGAATCATCTGAAAGAGGAAGAGATGAATGGCAGCAGGGTTGGTTAACTGAACGCATGCATGTATGAACAGATAATTGTTCTCATGCCTTCCACTTTCTGCGACCGGTCATCTTGTTAGTGTACATTCTAGCAGAGGTCACTGTGCTCCTCTCATTGAAGCAGCATGGAAGATGTGGAGGAGGGCAGGAACAGGTAAGGTGGGCAGAGAAGACAGAGAGAGAGAGAGAGAGAGAGAGCATTCCATTTGGAGAGAGAGAAAGAGAAAGGGGGAGGGAGAGGGAAGGACAGGAGAGAGAGAGAGAGAGAGAGAGAGAGAGAGGTGAGAATTGCATGTTTGTATTTATTTAAATCTGACGGTTGTCCATGTAGTCTACTTTTACCTGATATGTCCGTCGCTTATGTTTTGCATCTGCTTTGAACATTTAAAAAGGAACCAAACAGAAGCAGTACATTTAAAAGCTAATTTAAATGTTCCGGCTAGCAGGCATTAAGAAACGCAAAGTGGGAAACGGCTGCAACCGCATGGACTAGTCAGGGTTACTTGTCACCATCCTCCTCCAGGTAAAATGGCTTTACTGTCAGCTCAGCTGCAGCAAAGACAAAAAGGCCTGGCTGCTGACGGGACAGAGACAAGAGAGGCAACATCTTTTAACATCTCAGGGGAAAGAGCTCACTCAGGAGGCAGGGTCTCATGGCTCCGGAACAGCAATTGCATTGTGCCAGTAGACAACAGGAAGTGAGCACAAACAGACCCCTCCTCAATATAAACACACACAGACTTAACCTATGGCCGGACTTCTGCCCTTCAGGGACCAGGGCCATTAGGATGCAGGTCAAAAGGTTGTAGTGTGACAGAAAATGGAGCCTTATTGAATGAAAGAGAAATAAAAAATTCTTTTGTTTGCTTCACTCTGGGGTTTGTATAGCTACTGTGATGTCATAATGGAGTCCAGAGTGGGAAAAAGAACCTCCTGATTTATCACAGCCGGAGACAGGCCGTCGGAAATTCAGTTAAACACTGAGGGGAAAGACAGGCACAAGAAAGAACCACACAAAAGTCAGTCTCTCTTCTCTTAAAGGGGGTGTACACAGTTATCTTTCTGGACATCATCAGAAGCTGTGAGAGAAACCACCAGAAAATTCCTGCTCTATCTATTAGGGTGGAAAGACAAATAAACTCTTCGTTGACTCACTGGCTTCTCGCCCCAAGATTAAGGCATCCTTATCACAGTAGGCTAGGAGAGAAAAAAAATGTGATTCCTAAATCTATACAACTGGGGAGCATATTGCATGATAGTGTAGAAAAAAATTCACACACACACACACACACACACACTGGTATGCATACTTAAGCATCTCTATACAAATCATGTACAAAAAGGTGTGGAAATGTGGCATGCCAGAGAGTGTTCAACTTTACAGACAAGTGTAAGAACTGAGGTTTACTTTGTTTAGCTATTTCTATTTTTTTTTTAAAGCTCTGAGCACTTTAAAAAAGTCTGAATAATTTTTTTCCCCAGAATTTTCTTCTTGGAAAACAAAACAAAGCAAAACAAAACAAAACAAAACAAAAAACAAAAAATGGACATTAAGAAAAGTTTGCTCTGATGCATTCTATAATTCTGTTGATAATGATATCATCAAGGAGAGGACACTGCATTTTCCTTAGTAAAATATGTGTATATTATTTTCTGTGTTTTGTTCGATTCCAAATCTGGAACCTCGATTGACACATACGTTCTGATAGGTTTGCTCTGAGCTACATATTGTTCCTTTAACGTATCAACAGCTAGAGGGGTTACTGCTTCTCAAATTAAACTTTGGTTCAAGAGAATCAAACAAGTTGGGCAAGCACATGCTTTTTCTAAAAAGAGTGGTTTTCAAAACCTGCCTTAAAGCATTCATGAGTTTTGTGTCTCATTACACCTCTTGTGAAAGGGCTGCGGCCCTTGAGAAAGGAGGCTTTTGGCTTCTTACAGACACTGAGCAGCCTCAACACCCTCCTGGGAGATTGATGAGTCCTGCTAACCTTGGTCCCTAGATGGAAACGCAGAAACAAAGTGACTCAGAGGATTAAGGGGAAGTCAATGTCAGCACCAGGATTAGAATTCACACTTGCCTGGTTTCTCAGCCCAGGGACCAGCTCCCCCATGGATCCTAGCTTTGTCTCCCTCTGAGTGAGGAGGGGGACAGGGTGTTTCCACATGTGGAAAGACCCCTGCTATTCTCAGGCCTCTGCCTTGTAGGAAGGCCCTTCCTTTCAATAAATTGCAGAGCCGGGGGAAGTAACTTTGAGGTGATTTATTCTAATCTCCTCACTTTATAAGTGAGAAAAAGGCCATAAAAATGCTAGAAGCAGAATGAGCATGCCCAGCTTGCAGTAACACAATAGGGAAGCAAATTGGTGTGGTGCAAACCCCTGGATGGGGAGGATTTGAAGCCCGGCGTTGCCTGATTGAAGTCCAGTTTCTTTCTGTCCCGACAGAAAGCAGCATTGCCTTTGGTGTTTTACGACAATCAAACGTGCAAAGCACCTAAGCTCTCGGGGGCGCTGCTTACATCTCTTTTCGATCCCTTTTCATCTTCATGGCAGTTATACGTGTACAGTTTTCAACAACAACAATAATAATAATAATAATAATAATAATAATAATAATATCCTCAAATGTCCCACACAAATGTTTAATCACAAATCCGTAGGATTGTACGGGACTTCGATCTTGGAATCTTCTTAAACTCACTGTGAGCAACTGGATTCTAAACGCAGCTCTTGATGGTTGAATTCACCGAGCTCAGCGGTGCCCAGGGCTGTCAGTGGTATCTTTTTCCTGAGTTTGAGTTCAGGGAGCCGGGGGAATAGGCTGTATGCTGAGTTCAGAGCACTCCAAGCCTTTCCGGGAGGTGTTTTCTTGCACATGCATCAAGCTTCCCCCAAGCACATTTCTCTCTAAGTCCTGGTCTTGCTAGTTAGCCCTCCCTACCCCCCATTCCTTGACACTCATCCTGGATGAGCCTGCCCTTTCCTAATTAGACTTTCATGCTCTTTGTCCTCGCTGGGATCCCTGGGCTTACTTTGCCTTATTTCCACTACGAGGAGACAGGCAATTCATCTTAATGAGTCTGAGCACCCGGGGCAAAGTCTCCTTTGACTCTTCAATTCTGAAGGAGGGGTTGTAAGCCAAATGCCTTGAGAGGATGGTTGAAGCCCAGGGCACAGGAGACCTCAGCGAGGGAGCGAGCGGAGAAGAGTCACTCACTGGCTTTCTGCCTTCTAGGGGTGTGCGGGGTGTGGGTGTTTCAGTCGGTGTTTTAAGACTATTAATACAGAAACCAAGACAACAGCAGCAACATCCTAGAGTCTGCTTCACAAGGAAGGGTTTAAAGTAGGCAGAACTGGGAGGAAACATTTTTGTTTAAATAGACTTCTGAGCGTAATGGGATTGTTATGATAATAATGATTTAACATCTGCTTAAGTGCTGTATCCTGGGCTGAGCTCTTTCTTTACAATGCCTCCTTTAATCCTCAACGCAGCTTCCGGAGGGCGGTTGTTTTACAACCATGTTGCGGATGGAGGACCTGAGCCCTTGACCACAGCGTCTTAGGAGCCATCGTTTCTCCCATTCCTTATCCAAGAAGGTCAGCTTCGTGGTCTCCAAACTCTGCCCTCAACGGCTAGGTCAATGGTGTGTACTGCGTCTGTAATTCCATGGCACGTGTGTTTGCCTGCCCACACCCACAGTAGCCACTGCTGTCTGCTCTACTGGGATGGTGTTCAGGAGTGAAGCCAGGTGTACGGGTCTGAGGGATATCATTGAGAGCACTGGTCTGCACAGCGCCACCTCACCTCAGACTTTGGAAAAGAGGAGGATCCGTGGGTGCATGCTCCCAGAGGAGATAACCCTTCTGTTCTGTTCTCGGGGAGTTTCTTGTACCCTTTGGGATTAAAGGCTTGGGAATTCTCACTGAAAATCTGGTCCTTTTCCAACTCAGTTCTGGACAGCCTGGAGTGGGACCGGCCGTTCCTGCCACTCTCTACTTCCTGGGTTCAGGACTCTCCTCTTGATTGGGTTCTTTGTTATCTCTAAGTTTTTGCAGATGGGGGTGGGGGGGGTGATGCTGATTTAAAGACGCTGAAGCTTCTCAAAGGCACCGTCACAGCACGTTTCTGAAAACAGCCTGTCTGTCTCTCTTAGCCTTCCGGAATTCTTTAAAAGTGGGGTAGCATGGTAAACACCTCCAGTGATTTCCAACCTTACCTATAGATTTGAGAGCATTTTACGCTGTAGATGCTTGTAATCCACTTTCTTACTTCCGGTCCACCCTTACCACCGCCACTCATAGCCAGGTACAACCTCATAGCCAGGTACAACTTCCACTCCCCCTGCTCCCTCCCCCGACCAGGCACTGACTGGAGCTGACCTCTCCACCAAGAAGTTAAAGAAGGAGACACGGAAATCCTCTCGGGTTTAGCGATATCCATTATTACTTACCCCATATAATAAAAGGGCAGCACATTTCTTTGGTCTTCCGCCAGACCCTGGTGGATTTAAAAATGAAAAGAATGTAAAGAATGCTTTTTTTTTTTTTTTTTTTTTTTTGGACCATGAGAGTGTCTCTTACTCTTAGCCATAAATGCCCTTAGCCGCTCAGCTTCTGGGCTAAAGAGAGCTTGTGGAAGGAAGGAGGGCAGAAGGTGGACCCAGACAGACAGTGAAGGGTAGGGGTACTGAAGGGCAGGCGATGCATCAATGAAATGGGCCTCTCTTTTGATTTTTTGTTCTTCAGACAGGCTTCTGTCACTTTCTGCCTTGGGTGCCAACCAGATTATAATTGCCAATTTTCAACATGAAATCACTTAAGAGTTACTGGCAAGCAGGTGGCAGGCATTAGGCTCCTCCCCCCTCTATCTGGTAGCTGGCACTTGCTTGACTAGAGACTCTGGAATTACAGGTGTTCTACATGACTACATGACTACATGACTACATGACTGAGCTCAGGGTCAGAAAGGGATCAGGGTGTGTGTGTGGGGGGGCGGGGTTATTCTTAATCTCCAAATCGCTCTCAATATAAAGTGTCTTAGGCCACTGTGATGAGGCGTTTGGGAGGGGCAAGCCTTGACCTACAGGAGGAGAGAAATTCTCCCTCAGCAAAGGTTATAAAAACTACTGTCTTGCACTAAATCAGCCATTTGTGCCTTTCCTCTGTGGAGGTTACCCCTCCTGTAGGGCTGTCTATTAAAGATGGTTTGGGTTTTACTGGTCTAGTTTCTCAAGTTTGTTCTTACCTCACTCCCGATTATCGTGGTTAACAGCAGAAGAAAAGTATTTCTTGGGAAAACACTTGGCTTTCCTCGAAGCTGCTTTCCGAAGAATCGAGTTTCCCCGAGGCGGAAAACGGAAGAGAGTTCACAGAAGAGGAGGCAGTTTTTCTTATTTATGATCAGGACTTTGCATTACTGTGACTTAAAAAGCTCCATTCTTATCCTCAGAAAGGTGTAAGGTATTACCTTAAGCTTATACCCTGCCTCCACTCTTCAAGAAGTTTGTATTTCAGAAATATTAATATAAAATGGAGGGAATTGACCTCACCACGATCAAGACACCCAAGTGCCTCTCCAAATAAAAATAACTAGCATTTCCTGTAGGACATGAAGGTTGACTACGCAGATGTTTAAACAGTTGTAGTCCTATCTGTTCACACTGTTATCATTCCTGCTAGCCCTAAGCAAGTACTCATTACTTTTCATTTACCTAGAATTGTCTGTTCACTCCATACAATCTAAACCATATGGTATGTAATCAAGACCTTTTGTGATTGGCTTTCTTTCATGTATTGTTATTTTTTCGAGGTATATCCATATTATAACATATATGAATACTTCTTTTTCAAGGCCAAAAAAAGGAGTTATAATCTATGAGTATATTACATTTTGTTTATTCCTTTTATCAATTAGAACTTTTGAGTTGTTTTCATTTTGGGCTCTTATATATGATCCCACTATTCTGCGTTTTTGCCTGAACACTCGTTTCCAGGTTTCCTGGTAGATTTCTCAAAGTAGAGTTTGATGTGTTTTTAATATATATATATGTGTATGTGTGTGTGTGTGTGTGTGTGTATTCTATGAGTGTATGGGGGTGTGCCGTGGGCATGGGCCCGCTGAGGCACACCCTTCCCCGAGGGACCAGCCATACACCAAGGTATAGTATAGAACAGAGTTTATTCAGGGCATGGGAAGGGGAACTAAGAGGGTAGTAGAGGCAGAGAAAGGCAGAGAGAGGAGAGAGGAGAGAAGTAGAGGCCGGCCATGACCACGTGGAGAGAGGGGGAAGATAAGAGATAAGAGATGGAAGAGGGGCAAGAGATAAGAGAGAGGAGGGGCAAGCAGCTCCTTTTATAGTAGGCCAGGCCCACCTGGCTATTGCCAGGAAACTGTGGGGTGGAGTTTAGACAGAATGCTAACAGAGTTGATGAATAATTTGATAGTGGTTAATCTACATTGCTGATCTATTGGGATTTAGAACTCATATAGATTTTGGGTGTGTCAATGAAGGTCTTTATAGAAAGTTTTAACAGAGTAAGGAAGGGCCACCCTAAATATTGTCAGCATCATCCCGTGGACAGGAGTCCTGAACTTCCTCCAAAAAGAAAATAAGCTAGGCACTTGCTTTCATCTCTTCTTTCTTCATCCTGAACCAGGTACAGTGTAAGCAGCTGGCTCATGCCGCTGCCATAGCTTCCCGCCTGCCATGATGGACTGTATCCCCTCCAACTGCAAGCTGAAACAATCCCTTTCTTCAAGCTGCTTCTGGTCAAGTGTTTGGTGAAAGAAATGCAAGGTCAGTACTATGTTTGCTAAGTCTATGCTAAACCTTCTTTTGATGTCTCAATAGCATTACTATGAATGATAATAATGCTATTATTCATTCAACTATTTGATTTTAATTTATTTTTTATTTTTTTATTTTTTGGTTTTTCGAGACAGGGTTTCTCTGTGTAACCCTGGCTGTCCTTTGTAGACCAGGCTGGCCTCGAACTCAGAAATCTGCCTGCCTCTGCCTCCCAAGTGCTGGGATTAAAGTCCTGCGCCATCACTGCCCAGTAAGTATGAACTAGTATCATAATGTGGTTTGGATTGTGAATTATTTGATAATGACATCAAAGACCTTTTTATGTCTGTTGATGATTTGAATTTTCTTTTAGAGAAAAATCTGTTCAGATCCTTTACTTACTCTTTTGTTTGTTTTACACTCCATATTTTACTCCCCTCCTTGTCCACCCTCCAATTGTCCCACATCCCAAACCTCCTCTCCCCCCCCACCCCCCCATCTCCATGAGGATGTCTCCATCCTCCACCCCTACCCCACCAGACCTCTAAACTCCCTGGTGCCTCCAGTCTCTTGAGAGTTAGGTGCATCCTCTCTGACTAAACCCAGACCCAGCAGTCCTCTGCTGTCTATGTGTTGGGGGCCTCATATCAGCTGGTCTATGCTGCCTGGTTGGTGGTCCAGTGTCTGAGATCCTTTACTTACTTTTACAGTTGGGCTATTTTTTTAAATAATGAAATTGTTATTTTTTTAATAATGGAATTATCAGGCTTCTTAACATGTTCTAGATACAAAGTCCTAGATATTACAGTGGGTGATTTGTTATTTAAGAGAAACTCTGTTATTTTTTATTTATTTGCTTTAAATTGGCCTAATTCAAGTTTGTACAAAAGTATGGGGCCAAATTTAAAACAAAACAGGAAAAAACAGATATTAAAGGTTCCCCAAGGGATCATGTCATGTTACTTCATTTTCTGGGTTTATTTTCCTCTTCCTTAATCTAGAAGCAATCTGGGAATATGCTTCCAAGCTGGTAAAAGTAAACAAAGATCCAGACATCTCAGCAAAACTAGAAGCCGAGAAATCAAAAGGAACTTTCAGACAATTGGCAAAAGCTTGATCCCGTTAGAAGCAAGCTCATGTGTGTGCCCCGGTAGGAGTGGGGGAGAGACCAAAGGGCTCTGACCCCGTGGCCCCGGCATCACAGGTGGGCAAGCAGCACAAAGGCAGCTGGGATGAGATGTGGCTCAGGGCACTTTCCGGAGCCAGATTGTAAATTTTTCTATTTATGAATGTCCTGCAGGTGTTCCAAGCATCTGTGGACAAAGCTGAAGCTGGAAGGAAGCAGAACTTGTCCATCCCAGCTCTTCCTATAGCCACCATTTATTAAAGAGAGGCAGTAAACGAATTTATTGTGCACTGTTTCCTCCTCTGCGAATTGTTCCACATTCTTGAGTCCAAGTGTGTGCATATATGGGGCTATGATGGCCTTGTCTTTTTCTCAGAACTTTTTTTCCTCCTTCAGTGACAGTATGACTATGACAGAGGCATTTGACAAGAGAAGAAAGACCTCAAGCTTTTTCCCTAGGAATGGATTCAAAGCAGATGTTGCTCATTACTCTTGTTTTAGAGCACTGAGGGGAAGTAGTGACATTTGGATTACCTCTCTACATGAGCAAGAATTAGCTGAACAGGGAAATTATTTATTTCTCATTAAAATAGCCTACCCAGAAACCTTAAATGTCATAACCGTGAGTTTGTACTACATTGGGGTGACTAATGGCAATATATGGCATTAAATGATTTGAGTGACAAACTGTGGCTTCATTGGCCTGAAAACAAAACAAAACAAAACAAAAACCCCAAACACAACAACTCATGTTTTGGATTAGATGGCTTATTTTAGGTCAAAAAGGGGAGCGAGTGAATTAGATGAAACATCAAAGGATCTAATGCCTACTTTTGCAGAGGTTGTTTTTTGTTAGACCCTACTTACTCATAAGTTAACACTGCCATCCATCAGCTTGGTTACCTTCTGCCACTGGTAACACCTGTTCTGAAATGTCTGTAAAACAACTTGCATGGAAATTCTCTGAGTTTTTAGATGGAAAGGAAACTATGGCACTGGCTAGAAATTAGCCGGTATGATCTGGTTTTCTTTTTATGGGTAGTAGTGAATATGAAAATGACAAGTATAGCTTTTTACATGGGAAAAGAAATCTTGCCCATGTTTATTGTGCTTGTAAAAGTACTTTCCAGAAAAGAAAAATCTATTGGGGAAAAAAAAAAAAAAAAAGGAGCGATTCTTTTCCTTGCCTCCCTCAAGATGGTTAATTGATACACCTAGATTTTATCATCATTTAGAGTTCGTATGCCTGTAACGTGGGGAAGGAGGGTACTGAATGGGGACTGAGTCTTCTGTGGTTCTACAAGTCCTACTCATAGTCTAAGTTTCTTCTCCTTTACATAGATTAATGTGTAGGTGAGATGGTGATTCTTAGCTTGATTCTCAGAACTCATTGACTTGGGCCAATAGTTATGTTGCTCTGTGCTTTGTTCTCATTGATTAAAAAGAAAAAGACTATATCCTCCTTACTGGCTTTCATAATGTCCAAAAGTTTAGATACTGGAGAAGTGTCATCAGTAGTAACACTCAGTTGAATATCTTTCATGCTTCACTACTGACCTTCCATACAAGATATAAACATCAGCATGAATATTATGGATACAGCCAACTACCTTCTGGTTGTAATTGGGGCCTGCTCCATAGGAGAAGATTCATGTCTGATAGGGTAAGTCCATGACTGTGAAGGTCATAGGCTCTAATGAAGAAGCTACTGCTGTTTTGATAAAGAGATACTGTGTGCCTCTCAAATTGTCTTCTTAATATTGTGTTTATGCTCATAGAATAGTGTTGCTATCAGCTTTGCTCAAAGCTTCTTTTGGTAGTGGGCGGCCAGCGGTTACTGTGGAGATGCATAACCGAACAAAGTGCTGAGAACAAGTGACCATTGGATACTGTGTGCATTCAATGTGACATACTTATCACCTGCTCTAAGGCTCAGTAAATATCACAGATGAGTCAGAATGTTAGAGCCAGAGTAAGAAGTGGAATGTTATGGAATACCATCTTTCAAGTATAACATAGCTGATATACTTTTAAATTTTGATAAGCTGTGACTACCTCAAAGACTTACAC
The DNA here is from genome assembly GCA_019843965.1 of Rhynchomys soricoides. Lineage (NCBI taxonomy): Eukaryota > Metazoa > Chordata > Mammalia > Rodentia > Muridae > Rhynchomys > Rhynchomys soricoides. The sequence continues at coordinate 17,477,326 of JADRCH010000004.1, read as the reverse complement.
AAGATTCCTTACATGGGAAGAGATTCATGGGTCCACACCCCTCCCTGAAGATTTATAGACAGTTGACTGTTACTTGGAGAGGGAGAACTTTTTATTTCTAGTGGTACAGACACAGGTAAATTACCAATACTCCCATAAATAACTCCTTACCCTGGGCCAATAAGGTGGCTCAGCAGGTAAAGATGCTTGCCACCACACCTAATGACCTGAGTTTGATACCCACGATCCACATGGTGGAAAAGAATTAAGTCTCAGAAGTTGTCTTGTGATGTCTAAATGTGCACCATGACATTTGGACACACGTATACACACACACACACACACACACACACACACACAAACACACACATATTCTCACCTAGTCCACACTTTTACGAGACTGGATATTATCTTATTTCTACTTTAAGAGTCAACTGTTAGCTTAAATATGCTTTAACATTTTCAGATGAGAGGATAGGCAACAGACATGATAGGCATGTAACTGAATAATAATAAACCTCACAGAGCAAAATGTGACTGTGGTGGTTTGAATAGGTTTGGCCCCCATAGACTCACGGGTTTGAATGCTTGGCCCATAGGGAATAGCACTATTAAGAGGTGTGGCTTTGCTGGAGTAGGCATGGCCTTGTTGGAGAAGGGATGGTCTTTTTTTTTTTTTTTCCAAGACAGGGTTTCTCTGTATAGCCCTGGCTGTCCTGGAACTCACTAGGTAGACCAGGCTGGCCTCGAACTCAGAAATCTACCTGTCTCTGCCTCCTGAGTGCTGGGATTAAAGGCATGCACCACCATTGCCCGGCAGAAGGGATGGTCTTATTAGAAAAGGTATGGCCTTGTTGGAGAAAGAATGTCACTGTGGAGATGGATGTGAGGTCTCAGAAGCTCAAACCAGGCCTAATGGCTCACTGTCTTCCTACTGCCTGTGGATCCCGATATAGAACTCTCAGCTACCTTTTAGCAATATGCCTGACTGCATGTTGCTATGCTTTCTGTCATGATGACAATGGACTAAATCTTTGAACTGTAAGCCAGCCCCAGTTAAATGTTTCCCTTTATAAGAGTTGCCATGATCATGGTGTCTCTACATAGCAAAACCCCCAAAACAACAAAACAAACAAACAAACGAAAACAACCCCTCTAAGATATCAGTTTCACAAAATTATGTTCATTGGTACCAGGGTACTTAAAAGTGATTTGTCTTCATGGCAGGACAGTTATGAGTATTGCTGACTTCAGCCCAAGACCTTAAATAGGTCAAGGCATTGCTTGACTCACACAGCAGGAGTCTGATGGCAAATGGAGGCTCTGGAAGATATTGGGGCTCTTTCCACATTTCTGGTCCTTATGGTTAAGCTATTGGCTGACCGAGACACCAAACATCTTATCTTTATTGCTGAAGTCAAGAGGTTGTCAGAGGAAAGGAAGCGGGATCAAGAAGGTAAGAACTTTCCTCTAAACTCCCATCAGACTTCTGCAGGCACCTTATTCATTAGAATTGTGTCATGTGACCCCTGGTGTCCCGCGCTACCGTCTCGCCAGCAAGAACGACTCGGCACACATAGGATCCTTCTGCAGTAAAGCTTTAATGCATCTTGAGAGGGAGAGCATAAGCTTGCCACGAGTGGAGACCCAGAACAATAGAACACCCGTCCCTTATATAGGTCACAGCGCTTGCCTGGGACATGGAGCTTCCCCATTGGCTCCCGCACACCAGGCCAGATGCCGCCACGAGAGAGGCTGAGACTCTGAGGTGGAAAATTACCAGGTGCATGCGCACTAGCCTGTTTACAACTTGTCCTCGGCCGAATGTAGGCACCATCTTGTAATGGCGAATGTGGGTGCTCAGGCGGCTTCCCACATCTTCCCCTTTTTATTTCTGTAAGCAAAGTAGAACACTCTTAAGAGGGCGGAGACAGAGGTCAAATCCCCTGACCAAAAGGTTGGGCCTTGTACAGGAGAAGACCCCTAAGCTCATGCGCGCCCGAGGTCTTCCTGACCCGCCCAGGGCGGTTTTTTAGAGGGAGGGAAACTAGGGCACTCAACCCTCATGCAGATGACATATCTCCCAAGGTGGCCCACAATGACCGCCTTGTGCGATGCTTTGCTCGACATCCCTCAAGAGCTGCTCAGACCAAACATTCTACCCAGTGCAATGAGACTAGACTCGCGGGTGTGCAAGAACTGTCTGGCTGGCGACCTACTGCTATTAGCCAAACACCGGCCGAGGCTCCTTGTTCTAAGGCAACAAGCGCCTACGCAATGACCACCTTGTCTCTTTTAGTCTGGGCCCTGAGTTTGCAGATGAGCCATAGGAGGAACACCAACCCACAGCAAAGCACTGCTCCAAACAATCCCACCCCCACCCATTCCTTGAAATAAGAAATTGCCGAGGCAAGGACAGGTCAAGACGGGTGGAGTTGATCTGAATAATTGCTGTCCGAAGTTCCCGCAGGGTTTCATCAAATTTAAGGGTCCAATTCTGTAACATATACTGTGAAAGACTTTTAGACAGGTTAGCTGCTTTTGTAAATCTGTCATATTGTATGGAAGTAACACAGAGTCCTGGCAACTTTTGTTCACAGCCCAATTGGGCTAGCTGTCAAAGGACATCCAGTTGTTCTTGAATAAGATCAATGCGCTGGTTAACCAGCATTAGGTCCCCCTGGACTTGAGTATTGGCGGATACCTGTCTGTCTAGAGCTAAGGCGGCAGCTGCAGACAACTCATTAATGGTATTGGTGGTCTGCATCGTTCCAGAGAGCGCAAGGGCCGACGCAGTGACGGCCCCTGTAACCGCAGCCGCTGCCACCACACCTATGATAATGGCAGAGATACCAAAGTCTCTTTTCTGCCTGAATGCGGTCTGATCCGCCGCAAAAGGACCTTGGCCAGTTAACATATCAAAGGTCCAATCTCTCTGTCCAGGGGTCGGTGCAGTAGCATTGGCTCTGGCTTGAGCTTGTGCAGCTTCATGCCATAAAGCCTTCCACTCCATATATTGGCCCATTGTAGGGAGCGCAGCCTTGGCCAGCATCTGCCAATCGGCGGGAGTCATGGACGCCCCGGCAAATCTCTCTAACATTACTATAGTAAAATTAGCATTTACCCCATACTTTCGGACCGCTTCAGCCAGGTCTTTAATTTGGCTGTACTCTACAGGGGCATGAACTCGCCCTCCACCATCTGCCTCGAAAACTGGAAAAGCGGCTTGTACCTTTCTCCTAACCTTGTCAGAGAGAAAAGAAAAGGAGTTGGGACACATCTCATAAGGGGGAGGGGCGGAAGGCATGGTCCGCGTAGGGGCCAAAGGCGGCGGCCGCTTCATCTGCCCATTACAGGGCGGCCAATCTTCCTCATACCACGCCGCTTCCTCTTCTAGCTCTGACTCCTCACTAGAGCTAAGGGGGTCAGTGTCTGAAGTTTCCAATGGAAGAGCCTCAAGGTCTTGAACTGGGTAGAGGCTCTCCCCCTTTCTTTTTGCTTTTTTCTTGGGTATGAGAATCGTTTTCCTGCCCACAGCCCTGTCAGGGGGACAGTTTCCCATTTTATCTTTAATCTCTCCCTCGTCTTTAGACTTACCAGGAGGTCCGTTTCCTTTGCTAAGATTTTGGGTACCCATCCTCTCACTCCGTTCGGATTCTGACATGGTGTCCTGGACCCTATCAGGGGTGATTTGCCCCTCCCTTACAGCATCTACACAGGCCCTACCTTGTTCGCCGCAATACAAAGACAGTAAAACCAAAATGAGGGCACTTAACACAATTAGCAAAACTTCAACAGCGTTAGACCAAAAAGGGGGCAACCCCAAATCAAGATCCAGGGTCAACATGCCTTTTCAAACCTACCTCCCTGCAGTTCTGAATCCTCCCTGTTTCCAGGGGGTATCCAAAGGTGCTTGATGATGACAAAGTTTCCCGGGTTTCGGCACCAGATGTCCCGTGCTACCGTCTCGCCAGCAAGAACGACTCGGCACACATAAGATCCTTCTGCAGTAAAGCTTTAATGAATCTTGAGAGGAAGAGCATAAGCTTGCCACGAGTGGAGACCCCGAACAATAGAACACCCGTCCCTTATATAGGTCACAGCGCTTGCCTGGGACATGGAGCTTCCCCATTGGCTCCCGCACACCAGGCCAGATGCCGCCACGAGAGAGGCTGAGACTCTGAGGTGGAAAATTACCAGGTGCATGCGCACTAGCCTGTTTACAACTTGTCCTCAGCCGAATGTAGGCGCCATCTTGTAATGGCGAATGTGGGTGCTCAGGTGGCTTCCCACACCCTGGGAAGTTTAATAACTTCATGGATCATGCTGCTAAAAGCATTGTAAAGGCAAAGGAAAATTACTTTTTGGCCTCTTTGAGGAAAGACAAATGCTATAATTTAGAGGTTAAGGAAGGAAGTCTGTCACTCACTGGCTGCTTTCCTTGAACAATGGCACAATGGTATCTATCAATCATTTTCTTAGTGTCACATTGGGCACATGACTGTAAAAACAACCCTGTGAATGCTGGCAAAGAGATGTATGGCTAGTGGGACTCACCATCACCTCTTCCTCATGACTCCATGGGGAAAACACAGGGCTGCCTAGGTTAGAATAGCTGTCAAATGGGCTACCTGAGCCAAATAGATGTGCTTATAGATATGTCTCTGTACTGGCTGGTTTTGTTTCAACTTGACACAAGCTAGAGTCATCAGAGAAGAAGGAGCCTCAGTTAGAAAAATGCCTCCAAGAGATTCAATTGTAAAGCATTTTCTCAATTTGTTATCAATGGGGGAGGGCATAGCTCATTATGGGTGGGGCCATTCCTGGGCTAAAGGTCCAGGATTCTATAAGGAAGAAGGCTGAGCAAGTCATGGAGAGCAAACTAGTAAGCAGAACTCCTCTATGGCCTCTGTATCAGCTCCTGCCTCCAGGTACCTGCCCTTTTTGAGTTCAGACTTCCTTCAGTGATGAACAGCAGTGTGGAAGTATAAGCTGAATAAAGCCCTTCTCCTTAACTTGCATTTTGGCCATGGTGTTTTATTGTAGCAATAGAAATCCTAAGATAGTCTCAGTCAGGGACATAAAGAGTCAGACCTAGACATGTGACTACTCTATCTTATGTGGAGATCTCCTACAGGGGGGTTATGTTCTGTCCAGAGGGACATGCTCTTTCATGCAACTCAATGCCTCTCCTGAAAAATTCATTCACTGACCTTCCTCAGGCAAAGGGTTTGGGGGTTGGGCCCCCCAGATAAGGTCAGGCAGAGAAGAGGGAGCCCTGCTAGAAAAGGGAGTCCTCCATTATGCACTGAGCTCAGAGGAGCTATCTGAACATGATAGGCTTTGACCTGGTATAGCAGGCTTTCCCTCTGTAGACCAGGCTGGCCTTGAACTCAGAGATCCACCTGCCTCTTCCTCCCATGTGCTTCGATTAAAGTTGTATGCCACTTTGCCTGGCTTCATTTAGATTTTTAATTGTACAACCTTTTACATTTCTCCAGGAAGTGGCACTGCTTACTGTATTCTTTGGGTGAAGAAGAGTTGAATCAGTGAGTTGTACTAGTTATTACTAGTTATTCATGCTCAGGAGCCAGTATGAGGACTTCTGATCATTAAAGACAGCTATTTGATCTACTCCCTAGGCACTGGGAGAGTGATCACAGGGTAGGGTTTGAGTCTTACTATATCTACTGCAAGATCAAAGGAGCTGAGTGTGTCAAGCTAAGAAAGTCTGACAAGCGGTCTAAGTTAAGCTTCATTGTGGGATCTAAGGTCTCAGGGTAAACTCAGCCGCAATTCCCATAGAGAAACCAGTTTTCATTACTTTCTTCATTGGTGGTAGAGAACCAGGCAGAAGCAAGATCCACATTCAGCTGTGTGATAGAAAAGGAATCCAGATTTGATCTTATTTAAGCTACTATGTCACTAGTAGTTGATCAGTGTCTGGTGTCTGAGGAGATGAATAACTCTTACTGTAAAAGGTCATCAGCATCCTTTTATCTGTCCCCAGAACTTTTCTGTAGGTCAGACCATTTCCTAAGACTTAATTTTTAAATTAGGTACCTTGTTTGTGATTAAATTACTCTTAGAATTTTTCTTAGTTTCTCTCTTCAATTTATTTGAATATTCTGCAATTAAGAGAATTTGTTTAGTAAATCCATTTACTAAGTTTTAAAGATCAGTTTGTTTCTCTCCATAATCTCTCTGTCTCTCTTTCTGTCTCTGTCTCTGTCTGTCTGTCTGTCTCTCTCCATGTGTGTGTGTGTGTGTGTGTTCATGAATCTATCGAAATGAGAATGGAACCCAAAACCTTGTCTATGTTAGACAAGCACTCTATCACTGGGCTATAGCCTAAGTTCCCTTCTTTTTTATTTGGAGACAAGGTTGCACTAAGTTGCCCATGCTAGCCTTGAATTCACTCTGTAGGCTAGGCAAGATTACACTTTACACTTAGTCTACTAAACACTCATTTTACCCTCTAGGCCACCTTGAGGTCCAGTGACATCCACTGTTGAGCAATGCTGAGAAGATTCTGAAGGAAACTGCAAAATAAAAATCCCTTAAATATGAGTTGGAACATCCTCTACATCCCTGGAACCTTAAGATGTTGGATTCTATTTCAGTTCCTTATCTATACACTACAGACCAAGCCTTGTTGTTATTTGGTTGATTATAATTAAGCAAATTAAATTCTCAGTATCTGATTTTGGTTTTTAGAGTTCCCAGACCTATATCTACAAGAAGAAGAAATTCTTTTCAAATGATCACATTCTGAAAGGAATTCTGGGACGGAAAGAGGAATGAAGGGTGGGGGACCAAGGTTGTGACAGAGGACAGGGAGTTTTGTACAAAAACTGTTTCTGTGACCCAAACTGTATCAGATTTAGAGTTACAAGTGAGGATGAAGAGGAAAGACTTACGGTTTGCATGCATGTGCAGTGGCAGCACCAGGAGGAACCAGACAGGAACATGTCTGTAAGTTCATGTATACCAAGACCTCTCTGTAGAGACAGGAGACCTAAGAAGAACAGAATTGGCGTGAAAAGTGGGGGAACCTGTTTCAGATGTCTATTAGCTTTTATTATTGAGAAATTATGAGTGATTTTGGTTAATCTAATCTGGGTACGTTAAGTTAATTAACACATGAAGTGGTCTGTAAGAATGTCTCGAGACATTCTGTTTCCCACTCATTTTTCCTTTGGTTTAGAGAGAGCTAGACTACCTGTACAAGATTTATCTATTTTTCTACTAATATTATACCACTATTGCACTTGTCCTGCATATAGAAACTGGCCTACCATAGCCAATCATGGTTATGATCTTTCCCAATTGTCCAGGTACTCATGACTGATAGGAACTTGGAGAATTAAAAGAAAAGGTTAATATTATAATTTAAAGATTTTTTTCCACAGATACTGGATTTCTAAAGCAATTTCTGTTTATGATTTGTCGGCTTAAGAATTGTTTTACTGTGTCTTTTTCTTCATCCAAGTTGTACCATGACTCACTTGATTTTGAAGCTAAGAAATTGTCCCTAAGCACAATTTCCTTCAAAATTTTTTTCTCCTGTGCTCAGAAGAGAAGCTGAAAGCTTTATCTTGTGGTTCCCTCAGTAACTCCACAATGTTGCCAGAAAGAATGACCCTGAATTCTCTTTTGGCTGCTGGTCCCCCATCACTGGTCTTTAGCATTCACAGTCCTCCACAGCAGAAGCTTGAGGGGAAAAATGCTGCGTGTTGTGAAAAGTTATATTTCATTCATCATGTTCTAGCTTGGTGCCCAAAGAAGGCTGACCTGCAAACACCTTGCAAAAGAACTGCAGGCCTTTCTATGTTTCTTCACAAAAAATATTTCCAGTAGTTGATTGTTTGGCACATCAAGGAAGTCTGTAATTGATTTCTTTCAAAAGTCTATGCAGCTCAGTCCTTTTGGTTTTAGAGCCTGGCAACAACAGTTTTGGAGAGAGTCTGAAATCTGGCTTGGCTGGAATTTGTAGATTGCAAGCACAATCTGAGAAAGGGCTATTCCCATGTTCTGCCGCTCAAAAAGATAGTCACATGACTCTATCCCTACCAGGCCAGGATGCTGAGAGCTGCCAGAGGAGTAGCCAGGAAAAATATGCCCCTTCTTTATTTCCTTTGGATCTAACTGGTCCAGAAACAGGAGGAGACATAAAACCTACTTCTGCTGTTCAGTAGCAGGAAAGGAGCAGCCCAGTGCTTTTCCTAACACTGTGATCTCTAAGTTGTCTTCACTGACCAACATTCACATGGCCAAACCCACACACTGTGCAGCTCCTGCTGTTCCATCTTCTCTGCACAGGCTTCTGCTCCAGAGAATGTGCTCTCAAAACAAAGTATGGTTGTATGAATTTCCTTGGAAAATCATCTTTGGACATGTATTTTGGGGAAGAAGTGATAAGCAGTTTGTTCGACTGAGTTCTGCATGCTAGATCAAAGGAGTTGTTCATTTATGTCTTTAGAAAATAGCTTCTAGAAGCTCTTTTAAAAAGTTACACTTTTTAATAAACATATACTTTTTTATATACATAAAATAAATGTTGAGGGGCTTTGGGCAGACAGCCTGATTAAACTTTGGGGATGTGTCATACCTAGCACAGTTCAGTCACTCCAAAGTCAGTTTGGGATTGTGACCAGTTCAGTCCTTTTCTACAATGCCTTAAAGTCAGTTGATATCTAAAACCCAAAATGAAGGCTGGATGTGGTGACACAAACCTGTAACCACAATGCTAGAGCAGGAACATCACAAGTTTTGTAAGATTCTGGGGAGTCTTAACTTACCGGAGACCCTCTGAATGGACACATGGAGTCAGGGATTGATGCATAATGCAAGAGAAATTTATTGATTCATCAAACATGCTGAGGTCGCTCTACATTCCAAGACGGGAGGACGACCTCGTGGAGCCCGTTCAGGGACCTTATATAGGATTTTAGAGCAGCCACCATTAGGTACAATGTGATTGGCAGAACAGTGTGACTTTTAAACTGATTGGTCTTTAGGGAATGAGGTAGCAGGGGCTTAATCAGCCCCTCCCTTCCAGCCTAAGTGCTTTCTAACCTGTTTCTTCCATGTGCTTGGAGGGGGGAGGGGACCCTGGTGGAATATCTCAAAGTTCCTGAGCTGACCTCTCAGTTTCAGCTCATCTTAGCAACACAGTGAGGACTTGTCTCATGACAATGGAAAGCTGAGTTTCCCACCAACTGAGTATTCTCAAACAACAGAGGAAATAGGTAACAAGGTGAGAGAGAGAGCTGTAGGCGCAGCTATCCTCAGTCTTTAACAAAGCCAAAACAGTTGTGATATCATGAAGCACAGCTAGGGGCCACATTTAGGTGTGGGTGTCCACTGAGGTCATGGGAGGAACACATTGGGAGCAGAATCTGGAATGCTGAGCTAGTTCACTGTTAAAAGATACGTGTGACCCAGGCTAATTATCTCGGCCCACAAGACTCCCTTTCTCTACATCCTCATCCGTTTTCTTTAGCTTTTATCTCCTCATTTTTCCTCTTTTCTTTGGTTCCTGTTGTTTCCTTTGCCAGTGACTGTGGCCCTTAGCCTTCTTGACTCCTTGGGGATCTGTGTTCCTGCTCATCATCCCTGACTGCTTGGCCACTGCTGCTCTGTTTGATGGGAACTGGGTCTGGGTAGCTCCATAATAATGTATCTCTTATGAGGATGGTGCAAGGGTTGAACTGCACCCTCTCCTTGAAATAACCGGACATTCTCCCAGCCTTGGAAACATCTTTCCTTGAGCCACATTTCCAGCCAGCTTTTTCCACTATGTGCTGAAGGCAGTAAAGAAAGGTCTCTGTTCCACTTGGGAAGAAGATGCTATAATGTTTTCTGTTGAAAATGAGAGAGTAGAAACAATTCCCTTCCCTCCAGGGCATGTGTAATTTTGCTGAGGTTCATCGTAGTCACAGTTAAGAGAGGACTGAGGGTTAAGAAAGATGGACTGAGCCAATGAGATTGGGTTCAGAAGGTACCTGAGCTTGGTGACAGGGCCCCATGTGGTTCGTTGAAAGAACCAATTCTACAAGTTGTCCTCTGATCCGTATTCTCTCTGTCTCTCTCTCTCTCTCTCTCTCTCTCTCTCTCTCTCTCTCTCTCTCACACACACACACACACACACACACACACAAATCAAAATGTAACTTTAAAAAACAAAACAAAGAAAGATGGCTCAGTGGCTAAGAACACTTGCTGCTCTTTTAGAGAATGGATGATCACAATTGCCTGCAAGTCTAGTCTAGCTACAGAGGGTCTGAAACTTTCTTCTGGCCATTGTGGGCAGCCACACACATGTGGCATACATGCACGTAGGCAAACACACATACACATAATAAAAGGGGGGGTGTGGACTGATGAAGAGTCTTGGGTTAGATAGTTAAGCTGGATTTCTGGGGGGAGGGGGTAACTCACAAGCTTAGAGATATCTGGTCCCTTGTTCATTGCCACTAGCTGTAAGGACAGGGGAATACATAGACTGTGTGAGTATGTGTAGGTGAAAACACTGTGAATCTTGAGGTGGTGGAGGTCTGAGTTTATTTTCAGGGAAAATGCTATCTCTCAATAGCTTGGCAACTACATTAAATCACATATATTTCTTATTTTGGGAAGTACTAATCTAGTTAATCAGGAAAGTCATAAAAATATTTGTTTTTTTTTTTTTTTGCATGTTATCTGATAAAATCTCAATGAGGGCTTATTAATTTAGTCCCTAGAGTTTTTGATGGCTGTGTTGGAATTTTCGTATCATCTGTCTCAGCAAACATTTTTGCTGTTCCATGTTTCAATGTCTTAGTATTGTAAAAAGTTATAATGGCACAGCCTTCAACTTCGTAGCATCATTATGGAGACTACAGTTCACAGAAAATGCTTCGTTTACACTAGACTCGATCCGGATTACATGATAGCTGTCATCATAACTAGGATGTCTATGTTAGCCTTGTGTACATTCCCTGGAAAATATGAACGGTACTGTGTGCTTCCGAGGACTCAAGGTTCAAGGTAAGCTCAAGAATATTGGTTATCTACCTGACATCAACCTCAGCAGGCACTACTTGCTTTATATTCTTGGCCCTGGCTGTCAATTTTTTCTGAGAATTTGAATTATGATGTCAGAGGTTTTCTATACTTTTTACTGAAGCAGGTTAGAGGCAGAATAACTGACTTGAATATCAGAGCTGAAATTTAAAAAAAAAAAGTTGAAAAGATAACCACGGACTCACAAAATGCACTTAATAAATCTACATGTGAATCTTTAATTTTAGATTTCAAAATTTGGTATGTAATTCCAGGGTAGAAGTTATCTTATTCAGGCATAACTCATATTAAAATCTATGAAATAATATTGGGGGGGGTTATTAGTTACTTCTCAATTGCTGAGGTAAAACATCATAACCCAAGGCAACTTATAGAGAGTTTGTTTGGGGCTTCCAGTTCCCAAGGGTTCCAGAGCAGAGGCAGCAGGGAGCTGGTGGCTAGAGTATCAACCAAGAACTCACATTTCCAATCACAAGCAGGAAGCAGAGAGAGCTCACTTGAAATGGCTCCTTTGAAAAGCCAAAGTCCACCCCATTGATGCACTATCTCCGGCAAGGCCACACCTCCTAAGCCTTCCCAAACAGCCAACTGGGAATTAAACTTTTAAATAGCCCAAAACTTATGGGGTTCTCTCATTCAAATACCCAGAGTTGTACAAAGAAAGGGCACGCAAATAATATAATCATCCATGCACGCTGATCTGAGATGACCAGACCCTAGGGAAAACATCACACTTGGTTCTAGATTAGGTGAATTAGGAGGTGTATTGATAGACAAGAACTCCATAAGCTAAAGTAAGAGAAAATGGAGTCCAGAGTTTAGGATAATTGATGAGGAAGAAAGTAGCAGTCAAATATTTAGGATATATCACAAATATTTGGGTTTTGTTTGTTTGTTTGTTTGTTTTTGAAACAGGGTTTCTTCGTGCAGCCCTGGCTGTCCTGGAACTCACTCTGTAGACCAGGCTGGCCTCAAACTCAGAGATTACCTGCCTCTGCCTCCTAAGTGCTGGGATTAAAGGTGTATGCCTCCATTGCCTAGTTGAGGCATATATTTTTAAAATAACTAAAAGCTATAATTGGGGACTGTGGCCTCAATGTAATCCATACACCCTTAGAGAGCAACAGTACTACACAAGTGTGAAGTTATGTTGAGATTGATTTTTATTTAAGAATTATGAAGTATCTTGTATGTAATGAATATGTGAAATTGTCCTTGTAAAGTTCTGAGTTTCCTGTGAGTTGGGGTTATTTATATACAGCCCGGAAGACATCATGTCAGAGAGACTGTGTAAAGCGTTGAGGCTTCTCTCTGGACTAAGATTCCTTGGTTCTTAACCCAGTAACTCATAACCCCCCTTCTCCCCCCCCCCCCCAACCCCAACGCCCTTCTGGGATCCCTTGTGGCTAAGCAGACAAATTTGAGCTGATCATTTAGGGGTGAAGGCAGCAATTCAGGCAAACAAAGCCCAGAACCTTGGAAACACAATCCCCCACGGTAATAAGTAAGAATTCAAAACAAAACCAAGCAAAACAAGAGGCCTCACATTAAAAGAAAGAAAAGAAGGGGGGAAAAAATGCTTCCAACAAACAAAATCCCAAGGATCTTGTTTACGAATTATATAAAGAAATTCAAGAGGGTGGGGTAGGGAGGGGTGTAGATCAGGAGGTGAATAGTTTGCAACAGGGCCATGAAACAAGGCTCAGAATCAGTAGATGAAGTCAGTGTTAAGAGTACAATTAAGAAACACAATCACCTACACAGGACTCAGATATGGAAGGTGAGGGATGCTGGTAAGCAGGAAGATCGGAAAAGGCAGAATTAATCTTCCTGAAGGAAGCCTGCCCATGCTGAGAGGTGCCCAGAGGGATGGGGTTGGGAGGGGTTTTATTTGATTCATTTTGGAAGAGTGCCTAGAGGTAGGTGGGGCTTTTTTTCTTTCTTTCTTCTTCGCTTTACCTGCCAGAAGTATAGACAATGTGCAATTCTACCTGGAAGACGCTTATTAGTAGACATTCAAAGGGAGGAGACAATAAAAACCAACTCAAAGGGAAGGATAGTTGAAACAAAAATGTTGAGAGGAATAATTCCCTCCTGTATTCTGTCAGGGAGAGATGTTTTCTGAGACCGGTTGCCTAACAAAGGTGAATGAGCAAGGTGGGTGCCAAAAGCAACCACCTCAGCAGCAAAGAATTTGGAGACTGGATGAAGCAGCCTGGGTTGAAGAATAATTCTCAGCCAATACCAGAGCAAGGAAGTTCATCATTAAGAGGGAAAAGGGGACACATGAAGTAGATGCAATCTACTTACAAGAATGCAAACTTAAGAGACAGGTGTGTAATGCAGGTAGACGCAATTAACTTTGCAACAGCAGGGTTGTGGGGAAAGGCAAGCAGACTGAATAATTTTTCTTGGAACAAGAAAAGAGGAAGGCAATGGAGAGATAGATAATTACAGGGCGGGACGAATGCTCCCTTCCAGGATACTGGAGATCGTTAGACTACCCGGCTTTTCAGCGGTGGCTCTGAAATGAACATGTGAAATTAAATCCTCAGATTCTGAAGGATGGATGAGAGCCTTATGGCAGGGGACCTGTCCTCCAACAAAAAGTGCTTCCCTTTGCAATGCTCAGAGTCCATTGAAGGACGATAAAGATAATACTATTTATCGAGAGCTTTCTACGTGTCAAACCTTGTGATAAAAGATTAACACCTGTAATCTTACTTAATCTCCACTGTACCAGTTTCAGATAGGCAAAACGCTAATAATTCCACTGTACAGAGGAAGAAGTGGAGACAGATGACTTATTTATTTATTTCAGTGCTGGCAGTCAAATCCGGGGCCTTTTATAGGCTACGAAAATACTCTATCACTGAATTACACTCCTGGCCCTACAGAGAGTTCAGCCAGCCGTCTGCTGGAACACTGTGGGAGGTTAGTGCAGCTGGGCAATTGATTTTGTGGTTGTTTTGTGTTTTTGAGACAGTCTGTTATTGAGTTTTCAATCCCCCTGCCACAGCTTTCCAAGACCATGTCTGACTAACCTTTTTGCTTTGTTTTGTAGTTTTCAGAATTGAAATCCAGGTCTAGCTCAAGCTAGTAGGTGAGATTTCCTCACCAGGACTTCTGTATCTCCTGTTATCAGTTCCCTCATTATCATCGAACGAGATTATCTCAGGGGATAAAGTTTCCTTGACTTCGTGCCTCTGTACATGAAGTACAGAACGTAACCCAGCTCCGTTAGACATCTCTCATCGTGGATTTGCTGGTGAGGAGAAAACTCACTATTGCTACTGCTGATTACTGGGTTCTCTGGAGTTGATCTCCATTCAGCCAACAACCGAATCCTGAGTATTTACCAGGTACTAGGGTCATGCCATAGAGAACAGATGCAGAGATGAATTAGATGTTGTCTCCCAGCCAAGAATTGGATGTCTGGGATACCATCCTGCACTCTAGTTCAAGACACCATCGATGCCCTGGACGCGGCAGAAGCATGTGAACTGGTTTTTCCACTCTTAAGTTCCGTTCCCACAGAGGTTCCAGTTGTCAGGCTAGATGCACATCTCAGCTTGTCTCTCTGCATTGGAATCCTTTGATGGCCTCCCTCTGCTCTTGGGATTAAAAACTAAATCATGAAAATGGCCTACAAGCGCTGGCATGATCTGGCCTTTACCTGAATGTCTAGATTAACCTCTCCTCTGCCCCTCATTTGTCCTGATGTCTTCACTCTATCACCGCTCTCTCCAAAAGGCTCCCACTCATTTAATTTCTATTTGAGCAGTTTAGATCTGCCTTCCCATGTCAGAAGCCCTTCACCGAGAGCTTCTGCTCACCAGACCCACTCACTAACACCCTAACTCAGCTCTCTCCCTGCATTTTGCTTTCAGCATGTGGTGTTTTGGCTTTTTAGGCATTTGCTGCACTCTGGTCACTGTGTGGCGTGGTGCTGATGATTTCATCAGGATGGGCATTTCGTTTGACTCCCTTTTGAATCTTTGCATATAGAAGATGCCTAATAGATATATGTTGACTGAAGTAATCAGCAGTTTCCTCTTGGCAACAGATATTAACTAGTCTTCACTGCACCTGGCTTTTTGTTACCTCCCCCCCTTCTATTCCATCACTCACAGTAAGGCCTGGCTTGGGCATTAAGCTGGACCTCGTTTGCTTACCATTTCACAGGCTCCTGCGTATCTGACATTTAAGCCCTCAGTATTATTCTCACATTGACTCAGTTGTATCTAGCATAGAGATATAACTTGAACCTATCTTTTAAGTTGTCTTACGTGTTGCTGAAATGCCAATAGATTATTTGGATCCAATGCCAGTTTCCAAACCAGTATGATCAGGATAGCAGGATTGTGGAGGACAGTCCCTAAAACCTACAAATAAAGGACTTCCTGTATCATTTTCTTCGAGGGATGCCTGGGTATGATGGACTTCCGGAGACAGCAATTAAGCAGCATTTGGAAAGACTTACTTCCTCGGCCATCTGGGTGATGAGCCGCTAGATAAGCCACGCCAAGGGGATGCTGTGCTCAGTGCCTCATTCAGGAACTAGATCTTGTGATTACCTTTCCAAGCTCTGTCCACCTCTGATGATAAACATGATAAAATGATTTTGAAAACATGACAGAAACAAAACAAAACTGGTGGACAGCTGGAGAAAAGGATCAGATAGTGTGAAGGGTGACTTGTCTCGATTGCTTTGATTTCTGATTTCCCTTGTGTGATGTTAAGCCGCCTCACCCTGGAGGTCCCTTTCTGACAAAGGTAGATAGAGTGTTCTCTGGGCGGATTGGGTGCCCTTACCCCCTGCCACTCCTAGGAATTCTTTCTTAGCCACCGCATAGAAAATTACAGCCTTTCTAAACCCTTTGTGTTTCCTGGTACAAATTCTGGGAGAGGTTTTTTTTTTCTGGATTTTAAAATGTATTAGTATATATAGCTCGTATATATCAGTATAATCATTCATATTTCATGTCACTTGAAAAAAATATGGGAAATGAAGATTATATATATTTTAAGATGTCATACCTTTAAAGGCCATATGGAACTTGCAAATGAACACCCACCTCACATGTTCCTGTACAGTAAGAACTGAGGCTGGGGGGCTGGAGAGATGGCTCAGAGGTTAAGAACACTTGGCTGTTCTTCCAAAGTTCCTGAGTTCAATTCCCAGAAACCACATGGTGGCTCATAACGATCTATAATGAGATCTGATGCCCTTTTCTGGTGTCCAGTCAAACATGCAAGCAGAACACTGTACACATAATAAATAAATGAATAAATCTTGAAGAAAAAAAAAAAAAAGAATAGAGGCTATAAAGGAGGTGTTCCCGGCGGGGATTCCATTTGTGACTGGAATGCCCAGGTCATTTTATTTTATTTTTACAACAATTTTGTTTGCTTTTCAGATAAATGTGGTTACTAGGCTCCTTTCTCTGGATTACAGTTGCTTTTCTCCACTCTGTTACTATGGAGACCTAGATGTAGTACACTTAGTTTGTTGTTTTGGATTCTCCCCTCTGAGCTTTGTTTTCTGACAACTCCGAATTTGCTTTTGACACTTAAAGACGGTTTTTTTTTTTTTTTGTTTTGTTTTTTTTTGTACAAGGGAATAAAACCAAGCACAGCTTTTGGGGTAATAGTAGACTTTTGTTCTCCTATTGAAAGCTTATGGGATTGGTTGCTGATGAGTCACCCTGTTCAGATCCACAGACAAAAGCTCTTCTGATTGGCTGTCAGTGGGCCAGGTTCCCACCCCACCTTATCTCTTTCACACCCGTGTAGGCTGACAATGAGACTGAGTGTAGGACCTTGTTAGCTTAGCCAGAGATAGTGTGGCTCAAATGCAGTGTTTGCTCTATGCCTGGTAAGGTCTGATGTGTTTATAAAAATATAAAGAGATATATTTTATGGAGATATAGGGAGGTGTGGGGGAAGGGTGTGCCTCAGCAGGCCCAAACCCAGACATCCCTTCCCCCTGAGGGGCCAGAAACACACAAAGATATAGTATAGAAATAGAATTTATTCAGGGCATGGGGAGGGGAGTTAAGAGGGTAGTAGAGGCAGAGAAAGGCAGAGAGAGGGAGAGAGAAGTAAAAGAGTAGAGAGTAGAGAAGTGGAGCCGAGCCGGCCATGACCACGTGGAGAGAGGGGGGAAGGGAATGGGGAGAGGTAAGAGATAAGAGATGCAAGAGAGAGGCAAGAGGCAAGAGGTAAGAGAGAGAGGAGGGGACAAGCAGCCCCTTTTATAGAGGGTCAAGGCCCGCCTGGCTGTTGCCAGGCAACCGTGGGGAGGAGCATACCTGGCTATTGCCAGGTAACAGTGGGGTGGAGTTTAGACAGAATGCTAACCAGGACTATATTTCATTTTATGGATGTTAAATGAGAAAAACAAGATTGAAACAAAAATTTCAAGGAACTGAAGGGTGAGAGCAAACATGAGGAGGTGTTTTATAGAGATGGGAGCCGGGCGACTCTAGGAAGCTAACGTGCGCCCTGAAGAACTCAAGTGAGAAGTCAGCTCAGGAACTTTGAGATAATCCACTGTGGCTCCCAGCACATGGGCACCCCTCCCCTCCTGGAAGAAACAGGTTAGAGAGCACGTAGGCTGGAAGGGAGGGACTGATTAAGCCCCTGCTACCTCATTCCCTAAAGGCCAATCAGTTTAAAAGTCACACTGTTCTGCCAATCACGTTGTGCCTAATGGCTGCTGCTCTAAAAACCATATAAAAGGTCCCTGAAAGGGGTTCATGTGGTCATTCTCCCGCCTTGGTGTGCAGGATGACCCTAGCATGCTGGATCAATAAATTCCTCTTGCATTTTGCATCAATCCCTGACTCCATGTGTTCACTGTGGGGGAGAAGGTGGTCCTCCAGTAAGTTAAGGCTCCCCAGAGTCTTATAGAAGAAATCCCTCTCCAGAGCTACCTCAGTTGAAGATGGTATGACAAACATGACTTTTACTTCGTGAGTCTTCAATGTGATTTGATTCATCTAAGAACAGAATTATTAAGATAAAGGCTTAAGAAATGATTAGGAGCTGGGCTGATGGGGCACGCCTTTAGTCCTAGCACTAGGGAGGCAGATGCAGGTGGATCTCTGTGAGTTTGAAGCCAGCCTGGTCTACAGAGCTGGTTCCAAGACAGCCAGGGCTACCTACAAAGAAAACAGTCTTGAAAAACAAAACAAAACAAAGGAAATGATGAGGAAAAAAAAAAATCTTTATTAATTTCCACATTTGCTAACAGAAAGTGTAGTCTCTGTGGTCAGCATATCTGAGAAATGTACCCTACCTTCTCACACAGGAATAGAGCTACCCGAGACCTAGAGGGCTGAAGGATCCATTTAATGGCACTTACCAATCTTATTATCAGGACTGCAATTAGAACTAGATCTTCTGGGTCCCAATTGCACCAGCACAGATGTCTGAGATCTGATTGAAACCCTCGATGTAGTATTTACCAGGCCCTTCAAACTTTGTGATCTAACAGTGGGCAATAACTAACCCAGCCTTGCCTGTCTCCTTCGGTGACACTAAGAACAATGTATGCCAAGGTAGTCTTGCCAGAGCATACAGAAGGAAGAGCATGCTGCATCTCTTCACTTAACCAGGGTTTGACATCATCTGTTTGAGAAGCAAACACTACTTTGTAAATAAAATAATTACAATCAAACTTTGTTTTGTCATTTCCTACCCCTTAGTAGAAGCTTTAAAGTAGAGTACAATAAATATTTGCTAATTTGTAGAAGAACAATGCTAACCTCAGCTATGTGACAACCGAGTTTGGTTTAAGATAGCCTTACTGTCACAGAATACATGACAGTCAAGGATAATTCAACATTAATGTTGCCTATTCATTTATTTTTCATATCATGGATGATGCTTTTTTTTAAATATCCAAGAGGTAAATACTTTCTTGCTTGTCAGGAAAGATTTTCAGTGGGGAGGTTACAATATTACCCCCATTTCTGATCCAGACTTGGTTCAGTGTAATTCAGCCGAACACAAGCACACTCAACAGCAATGTATTCTGGTTCTTTCTGAACACACCATGAATAGGTTGAGAAATCACAGAGGAACATCTGTCTTTCTGAAATGTGTAGACAACATTTAGCATTCTTTTCAAACTAGTGAGAAAGATGTGCTTTAGGGCTTGTAATTCTTATAATACCATTTTAAACTGTATTCAATTTATGTAAAAATAAGCATTTTGGAGTATAGAATATAAAAGTATTGGTATATCACAATATTGACCAATCACTGTTTAGCCTCAAAATATCATCCCTAAAGAAAACTCCATTGTTCCCTGAAATAACGACTCTGAGACTTCTTATATAAGAATAAATACCTAGCCCGAAAGCCTAGAATCTTTCCCTGACTAGCTCATAACTTAAATCATCCTGTGATTCTGTTCGAAGTTCTGCCACATGACTGCTTACCTGAGGACCATGACTGGTCCTCAGTTTTTTGCTGCTGTCTCTGTTCCAGAGCAAATCTTGCCCTGTGCCTGTCTCTATGCCAGACACCCAATCTCTTTCTACCAGGACATCCTGGTAGAAAGACCTTCCCTCAAATCATTGGCCAAAGGTTTTTTAATTGACAAGTGAAACTTTCATGCATTGCACAAAAGATCCCCTCTACACCCCATTTTCATTCTTTCTTCCTTTGCATTTCTATGTATTTCCCTGTATGATCCAATTTTCTTGTCATATCATTCTGTCTGCTTTGGTGCTGTGCCAGTTCTGAGAACTGTAGTCAGTTTGTATTTATTTCATTGTTATCAAAAGAGGAATTAAAGGGGAGTTAATTGATAAGTCACTCTGAGAGGCATTGGCCTGCTGTGTGAGATTATGATAGACCCTGGTAGATGATACATGTGCTCTGGAAGGAGAGGAGTACAGATCAGAACTGATCTGTTCACTCATACTAGCCAGTTTCCAGATGCACTGTTGGATGGGGGGAAAAAGAAGCTCACCTGATCATTAACAACAACAACAACAACAAAAAACAGATTACCTAGAGTGCACAAGCTCATTGGTAAAGCATTCTGATTCTTGTGTGTACTTGCGAATTATGACATACTATATAAATATCATATTCAAACACATATACTCACACAGCAAGATATGGGGCAATGAGGGACAGATCTCTCTCTCTCACACACGCACGCACACACACACTCACACAAGTTTGTTAACATTTGAAAGCCAGACGTCTTTAGCTAGATTGGTAGTTTTCTTCTTAAAAGCCTTTGAACATGGCTTAACAACACAGCCTGACATCCACAGAGAGCTCATCTCATGGCTATTGAACTAGTCAACAGGGCTACTTAAAAGCCTCTTCATCAAGAGATCTGAAAATGTGCCCGTATTCAACCCCACTGTTGTCTCCGCTGAGACATGACCCTTGATGCCTTGATGTCTAGCCAGTCCTTGTCTGTAAACAGAGTACTAGGATTTGAAATGAGCAAAGGGGGAAGACCTAAGCAGGTCACTGTTGCTGCTGGTAAAAAAACAAAAACTACCTTGGAGACACGAATATACATTTAGTTTAGTCCATTTTTGTTGCTGTTATTGTTGAAAAGAAATCAAATTATTCATGGAACTAGGACCTGGGAAACCTCAGCCACTCCCCAATATCGTGGTCTGCCTAGGCATCCATGATAAGGAGTTTCAGGTTATTCTATTGAAATCCATGGACCAAAGAGTGTTTGTTATCTGTTGCCTTTCAAAGGCCTCTAAGCAGTGAAACATTATCTGAGAGTGAAAGAGACACAAGACCAGACTTGCAGATGTTGATCCAAAAAAAAAAAAAGTGAAAATATTCTCAAAAACAGTCATCGTCAATTGATTTCTGTGCCTTCAGGTAGGGAATGCTTAATGAATGGACCATGAACCATCTACGCTTCAGTCTCACGGAATCATTCGTACTAAAAGAATCAATTATATGAAGACACTAAATTCTCCCATGGAACCAGGAAAAGATGTCATGAAAATTAATGACAAATTAATACTTTGTAGTTTAAGTAGAGATATTTCAGTTTTGAGGAATTTGCAACTCAGTAGTTTTTAATGGGGTCATGAACTACTATGGTCTTTGTCCCTTGGGTGAAAGTTTTCATATTTCTTCAGCACAAGGAAGGTACTCCTGTTTGATATTAAGAGGGATTAGGGAAAAATCATTGGATGTTCTTGTCTGAAGTCAAAATTCTGTAGTAGGAGTGATTTTGTTTCCCCAAATGGCCTTAAATTTTGAATGCATCTATGTTACACATTGAATGATTTTTTTTTAAAAATTCTGTTTTCCTCAGGAGGCTTCCCCAATTTAACTCATATACAGTGTACAATGTTAGACAGAATTTATTTGAGTTGGGATCTATTTTGTTCTAGTAACTTCAGAATTTTGTTCCAGCTCCTCTATGTATGAGGGTGTTTGCTCAGGATACAGAAGGCTCATCCCCAGTGTTGGGGTCAAGAAGCAATCTGGTCTTATAGGGGCTATTCATTAAAGGTAACTTGTCTTAGCTCAAGGGTGGTATAATTTCTGCTTTTATCTTTCTTTTCAAATTTTATATATGCATGCCAATGATTACCAGAGCAAAGCACCTCCCATAGTCAATGAAAGAAGGAGGAAAAAAAGAAAGGAGTACGGGTGGAGAGAAGACAATGTGCTGAGGAGGGAGGGAGGGTGGGAAGGAGAGAGAGAGAGAGAGAGAGAGAGGCTTAACTTCCTACATCGGTCTTTGTGCTGCTCAAGGCATACTAAAACTGCGTACACTCTCTTTCCCTTCCTCTCTTCTTTGTTCTTTCTTTTCTTTTGAAACAGGGTCTTATTGCATAGATCTGTGCCCTGTAACTCACAGAGATCTGCCTGCCTCTGTCCCCTGCCCCCTCCCCCCTGCCTCTGCTGGGATTAAAGGTGTGGACGATCTTGACAAGCTTTGGTTTACACTTCTGGTGTGGTGTGAGAATAATTATTGCCTAGTGCTTTCATAGACGATGAAAGCATCATGTCTCCTATGGGTCTTTTCTACAAAACTATTGTAGTCCAAATTAAGCTCTGGAGTCTTGGATAGCTAATCATCAAATAGGGACGGAGCCACATGGCTCCTACCTATTCCCTAACCTGGGAATCATGCCATTCTTCAACCCCTCGGCTTCCTAGACTTGCATTCAGCCTCTGAATTATTGGAATGTCTCAATGTCTTCTTGTCCATAGTTCCTTCAATTAAAGCAGTGTGTATAATCCTGTCTGAATCACTCTGCCCTCCCTCTGTTTTTGACTAGGTAAACTCATTCATTTAATAGTCAGTGAATCTTGAACATGAGCAGTTGCAGGTCTGTGGGTCATGTTTCAAAGGCCGCATGTGCTGGCTCTTATGAGACTGAGGTCCCAGTAAACAGGAACAGACAATAAATCCTACTATCTGTCAGCTTAATTACTGTGTCCTCGGCAAGTTTTAACTCAAGCCTTGCTTCCTTCTGGGACATCGTCTCTGAAAATTGTTTCCAAATGCTGACTGTCAAATTCCTCTGTTAAAAGTTTCTGTATTATAATGCTACGTATGTTTATGTATTTAATTAAGCTTATGTTCTCCACTACTGAGGGCACTGCATGAAGAGAGACATTAGACCATCCTTTCTACAGCCTTTTAAACCTTTAGCAGTGCAGGGCACATAGTATATGCTTGGGAAATTCTTCCAGCATGAAAATCCATGCACATTCACAGAGTTATCCTGAAGGGTTTTCAGGTGAGCTTCAAACCTCTGGAAAGAAACTTAGTTCTATAAGACACTTTGCTCCGATGCCGTAACCAACTATACAAATGCAGCTGCATTAGCAGAATTTCAAAATGAAGGAGGCAGAGTAGGTGACTGCTGGAAAGCACTGACAAGTCAGCTTATAAATCCAACTGAGAAGTGGAAAAGACGGCACAGAGAAGCTAAAGAGTTCCAGAGACAAGCCAGCTCTCCACATGTTTACCAAGAGCCATGATCAACTCTTTCCTGGACTGGGGACTCTCCCATTCAGACTTATTATGGCAGCCTTGTAAAGAAGTCTCCATGTAGATTTGGTCCATAAAGTTGGCTATCAGATTTTTTTCCATCACATAATTTAACATCACACTCAGCTTCTGTTGCCCCGAGAAGACTGACTTGTTTTCTGGAGGGACTCATGTAAACACTTAGGGACTTATACTGTATTTTGAACTTAGACTTTCACTGTACATTTTGGTGTACAGTGAAAGGCAGGGAGAGTGTAGCAGCAGCATGTGGTGTGCTCTTAACAAAGCGCTGAGACAAACGGTTGAGAAAGCAGTGGATGCATGCATTGTGCTGACTTCTGGCGTAATGGTTGTATTGCTGGGACAGGGATATGATGAGGTTTGACTATGAAGTGTCCCCACGGATTTGTGTTCAACACGGGGGCCTTAGCTGGTGCTGGTTTTATGGTAGTTCTGGAAAACTTACCTGGTGATGCCTACCCGGAGGAAGTAGGTCACTGCAGGCAGGACCTGTTTAACATGAGCTGAAGAATTTCCTCTGTGGCATGTTGCCGTTCCCATGATATTCTGCGGAAGATGTTGGGCTCAAGTGACTGACTGTGGGCTGAACTCCCTGAAACCATTAAACTAATTTAATCATTCTCTTTAGGTTGTCCTCAGGTATTGATGTCACAGTAATTAGGAAAGCAGCTCACACAATCTTTGGAAATTATTACCAGGTAATGATTAAAATAGCAATAACAATACCAGCATTGTAGGTGGCTGCAGAGGTAGGTCAGTGGTCAAGACCTTTTTGGTTCTTAAAAAGGACTGGGGTTTGATTCCCAACACTCACATACCAGTTGATGGCTATCCAGCTCTAGTTCCAGGATGCATATGATATACAGATATAAATGGAACAAACCACTTCTAATGTGTTTACTGAAAGACAAAGGGGGGTATGTTCTGTGGAGGTGTAGTCAGGTATGGGGGAAGGGGTGCCTCTCTGGGCCCATGCTGTGGCATCCTCCTCCCCACCTCCAGGAACCAGCCACATGCCTGTAGTACAGAATAGAGTTTATTTAGGGCATAGGGAAGTTAGTTGGGAGGGTAGTAGAGGCAGAGAAAGGCACACACACACACACACACACACACACACACACACACGCACGCATACACACAGAGAGAGAGAGAGAGTAGAGAAGTAGAGAAGTAGAGGAGAAGAGGCCGGCCATGAGCATGCAGGGGGGGGGGGGGGGAGGGGAGGGAATGGAGAGAGAAGGGGGGAAGGGAAAGCAAGAGACCAAGAGAGGAGCAAGAGGGGGCAAGCAGCCCCTTTTATAGTGAGTCAGGCACACCTGGCCTGGCCAGGTAACTGTGGTGCAGAGCTTAGCCAGAAGGCTAACAACTTATTTATATAAACAAATAAAGCAACAACAACATTAAAGACTTCGAACAACACCTAATTAAGAATACACTTGACCATAGCACTCTTTGTACAACACATGTTATGAACAGAGTGGAACCAAGTAACAAAGTAACCCCGGATATTCTGACCTTTTCCCTCAATAAAGTGGCTTCAATAAAGTGTGTGTGTGTGTGTGTGTGTGTGTGTGTGTGTGTTATTTTAAATAACTATTCTTGGGTTTTGTCACATATAAAACAATTGTTTTGTAAAGATATATGAAAAGATGATTTGGGGGCTGGTGAGATGGCTCAGTCAAATTGTCAGCAGTGCAAAAAGAAGACCTGAGCGGGAATTCTCAGAACCCCCAGCAGGTGTGAGCTGCATCTGTAATCCTAGCATGGGAGTGGAGGCAGGAGACAGGCAGACTCCTGGAACTCACTGGCCAACTAACCTAACTAAATTGATGAAATACATGATTAATGAGAGACATTTCTGTCTTAGCTAGGGTTTTACTGTTTTATGTGACCAAGGCAACTCTTACAAGGACAACATTTAATTGGGGCTGGGTTACAAGTTCAGAGGTTCAGTCCATTATCATCAAGGTGTGAGCATGGCAGAGTCCAGCCAGGCACGGTGCAAGAGGAGCTGAGAGTTCTACCTCTTCATCTGAAGGCCCCTAGGAGAAGACTGGCTTCCAGACATCTAGGACAAGAGTCTTAAAGCCCACGTCCACAGTGACACACCTACTCCAACAAGGTCACATCTCCAAATAGTGCCACTCCCTGGGCCAAGTATATTCAAACCACCACACCTGCCTCTAAAAATAAAGGGAAGAGTGATCAAGAAAGATACCCAACCTCTGAGTTCCACAGGCATTCATTCATACATGTGTGAGCACTCACCAGAACATGTACACACACACACTTGGACATGTTCATGCATCACATACAGTCCTTTGTTGGTGTTGTTTTTATCGGCTTTGGGTTTTCATCCTGTAATATGAAATTGGTTGTGAAATTAAAAATGTTAAAGTTAGACTATACAATTTTAAAAAGAACTTAAAAATACCTTGAAATGAAAAGTATTCTATTCTTATTAATTCTGTGCGTTCAAATACTCCTTAAGATTGCCAACTACCAAAGCCATTCTAGAAACTTAGCACCGGTTGCATTATTTTCTATTATTTGTCTAAGAGAGGCCACCATGTTCTTCTCAAACCTGGGGTTTGGGGGCAATATCAGCAATCACCACAGAGAAATGGCCAGGACACAAGGAGACAAGAGGTTCTAGCTTGGTTTCATCATTCAACAGCGAAACTCTGCTGATCTCTAAGTCCACAGCTGCCATCCCTTTCAGATCAAAAATGTTTAAAATATAAAAACAAATGTCTGCCTCTATACTGACAATACACATTTCTTCTTATCACTACTCCTAAAATAATCTAAATTTACCATTTTCAATGTATTGCTAATCATGAGTAATCTATAAATGATTGAAATATGTAAGGATGTGTGCATGCATACAACATATGCGTAAGGACACAGGTACAAGGCCATTTCCTATACGCCACTTGAGAATCTCAGATGGTAGTATCTGAGAGGGGCCTGGAAATAATCTCCTGTGATACAGAGGGATGACTGTGTATCAGAAACTACATTATAGACCATAAACTCACAGAAGTTTTCATATGTCAATTAAAAGAAGTTAAGAATGATTTTTCTTTAGATATTATCAGTAAGGCAGTCCTTTTCATGGATGTTGAAGGAAATTAAAAACGAAGTAGGCAAACAACACATTTTCAGGAGACATCTAAGACTGTGGTTCATAGGTGCATAAATCTTCCTATAATTCTAGCCACGTTCTAATTAGCTTTCTTCAAATTTGGTGTTTGGTAAAGGGAATTTATCTTTTTCTTCTTCTTCTAGGTTGATCTTTTATATTTATTCGGAATAACGCCAGACCATTGTGTTTACTCTAGCAGCCACTTGATACGAGAGCTCTGACACCAAGGGAAAATAGTGTAGAAAAGTGAACTTATAAGACTATTAAAGTTATTATATCAGACAAAGAATGTACCCACATCCTAAGCCTTGGAGATAAAGCACTTCAAGTTTGAAGCCATGAAACCCCAAGTTAAACATGAGAGGCCTTTTGTTTGTTTTGTTTTGTTTTGTTTTTCCTAAAAGGAAATAAAACCCCCTTCTCCCCACACAGTGATTATTATTAGCAAGGCTGTTCCTGTCATTAAAATACTTGTGTAATAATCACTTTTGTCTTTAATGAAAGAGCTGAAAAGGTTGATTCGGTTCCATCTTTGGCTGGCACTATGGTTTGTTTGTTGTTTAGTAATTTGCTTCATGAAATGCATGAGACTGCCTCCCGTTTCCATGAGGGCGTTTGTTAAAACCTAACCATAGTTCAAAGTGTTGGTCTGCTCCAGCTAGGGGCTCACAGGTAAGCACAGGTATAGTGTGGGACTGTTAATGTCACCAGTGGAGCAGATTTTAGTCTCCAAGATCCACCTCTTTCAGAAACAAAGGGGGAGGGTAGTCAAGAAAGAAACCGTACACACCTGCAACCTATTTCTTTTTGAAGCAAAGCCTTTGAGCAGATGGAAGATGAGATAGGAAAAGAAAACAGGCCAATTGCCAAGAGAGGTTTGTTTACAATACAGGCAAGTTCCTTCAAAAGTTGATAGGAGCTGTCTCCATAGAAATGAGCAGAAACACTGCTGCGGGGTTCCACAGAACAAATTCCTACCACAGATGTACCTGGATTCGGAGATGGGAGGGGGTTGAAGAGTTTCAAGTTTGAAGAGAAGCTTCTCTCTATTTTCAGAGGCTTCCTCAAGAATCTTGCAGGTTCTCAACTTGGGGGGTGCAACATCTGCCAGCAAAAGCTGTGCCTGCTTTTCTCTCTGCTGAGCAGGTATGGTAAGGGGATTTGACTGTGCAAGTAAGGAGGGCACAGGATACGGTGTATCTTGCATACTGGGACGGTAGTTAATATGTATCAGCAATAAACGGATACATTTCAATTTTGAAACATCAGGCTTATGAGACTTCTGGAAAGTAATCACCATTCTTTTGCAAGACCATTTATTACGTGTACACATAATGTTGAGAAAAAGGTGTTTATGACATAGCACACAGTGGGGGCCAGAGGACAACAGTGTGGAGTTGGTTTGGGGATCAAACTCAGGTCCCCAGGTTTATGTGGCAAGTGTCTTCACATGCTGAGCCTTCTCAGGAGGCCCTAGCTACCATTATTTAAAGCAAACTGAAATGTCCTTTTTCATGCTGCCTTCAGTAGCCTGGGTACAGTGCATAGGGCAGTAATGTGCACACAGCATGCTCGCCTACAAATGTCAGCCCAGCCCCAAAGACAAAAAGTCCACATCAATTATAATTTGTTATCGACTTCAAAGCCTAGCCTTAAAGGCTGGGATGGAGCTTATGGTAGAGAGCTTGCTTAGCATGTAGAGAAGCCCCTCAAAATAAATAAGACAGAACAAAGGTCTGAACTTTAACTGGAACCATCATAGCTTCTTTGCCTCCTACCAATGTATTTTCACCACAGGTTATTTTTAGAGGTATATGTTGTTTCGTTCTTGAGATCCAATACTATGTTTCCTGAATCCCCTATTACAAAGTGCTTAGTAAGCTGTTCCAGGGCCTTTTCCCTCTAGAAGAGGGTTCCAGCAAAGGATGCCCTCATCCCTTCCCTCTTCCACCGCTCTCAAGCTTTCATCCCACCGAGGTGCTTGTTAGTCTTTGATTGAACAAAGCAACACCTGTGGTTTTTAACTTCCAAACCCATTTCCAGTGCTTCTGCTTCTGTGGCCTGCAAGGACTGTTTTCACTGACAACACCTAATTACAACAGCCCACAGGTGGAGGGGGAGCTGTCTTGAAGGTGTAGAAATCTCTTAACCTCTTGCTTGAAGGCTGGTGATCAGAGAGTGACATTGTTTACCTGGCATTGTAGCGCAGGGTTATGGAAAGACCAGTAATAAGCCATGGAAGGGAATTTGGATTTCTCCTGTTGGCCCTGGAATTATCCAAAGATAACTTCTGAAAGTTACATAACCAACTCTAAATTTACTCTTTAAAATTCTGCCTCTCAGATGTTGGAATGGTAAGTATCTCTAGCCCCTTTAATCTTGTTTTCTCTAAGAATCATCTGCCTAAGCTATGAAAGGGCTCAGAGACTTCTAGAAGCTACTGAGAAATCATCCTTACTGTCTCATTTCCTTTCTCCCATTTTTTTCCCCACTATCATCTGTTACCTGCGAATGGACTTCTTCCTCAAATGCATGCTGTCTTTGATATATATACAGGTGACTCCCCCGCCCCCCTCACACACACCTGGATTCAATAGCGTGCCATCTCTGAGACTTCCAACCTGCTTTTAGCTCCCTTCAGTGGCTCTATTTCTTTTCCCATTACTCACATCTTCCAGAGAGAATAAACTCAGGATATGCATTGTCAGAATTAGCCCTCCCCCCAAAACCCCATTACTTCTTTCTGCATCTAATCTTCATTTACCAAGGCCAAAGAGAGGACATTTGTTAAAAAGGTGTTCAGTGTGTGAGCATGGACAATATTTGAGAATTGAAATCTCATGTCTTGTACAGGTTGTGTTAAATTATTTTTAACTTCCTGGCTGATTACTGTCTCCTTTCCTCACTCGTTCCTCATTCTCTGTGTGCCTCTACCTATTCCAATCTTAACAGAAACCCTTTTCCAATTTTGCTGTCATCATGGGCTTCTTCAAAGAGCTCTATGTAGCTCCACTTATGGCTGAAAGGTTTCACCCATTTAAAGGCCTTGTTTGTGTTCTATTCTGCATCACTGGAACTTGGACATGGCAAGTGGCTGATGGGTGTGATGGAACGTTACTCACCCAATAGGATCCAAGGACATCACTTGGGTTTCTTGATTTTTTTAAAAGTCGGGATTCTGAAACACGCTTTAAGTGAGATTGATGAGAGTGGAACAGAGTAAGGAACCAGTGGAGATGAGACACAGCTTTCTGCCTTTGTTAGTTTTCTCTTCAGTGTCTGTTATAGGTTTGTAGAAGAGACAGGCTTTTACTGTTGCTGTTTCTCTGAGCTAGTAAATGAAAAATTAAGAAGGTTTGGGATTTCATTGTAATATGTGTTTAAGGGGGAAAAGGGAGAAATAACGATCATATTGTGTTGAACCATTTTGTTGCTATAAAGGAGTATCTGAGGTAGATGAAGGTGACAGAGAGTGTGTGGGGGAGAGAATGAGTGAGCAAGCAAGAACATTTAGGCCAGGGGAGGACCATGGATGTCCTATCTTCCCTCTCCCTACCTTATTTCTTTGGGGATGCATCTCTTGAGTTAGGCTGGCAAGTGAGCAAGTCTGTCCTTACAGCACTGGGCTTTGTGGATTTAGGTACCTGTGACTATGCCTGTTTTTGTTTTTGTTTTTTGTTTTTTTGTTTTCTAACCAGATGTAATTGTCATCTGTGAGGCTTACTTCTGAAGAAACTCACCCTTTCTAGTACGTTCTGAACTCAGCTGTTCTGGAACAAACTCCTCTCCAAACTGACTGATTCAAACTGGCTTCTCTTGCCCTTTGACTGATTGGTCTGCTTGGCCTCAAACTAACTCTGGCAATCTGTTCTAATCTTTAGGCTCCTTCTCATTCTCTGGTTGTTTGGTCTACACCTGCAACCTGTCTCTGTAAAATTGATTTCTCTCTCTCTCTCTCTCTCTCTCTCTCTCTCTCCACTCCCACCGCTCCACTCTTAAGTAGCCTTTCTTTCTTGTCTGTTCTCCTGAGAGCTGGGCATATACTATCTCTGACTCAGTCTGTTCACTTTTTCTCTAATTTTTTACTTTGCCCCTCAATTAGACATCACTTTCAAACATGGCTGCTTCCTTCTAAAGTTAGTTTCTACAAACTAACTTTTCTTTCATTATTTGGGATTAAAGGGGCGTACTAAGGGTGTGCCTGTATTCCAGGCAGAGGGATTAAAAGTGTGTCATTCCAGCCTGATCACACAGACCTAGAATGTATTTGGATGATCCCTTGCCAGAGTAGCCGTGTTTCTGGATTAAAATTCCTCTCCAGTCATGTACCACCACCCCTGGCAGGATAATGTTTTTAAGAATAAAGGTTTTTGGCTCATGGAAGGGCATAGTGCTGACATCACTTTTATTTTGGTGACTGCCTTCTTTCTGGAAGAAACAGTTGGTACAAGGTATCAAAAAGCAAAAGACAGAGATTTGTCTCTGTCTATGAGTATGCTCTCTGTTCTTCTTCTTATACAGCCACCAGGATTCAGTGATTGATCCTTGATGTGTCTAAGCCTAATCACCACCCAAGGGTTATATCTCTAAAGACTGTGTTGGACTGTTTCCATTCTCCAAATGTTATTAATTTATGACTTTAGGAATTATATTCCTGCACAAATTCCAAGGGATAAGCCATTTTTAAACCATAGTGTCAGTCTCATTTTGAAAAGGTCCCACCTTATCTGCTTATCAACCCATGTTAGGATGCCTTGAGGCTGTCTTGCTTTTCTGCTAATATCAGTGTCATACATATGAAGATCCAATGTACTTATAACATACTTATGAGAACACAGATGAAGAAATGCAACTCTAAAGAGGGGAGGAAGATGTATAAAGGAGTAGGGAGGTGATCATGAGAGGATAATGGGACATATTTGATATAAAAGCAGGATGAAGCGCTGGGGAGAGGAGGAAGAGGGCAAGAGAAGGCAGGGAGGGTGGGTGAGTAAAACAAAGCCCACGGCATATAGGTATGAAATCGCCATGGTATTTTTATTACATCATTCTATTATTGTATATGTTAATTTATAATTTATCAAATTGCTTAGTTTGTTTTTATACAAGATCTCACTGTGGGGCCTTGGCTAGCCTTGAACTCACTAAGTAGACCAGGCTGGTACTGAACTCACAGAGCCTCTTCTATGTGGGTCTAGGGGATTGAACTCAGGTGCTCAGGCTTTGTGCGAATTCACCTTTACTTTCTTTGCCATTTTACCCAGCCACTATCTCAAGATTCTTAATCACACCAGCAAAAATCTCTTTTACCGTGGAAAGTAACTTTTACAAAGTTAGGGGAGTAAGAAGCGGACACATTAGGAAGACGGACATTATTTTGCGCTACACGGTCAATTTGGAGCATCTCAGAATTATTCTCTACACTTACATGCTTCTATTATAAAATTGGTTTGTAAATTTTATGTTTTCATTTTTTATGTCCTTAAACATGTAAAAAAACAGTCTCAGATTCCCAATCCTGATGTCACGGTCTCACACTTAGTATTTACAGCTGTGAAATATTTCTTCGTGGTTGCAGAAAATCATTACTAACTATTCTCTCCTAGGTGACCTCGGTTTTCTATTGAAGCACACTAACAGAAACAAACCCACTTTCTGATTTCTTAAGCCCTCCTTTTGTGTAAAGCATAAGCATTTAGTCTGATATACTGTTTTCAGTTCACACGCTATTCTTGGGTGATGTTTACTTTCTCAGCCCTACTTGTTCATGACCCCTTTCTGTGCACTTTAAGAGTCGCTTAATCTTAAAGATTAAGAAATTACATGTATTTGATCGTGTCTGATTAATCAAGCTTTGAGTCAGAAACATGAGTTGGGAGTATTCTCCCAGCCGTCTGAATACTCCTAAAACATTCTTACAGATCACCACTGCTTTGAATATATTGGCAAAGTATTTCTGGACGTTTCTAGTTTACAAGAGTATGTTTATCCCTTGCAATGTCTGTTTTACTATAAAATCAAAATATATGGAATTTCATGTGTGTCAGCAGGTTTTCTTTCTTTTTTTTTTTTTGTTTTTTTGTTTTTTTGTTTTTTTTTAGACTCTTCTCATCAGGAGAGAACTTGAGTTTCTAACAAGGAAACTTTCTGTCTGTCTGTCCTGCTCTCCTAACTGTAAGAGGGCTGAAGTATTAGGGATACTAGCATTTCTTCTCAACATTATTGAGTCATTTGTGAGGAAGATGGTCATTTGTTTATTCATTCCTAAATTCTCTGCTCTCACCCAGCTATTTACTTCTGCTTCTAGGACAAGGAAAAGACCCACCCTGCCAAAGATTGTGTGAAAAAGTAGCTCTGTGGTGATGACTACACTTCTTCAAGTAACACTTGGGAAGTGTTTTCTTACTTCTTACTGGGGGAGTACAGATTTAGACCTGTTCAGTAGGGTTTGGATTACATTACCAGTCTTGAAAGCAGTCACAATGATTTTAGGGGTCGTTCTGGCAATTCACATGAAAAGGATTTGCTGATGGAGCCTGAGGGCTGGACACAGACTGTCACCTGCAGAGTGTAAGTGTGTCTGGTGAAGAGGGCATCAGCTTTGACGTGTTAATTACATGGTACCCCAGTTCCTCTTCCTTAAAATTTATATGTAATCAAGGCAAAAAAAAAAAAAAAAAAAAGGAAGAAAGAAAGAAAAGAAAACCAACACACACACACAAACCAAGCAAACAAAAAAACAAAAAACAAAAACCTGTCATAGCTCTTATGACTGGAAGATACCACATAGAAGCCAGGAAATGCCTCCCCAAATCTTTTTCCTCAATCAAGATCACTTCTTCAGTGGTATGCAAACTCCAGAAATGCAAATCGGTATGCAAATCCCTGCATGTTCTGGGTCTACCTAAAAACTAATTTAAGGAAAGTGTTACAACACTGCTGGAATCAGAAGGGCCTCACTGAATTTCCTGACTCATGCCACTTAAGATCAACGCCAAGAACACGTTGTTTCTACATGGGCAGGAGAGGCCTGCTGGAAGTGGACCATTAGGGAGTACCACCTACCATATAATGCACACCTGCAAAAGCACTGGAGTAGCCATGATGATTGTCAGTGTCTTGTGAAGGAAACGTCACTCCAAAGTCCTGGGTGCAATAGATCTAAGGCTGTACTGCAGGTAGCA